>JARQOC010000002.1:199657252-200242252 GCA_033576535.1 Allobates femoralis
TCAGAAACAGGCCAGAATTAGTATTAAGACTTTTAATAAAAAAGGCTTTAAGGGCAATAGTTACCTGAAAGCAAATAATTGACACTATAAGTTCTTAATCTTCAATATCCCTTGCAGCCTGTTCTTAATATTACATAAAACTGTAGCAATGATGAAGATTATTAGGGCCCGTATTTTTATACATATTTGGTGTGTATTTGACCCTCTGCAGATCCACACAAAATATGGAGCAGCATGTTGTATCAGCAAAGTCTATGGCAGTGATGGCGAACCTTTCCGAGACCAAGTGCCCAAACTGCAACCCAAAACCTAATTCTTTATAGCAAAGTGCCAACATGGCAATTTAACCCAAATTACTGCAGCGGCCGTCATAAGCGTTGCACAGGGGGTAGATGCCAACTCTCTTCCCTATGGAGCGCTTGCAGTCCTTAAACCCTGATGATCAATTCTATTTGATCTATTTGTCTGGCCCATTTTTGGAGTTTTGTGTGAAATGATCAATGTTTTGCTTTTTGCTTCATTCTCTTTTGTGTTTTTTCATTGAAGACAAATTAAATGAAGATAATAATACCAAAGAATTTGTGACTGCAATCATTTTCAGGAAGAAACTGAGTATTATCTGACAGAATTGCTGGGGTGTCAATACTTTTGGCCAAAACTGTATTCTAACAATTAATTGATTTTAAACTTACCTTTGCTGTCTTCTCTTCTATTCAGCAGTAGTCGTCCAGCTTATGTGAACTTACTTCACATTGAAGCTGAGCCGCTCCCACTGCCCTTTCCAGACACAGCAGGTGGATTGATCTGTATGGAAAAATAATTGCAGAATATTAGATAGATAGGAGATAGATTGTAGCATGGAATGGCACGATGGCACCAGCAGTTCAAAGTGGCAGTGAGAGGCAAGGCCGAGTGCCAGCAGATAGAGATCTGATTGTCCTCCCTAACATGCATGACATAGGTTCGCCATCACTGGTCTTTTGTATTTGTGATGTCCAGTCCACCTGGTGCATTTTTTTCTGCAGCAAATCCGCTGCATTTTTGATTACGGGAAAATCTGTAGCATGTTAATTCTTTCTGCAGATTTTACCACGTGTTTCACTCATAGACCGTCATGTTAGCTCAAAATAAGCAGCAGACTCACAGCAGTGTTCGCACTATGCATATGTGTTGCTTATTTTGTGCCCAATTTGCATTAAAACCCGCAGGTAGCGAAGGGGGAGCAGGATTTGACATCTTTTGTTCTCTTTTTTTTTTACCAAAGTATCCAAGTTTCATTGAAATAAACACAAAGCACCTTCAAATATGCATCAAATCCACACCAGAGACACATCAAAAATGCATTGTGTGGACAAAAACTGGACATGGATGGCTTTGGTGCCTTTTTATGACAGTATAAGGCTGGGGTCACAGTTGCATTTTTCACAAGCGTTTTTGGAGACCTGCGTTTTCAAAAACGCATGTAAAAAACGCACCCATAGGCCCCCATGTTAAAAAACGCATGCCCTAATAGCAAAAATGCATGTGTGACTGTACAATGCGTTTTTGGTGCATTTCCAAAAACGCATGCGTTTTTTAATATGGGGACTTATGGGAAACGCATGCAAAAACGCATGTACAATTAGTGCCATTCAAAAACGCATGCATTTTCCATAGGAGCCCATGTTAAAAAAACGCATGTGTTTTTTTAAGATGGCTCCTATGGAAAACGCATGCGTTTTTGAATGGCACTAAAAGGTACTAATTGTACTTGCGTTTTTGCATGCGTTTTCCATAGGGGCCCATGTTATAAAAACACATGCGTTTTCTTCAAAAACGCATGCGTTTTTCAAAACGCACCAAAAAATAGTACATGCACTATTTTTTGGTGCGGATTTAAAAACACAGCCAAAAACGCAGGGAGCCATCACACACCTTAAAAAACTCATGATGACATGAAAAAACGCATGAGTTTTGTTAAATCACTAAAAAAACTCATGTCAACTGTGACCCCAGCCTAACCCTATAAACATGCTCAATGGAGATATGATCTATTGATCTAATGATTTCGAAGTCAAAGATCTGCACCACAAACTCATCATGTGAACACACCCTAAGGCCAGGGTCACACTTGCGTTTTTTTCATGAATTTTTGGAGACCTTCCTTTTTTGGAGACCTTCCTTTTTTAAAAAACATGTAAAAACGCACCCATAGGCCCCATGTTAAAAACCGCATGACCTAATAGCAAAAACACATGTCTAAATAGCAAAAATGAATGTGTGACAGTACCATGCTTTTTTGTATGCGTTTTTGCTATTATGTGATTGGCTGACATCAAAACGCATGCAAAAACGCATGGTACATTAGTGCCTTTTAGTGCCATCCAAAAACGCATGCGTTTTCCATAGGAGCCCATGTTAAAAAAACGCATGCGTTTTCTACAAAAACGCATGCGTTTTTCAAACCGGACCAAAAAATAGTACATGCACTATTTTTTGGTGCAGATTTAAAAATGCAGGGAGCCATCACACACCTTGAAAAACTCATGATTACATGAAAAAACGCATGGTAAAACGCATGAGTTTTTTAAAGCCACTAAAAAAACGCATGCCAAGTGTGACCCCAGCCTAAGAGTTTATTTTAAAACGTTAAATAAGGCTGGGGTCACAGTACCATTTTTCACATGCATTTTTGGAGACCTGCGTTTTCAAAAACGCATGTAAAAAACGCACCCATAGGCCCCCATGTTAAAAAACGCATGCCCTAATAGCCAAAAAGCATGTGTGACTGTCCCATGCGTTTTTGGAGCATATACAAAAACGCATGCGTTTTTGTAGAAAACGCATGCGTTTTTGTAGAAAACGCATGCGTTTTTATAACATGGGTTCCTATGGAAAACGCATGCAAAAACGCATGTACAGTTAGTACCTTTTAGTGCCATTCAAAAACGCATGCGTTTCCCATAGGAGCCCATGTTAAAAAAACGCATGCGTTTTTCCGGAAACGCATGCGTTTTTTTAACATGGGCTCCTATGAGAAACGCATGCGTTTTTGAATGGCACTAAAAGTTACTAATTGTACATGCGTTTTTGCATGCGTTTTCCATAGGAACCCATGTTATAAAAACGCATGCGTTTTCTACAAAAACGCATGCGTTTTTCAAAACGCTCAAAAAAATACTACAAGCACTATTTTTATGTGCAGATTCAAAAACGCAGCCAAAAACGCATGGAGCCATCAGAGACCTTAAAAAACTCATGCTGACATGAAAAACGCATGTAAAAAAGCATGCGTTTTTAAAAGGCACTAAAAAATCTGTGACCACAGCCTTAAATAAGATTTTTAAACAAAGATTTTAGAAATCAAAGTGACCCCTACAGTTCTCAGAATATTCATACACGATTACACCGTTGTTAGTGATCACTTACATGGTTACAAATCCTTAACATGGGTAATTCTTTTATCATCTCTGATTGTTATTTAAGTCACTGCCTATTTTTGGCTTGTACCTTGTGAGATACTGGCCTTTTTACGTATTCTGCTTATAGTGTCTGTCAAAAAACACAATGCAGGAGTACAAATGTTGAAATGTAGTTTGGATCAGACATTAGGGCAGACTATGAGCTTCACAGTTTTAATTTTTAATAGTTTCCAGTCTGAATGCCCTTCTTTTAGAATCACAACTACATAGCATACAACAGCCCCATGCACTTTTGTGCTAACAGTTCTAGAGGTCTTTAATTAATTTTTAGTAAGGTGTGAAACATTGCATATATAACGGTGTAAGTTCTCCGAGACTAAAGCTCAGGAGAAGATAATAACACAGGCAGCTCAGGTGGCTGGTAACATAGAAACCAATCAATATTCATTTTATAGTGTTACCACAATATCGATCTTCAGTTAAAGAACATACACGAAGGGTTACATTGTAAAGAACATTATGAGATTTTAACCAAGTACAATATGTTGAAACTAAGCTGTATTTACTAGTAATAGTTGACTAGTTATACAAATCTTAAAACAAAACTCACAATATCACATTCCAGTTATAGGTAAGAATTTATTTGACTCAATTCTTCTAAGACCAAAAAAGATACATTGTCCTCACATGAAATAAGTCAGACAAATCGTGAAAAGGGTCTACGATACAGAGCTCTGTTGTAACTGCTGACATTTTGGACATTTCTCTACCTATCATTTTTTGTTATTATATTTTTTTTGAAGGGGTTACATTTTGTTTAACAAAATAGAGAAAAAATTCAGACATCTACCTGTGCATAACTGTATTTGCAAATCTGTTTTACTAGTTCAATTAGAGAACCATACAATCTTGTAGTCATATTTTAATTTTTATATGTATCATAATTCCATGAGTTTCATATTTTTTAGGTTGAAGTTATTATTATTATTATTATTATTATTATTTATATAGCACCTTTAATTCCATGGTGCTGTACAAGAGAAGAGGTTACATACAAAATTATAGATATAGTTTACAGAAGGGAGAGGACTTTGTCCTTACAGACTAACATTCTACAGGATAATGGGGAGGAGACAGAAGGATTGGGGTGTAGCAGCTCTGTTGGTGGTGAGGGGCAGCTCCGGTGACGGAGAGGTGGAAGCACCAGTGATGGTGAGGTGGCAGAATGGTCACTGCAGGATGTAAGCTTTCCTTACAAGGGTTGACATGGGTTTTCAGGTTTCGTCTGAAGGATCCAAGCATGGTGAATAATCGGACATGTTGGAGCGCAGAATTACAGAGGATGGGGAATATTCAAGAGAAACTTTGCAGGCTGTTTTGTGAGGAACGAATAAGTGTGGAGGAGAGGAGGAGGTGTTGGGAGGATCAAAGATTACGTGAGGGAAGATATTGGGAGATTAGTTCAGAGATATAGGGAGGAGACAGGTTATGGACGGTTTTGTAGGTCTGTGTTAGTAGCTTGAACTGGATTCGTTGTGGAATTGGGAGCCAGTGAAGAGATTTGCAGAGGGGTGAAACAGGGGAGTAGTGTGGAGTGAGGTGGATTAGTTGGGCAGCAGAGTTTAGGACAGACTGGAGTAATGCAAGACAGTTAGCGGGGAGGCCACATAGGAGGATGTTGCAGTAGTCGAGGCAGGAGATGATGAGGGCGTGTACAAAAGTTTTAGTAGATTGAGGGCTGAGGGAAGGGCAAATTTTGGAAATATGTTTGAGCTGGAGGTGGCGAGAGTTTGGATGTGAGGTTTGAAGGACAGGGCAGAGTTGAGAGCTACTCCGAGGCAGGGGTATTTCAGGTGCAGGAGAGAGCATTATCCCGTATACCGTAATAGATAGATTGGGTAGGGAAGACACATGAGATGGAGGAAAGATGATGAGTTTGGTTTTGTCTACATTGAGTTTTAGGAAGCAAGAGGTGAAGAAGGAGGATATGGCTGACACTCTGGGATTCTGGACAGCAGAGAGGTGACGTCTGGGACAGAGAGGTAGATCTGAGTGTTGTCCACGCACAGGTGGTACCGAAAGCCATGGGACTTTATGAGTTGTCCTAGGCCAAGGGTATAGATGGAAAAAAGTGGGGGCCCCAGGACAGAGCCATGAGGGACATCATCAGAGAGAGGGACTAAATGTGCAATTGGAAAGGTATGAGGCGATCCAGTAGAGGGCATAGTCTTTGATGCTATGGGAAGAGAGAATCTGTAGCAGTAGGCAATGGTTGACTGTGTCAAGGCAGAGAACATCACAAAGCTCTCACTGATCTCAGGGAGGCCAGTCGAGGAAAACACTGCGGGCAGCTGGCTAAAGCGCTAAAAACACAGTGAAATCCATGGTGCATTGCCCCGGGAATTTGAATATGCAAATGAGTCTGTGGAGGCTCGTTTAAGAGTCTCAAACATGGGACTAGCCATATATCCCTCCAGGGAAGGACTAGCCCTGGGGTGGACTCCTTGCGGAGACCACCATAACCACCATATTAAGTGGCCCTTTCCGTCACTATCCCGCTCAGTTACGAGCTGAAGGATATGACAAGGAAATTACCAAAGCCAGGTATCCATCCACAGACAGCTGTTTGCCCCTCATCAGTGTGGAGTAGGATTCTGGCTAGTGGGAGCAATGCCTTGTAGACCAACATCAAAAAGCTCTCACTGATCTCAGGGAGACCAGTCAAGAAAAACACTGCAGGCAGCTGACTAAAGACACTCAAACACAGTGAAATCCATGGTGCATTGCCCCCTGGGAATTTGAATATGCAAATGAGGTCAGTGGAGCCTTGTTTAAGAGTCTCAAACACTGGACTAGACAGAAATCCCTCCAGAGAAGGATCTAGCCCTGGGGTGGGCTCCATAACCACCATATTAAGTGGCCCTTTCAGTCACATCCCACTCAGTACGAGCTTAAGAATATGAAAGGGAAGGCAGAGAACAGGTCTAGAAGGAGGAAGTTGGAGAAATGTCTTTTATCTTTGGATATATAGAAAGGAGAGAAGTCCGGCTTTCAGGATCGCGCTGTTCCAGTCCAAAGTTCACAAGGAGTTAATCCAAGGACCAAGCAGTGATCATAACTTTCTTTTTATTCTAGAAAACTCTACGCATTTCGAGTACACGCTGTACACTTCCGCAGGAGCAAAGTTACACTGTCATCACATTCATTCTCCTTATATACTAGCTCCCCCAGGAAGTGAGGTAGATGCTACATCATTGCACATAAAAAATTTCACACATAGCTATCAATATAATATAAAATCACAAAAAACAGCGCACTCCTGAAAGCCGGACTTCTCTCCTTTCTATATATGCAATTCTAGTGACCGGCTGATTGCTGCAGTTCATCGGATCCTACCATTTGTGCTTATGGTTGTTGTGTTCACACAACTGAACCAGGTGAGTGGATCCATATCTGTGAAACGATTTTACCATTGGATAAGACCCTATTGTGCGCTTCTGTCTCCCCCTATTTTATCTTTGGATGTAAGTCATTACTAATTTTGGTCAGAGCATTTTGGTGGAGTATTGGGGGCGAAAGCCAGATTGGAGGTTGTCAAGGAGAGAGTTAGACAAGATGGTGGGAGGAAAGTTGAGCATGGACATGCTGCTCGAGGAGTTTTGAAGCAAATGGGAGCAGTAATAAGGTGGCGATAGCTGGGCATAGAATCAATGTTTGGCTTTTTGAGGATGGGTGTGATGGTGGCATGCTTGAAGGCAGTGTGAAAGGTACCAAAGATAGCGATATATTGAACAGATAGGGTAGGGCTGGAATGAGCGTGTTAGGCTGGGAGGAGGTGGAATGAGTGGAGTCAAGTGCACAGGTGGTTAGGGGTGATTTGGAGAGGAGACAAGTAAGCTCTCCTTCAGTGATGTTGGAGATGGAGGTTATGAGGGAAGGGAGGTCTGGTATATGGAGTGGTTAGGGTGTTGACACAGTAAAGGTTTGCCTTGTTTTGTCAATCTTATTTTTGAAGTATGTGGCGAAGTCCTCAGCAGAGAGGAGGGAGGTTGGTGGAGGCAGTGGTGGGGGAGGAGAGAGTTGAATGTGCTGAACAGTTGTTTGAGGTTGTAGGATAGTGAAGATACCAGATTGGTGAAGTAGGTCTGTTTAGCAGAGGTGAGGGCAATTACCAAACCTTCATTATTTGGCCTCTGCATTCTACAATTTGTTCAAAATATTAAACAACTGAGATGCAATTGAAGTATAGACTTTTAGGTTTAATTACAGCAGTTCAACAAAAATATGTTAAAACGTTTATGAATTGCAACCATTTTTCAACACAGCCTCCTAATTTCAAGAATTCAAAAGTAATTTTCCAAATTTACTTTACCATAAATATAGTGTACATTTCAAACAATATGTAGACATTTTTTTGCAGGCAATACGTGCCTGAAGTCTGGAAACTCCGTAAGCTGAGATTCGTCTTTTGTAATGTTTTTCCGGCCCTTTACTGCAGCTGACTTCAATTGTAGCCTGTTTTTGGGTCTTTCTACCTTATGTTTTGTTTTAAGCATGCAAAATACATGCTCGATGGAGATAAGATATAGTTATTGATTTTGCAGTTAGAGAATATTCCACCTCTTTGCCACTTTATAATATGTTTTGCGTCATTGTCCAACTGAACTGTGAGGGGCCATCCAATCAACCTTCAATTTAGTTGAATCTGAACACCAAGTATAATCCTATAAACTTTAGAATGCATCTAGTTGTTTCTGCCTTTAGTTACATCAATAAAAACTAGTGACCTAGTACCAATTTAAGCCATACATGCCCATGCCATAATAGTGCCTCAACTACTTTTTACAAAGGGTGTATTGTGCTTTGGGTCATTACTCATTCCAATCCTTCTCCATACTATATTCTTTCTATTATTCTGATGTAGTTGATCTTACCGTAGTGTCATATGTCCAAATAATGATTTTGCAAAATTGGGTTGGCTTTTTTAGATTTACCGGTATTTTGGCAAAGTCTAATCTGGCCTTTCTATTTTTCAGGCAAATGAAAAAAGTCTTCTTTTTGTGGTAAATTTAGATACTGAAACACATTTTTCCTTGAGAGTGTTCTTTACTTGGGTAGATGTTATGTGGGGTTTTTCTTCCTCATGGAAAGGATTCTGCAATCATTCACCCCTGTTAGCTTTTATGGACATATCTTACACGTACAACATTTCTTCAATCTAATAGGTTTTCTTCTTTTTTTAGCATAATAATAACTGTTTAATTTCTATTGAGAGCTTCTTTGACTGCATGTTATGGGTTCAAAGCAATAGCTTCCAAATGCGAATGCCACACCTGCAATAAACTCCATCCAGACCATTTACATGCTTAATTGTTGATTGATTAACAACAGAACAGCCCATGTAGCTGTCACGCTTGGACTAAGGGGATGTCCAGCAACCGTGCGCTACAGTGGCGCACGGACCAACGATGTCCAGTGCGCAACAAAGAAAAAACAACAGACAAGGAAACACCAAAGGGATAAATACAATGGAAGGCCCTGCTCATATGGAATGGGGGATAGGTGACCTCCTGCACTCACCTGCATCTGTGCCCTGATCTCCATACTGTCCCTATATGAGTTATTTCACCTCGTCGCTGAGCAGGAAACCTAAGCCCTCTGCTGGCCCTAATGTTAACCCTCACTAGGGAAGGCCAGCGAGAGCACTAGTCCCATCCACTACAATAAAGAGACACAAGGGAAGGTTAAGACAGACAAAGGACAACAGGACAGCTACTTCATGTCTGCTGACACTTCATCAGACAGCAGACAGCCTGACAGCAAGAAGTTCTCCACAGAGCTCTTTATACCTCAGGAGCTTGGACAGGAAGGAATTTCAATCTCCTGCAAAGCTTGTTGGAACCCTGTGATCCTATAAAGGCAGATGTAATGACAGAGTGGCTACACCTGGACAAGGCCCAGCAAGCTTGCTGGCAACAGAGACTAACATTAACTCCTCCAGTGCCAAAGGAAAAGGACATGTTTATTGTGAAGTCTCAATTCAGACATGAGACTTAGGTCCAAAGCAGTCACAAGTCTCCTAGGAAAGGGAGACCATCGTGACAGTAGCAAATTAAAGAGCTTTTGATAAGAGTCTTTGGTCCCTTGAAAAATAGGCAGCTTTATATTAAAGAAGTGTATTTCATAAACCCTTACTTCAATTAAGGTGTGAATACTCTAAAATTAAATCTAAGAGAGTGTGCTCTAAACTGCTATTGATAATATATCTGCATTTTAACCCCTTCCTGATGCATGATGTAGTAGGACGTCATGGGTCGGGTCCCGGTGTTTGATATGAGCTCCGGCACAGCGCTCACATGAAACACCCAACATCTCAGCTGATCTCATCAGCTGAGAAGTTGGGCATCCAGCACCAATAGGCTCCAGGATAGCGCCATTAGATTCCATGGCACTTTACACATGAAAGGGCAGACGAGGACAAGTACAATTATGAATTAACAGTTGAGACGCACAGGTACAAGAGGGGAGAGGACCCAGCCCGCAAGGGCTCACAGTCTATGTGGGACGTGTGAGGATACAGTAGGAGAGGTCAATACCGATCGTGCAAGGGTTAAATATGTTTTGTTAAAGAGTAGAGATGAGCCACCACCCCAATGTTCAAATTCGATTTGATTCGTCGAATTTGCTGTGTGTTTGTCAAATGTTTGTCGAATGTTCATCGAACACCGTCGAACATGTCAAACACCATTGAAAATGAATGTAAAATATGTTTTACCGTTAGTACAGGGAACGGGGAATCAACTAGGAGGGGGGGGAGCGAAAGACACAGACTGGGAAGTATGGGTGAGAAGAGGACTTCACTGCCTTTTTCCTGCTCTGTGCTGCGCATTACCGCTCCCTGATGGCCCCTCCCTGCTCCCTGGATCTGCTCCCCTCGCCCGGTCCTAACTTAGGATCAGGCGGGAGCCAGCGGGGGGAGCGATGAGGGGCATCAGGGAGCAGGGAGCTCAGCACAGAGCAGGAAAGCCGGCGTTGAAGTCTCACCGCTGGTTTTCCCGGCAGTTATTTCAAATGATCAGCTGATGCAGATCAGCTGTTCATTTGAAGAAACCACGGTGCTGTCAGAGAAAGGTTCATGTGAGTACATGTAGCATGAACTCACATGAACTTTCCCACACCAGGGTGCTGCACAGAGGTTCTATACCAGAGATGTAGCTGAGCTAAAGAAAAAAACCTGATTGGACTACGTCGGACGGAAGAGGAATTCTTTAATAAAGATGGAGTCTCTAAGTGTATTTTTTGTTTAATGTCTACTAAAATATTTTTTTCTGTGTGTTGGGGTTTTTTTTTTTAAATTCACTAGAAATTCATGGCGGACATGACTAATATTGGCGTGACTCCATGAATTTCAGGCTTAGGGCCAGCTGATAATCGGGGAGCTGGCTTCCCCACCCTGGTCCTTTGCTCCCCGCTCCCTGTGCTGCGCTTCCCGCCTGGTCCTAACTTAGGATCGCAATGGGAGGCTGTCGGGGGCAATCGATCGGCTGAATGATTGTTTGAAACCCGGCGGCTTTTTACCCCCAGCTTTTAAACAATCATGCCCCCATTTCAGCCTTTTCCTCTGCCCCCAGACCACTTTATAGGTTCCTTTTGGTGAACGAACTGTTATCAAACATAACCTCGAACTGCCGAATTTGAGGCTAATTGTTCGCATTCGTCGAATGACTCAGACACGCCCAAAACAGCTCGAATTTGAGATTGGCGAATATTTTGAATCGAACATCGCTCACCTCTATTAAACGGCTAAAATGCCTAAATGTGTGTTACTGTAAAAATATTTCTGGACCTTACTGCAAGTCCATCAAGATCAATAAATATAGTAACATGTTCATACAGAGGAAGGCAAAAGACCCATGAGGCAGATGTAATTTTCTCCCAAATTAAGGTAAACATTTATTCTTGACTTCATAAGATTATAGTGCTGTGCAAATTAATTGGGACAAAGCCAGTTTTTCTTGCATTAATTTTACTATTTCTGATAAGTGTTTTATCAGTTCTTGGTGTTGTTTTCCTTTTTCTTCCACATTTCCTTTTTCATTTTGGAGAAAACGATCCAGTTTCCTTGTGTGTGTCAATTATTCTTGAAACGGTAGATTTTCCAATACCAACGGTGCAAGTGATTTCTCTTACAGTCAGACTTGTATGTTCATTAAGAGTAATAATTCTAGACCTCTTCCATGAAGTAACATCCATTTTTACAGGCACGAATCACACTGAGAGAAAAAGTACGCGAAACCACTCCTCACAGAAACAAGCTCTCATCTGAAGCTGAGGGGGCAGCTAGCTGTTATTTTCTGACTAAAACCAGTCAAATCACATTTTACTCAAGGTTGTACGCCAGTGTTTCCCAAACTCCACTCCTCATTGGACAAGTAATGGAATCATTATCAAGGCATCACCTGTGCAATACTAAGGAAATCATGAAAACATAACCTGTTGGGGGCCGTGTGGACTGGAGTTTGGGAAACACTGTTTTACACTCAGAACTGTTCAAAGCAGTTAAAACTGGTTTGAATCACTGACTGGTAACCAACTTATGATTTTACTTAAAAAAATGCTTTGTCCCAATTAATTTTCACAGCACTGTAGATATCTGGATCAACGTCTTTTCAAACAGTTTAGTACCTATACCATGTAATATTATTTTCAAGAAAAGCATCCTGGCCATCAATAAACTTTTTTAGTAAATCTACCTTTACAACATCATGTGGCAGACAGTTCCGTAGTCTTACTACTTTTAAAATAAAGGAACGACATATGAAATTTATTAAACTTTTTTCCTCTAAATGTAAAACAGGGGTTGAGAACTGCAGGCCTCAAGGGCGACCAACAGTGTGGGTTTTCACGATATCTATAGCATTGCACAGGTTATATTTGAATCACCTGCAGTGTTGATGATTCCAACCTCTGTGCAATGCTAAAGAAAACTTTAAAACCTGCTCTGTGTGTGTCCCTAAAGGCCTGTAGTTTATGACCCCTTATGTATAGGACGCCTCCATGTCATGATTCCATGTCTAGGTGTAAAAGGATCACTAGAAATATCTCTGTAATGTTCCTACGTATACAGTATCTGTACATTATTATAGGACTCTCTTTAAAGTGAACCTGTCACCCTCTTTGGGCATTTCAAATTGTGCCAACCAGCTTACACATAACGTGAATGGGGTTCTAGTAACCCCTCTATGTGCCCGGACATTCCCCTGATACCTAAGTAAATAATTTTTATTCTGTCCAGAGCTGGCCTCCTAAAAGGTCCGAGAGGCTGCTATATGGACCTAGCAGATTATGTCCTCGCCGCCCCCCTGGCTGCAAAAACTGCCCTGCATTTTTTTTAAATTGCCGCCCCCATATGTGACCGATGCTTGAGTGACAGCCACACTCGCACCTGCATAGTGGAGTTGGTGTCTGCGCTCCATTGAAGATTGTGCCGACATCTTGCGAGATTTGTGAAGTCTCGTGAGACATCGGTACTATGTTCAATGAAGCTATGGCACTATGTTCACCATCTTGCAAAACTTTTACCTCCTTCTCTTAAACTGTCCCAGACTTTTGATAGTGTTCCCCTGCCTGTATTGGACGTTCAGTGTCTCACTTGTCTCTGTCTAGTTGCCCAAGAAACTATAACCTCTGCCATCAGCATTGTAAGATGGGAATTTTTGTACTAATTTTTTAACCAGGGCCTTTTGGTATTGCTCCCTTTTTGCTAGCCCTTTCTGCCGCAGGATTTGGTGATGGAAGGTTCTCTTTGTAACGTGGGCTAAGAAGGGTGAACAACCAGTAGTTAATGTTGGCCAAAATACATATAACGCGAGGCGAGGTTCAAGTGAAAAAAAGAGGGACATAAAGTCAGCCATGTGTATTAGACTCACAACAGGCAAAAATTATCTGTCTCCACTAGGAGGAGGACTCTCCATCTTTTCCTCCCCATCATCCCCTCCTTCCTCTCCTATTCCTCCTCTTCACTATAACCATGCTGAACAGATGAGATGAAGCTAGTGTTCTGTGAGAAGTACCATCTGTAGAACAGGAAACCATCTCCTGTTCTCCTCCCCCTCATCATCTCATCATCATCATTATCAAACAATCCACTCTGAGATGAATGAGATGAACCATAGTTGGGTAGTATCTCTCTGTGTACTTTCTTTCTTCATCTCCACCTAATCCACATGCAAACCTCTCTCTTTAACTGTGAGCAGAGAGCATTTGAGTAGACACAGAAGCAAATATACTGATTATGGTGTCATCACTGCTCACAATCTTGGTTGATTCCTCAAATGTTTGTAGAACCTCACAGATGTCAGACATCAATGGCCACTCATTGGTTCGTATGTGCCTATGCTGACCAGAATACCAGTGGACATATTGTAGCTAGAATTCAACTACTGCCCTCTGCTGCTCACAAAGCTGTCAACATATATAATGAGGAGTTCCAGCGTGTAGTCAATTTGTACACCAGTCGGTGATATGGCACTTGCAAGCACTGCAAAACTGATGTCAGCTGAAGCTGACCTGCGGAAATCACACACACGGCGTACCTTTACAAGTAGCTTAGACAGATATGGGTGTGTTTTTATATGCGACTGAACCATTAAGTTAAGCCAGTGGACCTGGCACGGTACATATGTGAACTTACTAAACTTTAGAGCATCACTAGGTTATGACCATTATCACACACCGCCATGCCTGTATGTAGGTTCAGCGGTGATTGCCACAGATCTGTCTGGTCTCCTACAGATTTCCACAATTCTGGGGCGGTATGCTCTTGATCACCTGATCAAATTAGCTTCAGCAGAGCCTCTTGCTGCTTCACCAAGGCAGTGCTACAGTGCTTCCAGATTGCGACTGATAACGTTAAGATGCTCGGAATGACAATTTGGAGATGGAGGATGAAGAGTAGGAGAATGGGGTCAAGGATTGGGTGGAGAAGGTTCAGGAAACCCTAATGGAAATGGAGCCTGCAATCCTCGGCATCTGTCGCATATGTACCATCCGAGGGTAAGACTTAGTCCTGGCCTCCACAAAGTTCACCCAGTGTGCCATCAGATAAATGTAGCAATATTGACTACAAGCACTTGTCCACAAGAAGGTCGTTAAGTGGACCTTTACAGTAACTGCATTGGTCAAGGCTTGAGTGATGTTATGGGAAATGTGGTGGTGTAAAGCAGAGATGGCACAGCAGGAAAAATATTGACAGCTAGGGACCAAGAAAGAAGGGATGGTCCTGACATGAGGTTGCAGAAAGCTTCAGTGTCCACAAGCCTGAGCAGCAAGATTTCAAAGGAAAGCAGTCTGGAAATGTTTGGTTTTGGGCCAAATGTTTAACGACCTTTTGTGAATTCTGCTTGTGGGCTCCCTCCTGTGGTTGTGGCTGGTAATGCAGTTGATCCTGTTTTGCAGTCTTGGTCAGGTGAATTGGATAATTGCAATTCTGTCTGGGTATTTAGGTTTGCAGAATTTCCTCAGTCCTTGCCAGTTGTCAATTGTCCTGGAGGTGTTTCACCTCTGCCTGGTCTCTTCCTGCCCTGCTGCAAAACGTCCAAGCTAAGTGAATAGTTTTGTTTTCTTGTATCACACATGCTGTGTGCTTGTTTTGAAATTGTCAGAGTGCATGTCTGTCTTAACCTGCTGTCTGTTAGGAAGTTTTCTTCCTAGGATTTATGTGCTATTCATTTGTTATTGGCTTGTTCAGTTTTTGATTGTGTCAGCATATATTAGCATAGTTGGATTCACAGGAGTTCCGCAGATTTAGAGGGCTCAGAGTCTTGAGTAGACTCAGGGGTATTTTTGTATTATCTGCTGTGGATATTTTTGAAAGGATTTTTATACTGACTGCAATAGTATTCTGTCCTGTCTTTATCTATCTAGCTAGAGTGACCTCATTTGCTAGATTCTGTGCTCTGCCTGAGTGTGTCTTTTCCTCTCTTACTCACAGTCAATATTTGTAGGGGGCTTTCTATCCTTTTGGGGCTCTGCTCTGAGGCAAGATAGAATTCCTGTTTCCATCTTTAGGGGTAGCTAGTTCTCCGGCCGTGTTGAGGTGTCTAGGGAATGGTTAGTCACATCCCACGGCTACTTCTAGTTGCGGGGTTAGATCAGGAACTGCGGTCAGTATAGGTACTACTTACTCCTGTGAAAAATATCCATGCGGCTCCATGGTCACCGGATCGTAACAACCACCCATGCCTTCAGTAGACTTAGTCGAGTACTTTGATGACATTTGCCTGAGCATGCTGGTTGTGGTCAAGCTGGTAGTGGTCAAGTGGTGCATCCATCTTATAGATTTTGTGTTTTGCCACAACGGCAGCAAGGCAGGAGACCTTGGACCAAGCATTTCAAGGTTAAACATATTTAGGAAGAGGTGAAGGCATGTAAGGAGTACGCATTGTGCTCAGTGAGTCCTGCTCGAGTCATGCATCACACAGCAAGAAGACCCAAGAAAACTCTCCATTTAAAAAAAAAATTAGGCCCAGACAGAGCTAAAATGGCACCAACAGCTCCAGAGTTTAAATATTATAATGGTGAGATGAATGCAGCACACTGAAAAGTACACCAGCGCCTAGTCTCACCAAGCTTGCCACTAGGGTGGAGACGTCCTTGGAAATTAATGACTTGTTCATCTTGCTAAAAGTTAGGCAGTGTAAACTGTCAGCGAACAGCTGTATGTGTTTATCTTTCAAGACACCGCCAGCAGTGCTGAAGACATGTTCTCTGAGAACGCTGGCTGCCGGACATGACAAAATATCCAAGGAATGACTGGCGAGTTCATGCCACTTTTCCATTTTTGAAGCCCAAAATGGACAAAGGTCCATGTAAACACTCACGCCATTGATATTTAGCTGTAAATACTCCTGCACCATCTTCTCTAGGCATTATCTATGTGTCAGGCTTGTCCTTTCTTCTGACATTGCAAATGATGGTCTAAAATAGGTCAAATGACGCAAAGAAATTGCTTCCAACAAATACACTTTTGCTTCTAAAGTTTCTGCGATGTTGACTCGGCATTCGCCAGGTTATAAGTGTAGAACTGCGATTTGCACTCTGTACGCCACTGGTGATTTGGGAAAAGTACTGACATTATCTAAAAATGTATTTTGATACTCCTGTATGTGTGGGTCCCTTTCAAGGGTGGGAAGCATTTGGCTAAGATAACTTTTGTACCGGGGATGTAACAGTGTGGCAACTCAGTAGTCGGCACCAGCGCCAGACTGAGGTGTCTGAGGCCCACTAGGGAAATTAACTCCATGGGCCCCACCCGGGCCCACCCATTCTTCAGCTATATGCAAATACCTGTTAGCCGTTATACCCATTATAGTGTCAGCTCCTGCACATCACTGTGCACTCACCATAACGGTGATGTACAATTACTGTAATTTGCATTAAAGGGATTTTTTGGTGAAAACAAGTTATCAACGATCCGTAGGTTTGAAAGGTGATTACTCATTTATTGTCGGAATCCGAACAGTGGAAACTGCACCGACAGAAGAATGCAGAGCTTTTCTCACCATTATAAAATGCAGTGGCTGGTAATGAAGTGACCGCAGCTCTATTCATCATCATTGGGGCTTCCAGAAAAAGCCACATATTACCACCACATAGTGTCCAAATAATGACACATACAAGGCACAAATACGGTCACACCATGACCAAAGCACATAATACCACCACATAGTGATCAAATACTACTATGTGCAAGGTATAAATACTGCCACACCATGAGAAGACCACATATTACCATCACATAGTGACCGAATAATATCACATACAAGGGACAAATACCGCCACGTCATGACATAATGCCACCACATAGTGACAAATAATACTAAAATAAAGAAACTGTAAAAAAGCTCTGCATATAGTCTCAGTGTACAGGTAATACAGTCATAACCAGTGACATTATACACAGGAGTTCTGTATATAGTGTCAGTGTGCGTGTATAGGTGATACACATACTCACCAGTGATGTTTCTAGGTGAAGTCCTTCATCATCAGTTTTCTTCTTCATCTGTCACAGACCGGTATCACGTCTTCTAGTCAGGACTCATCTCTGCAGAAAATAACTCAGCTATCTATACCTGATCATTTCCAGAGCACATTCCACACTTTTCCCAAGATTTCTGCACTACATCAAATGACAAAAAAGCGACATAGTGCTGCACTACACAGTAACAGTGCTCCAGTGTCATTCTGTGCCTGCTCATCTCTGTCATCAGACATATTTGTCTGATGGCAATAATGTAGCACAGCTGAAGACAGAAGACCCTGGGATTATGTCAGAGCCAGTATTTTTTAACTATTAAAGATGGAGTCCCTAAATGTGTTACCACAGAGTATGGCAGAACATACTGGGCATGATTCATGCCCATTATGTCCTGCCAGCCTCTGTGGTACTTACATGCTCATGCCCAGCATGTCCTGCCAGCCTCTGTGGTACTACCATGCCCAGCATGCACAACCACCTGAGGCTGGCAGGACATGCTGGGCATGAGCATGAAAATACCACAGATTCTGGCAGGACATACAGGGCATGATCCTGCCCAGTATGTCTTCCAGCCTGTGTGGTACTTTCATGCTCATTGCCCAGCATGTCCTTCCAGCCTCTGCTGGTAGTACATGCTGGGCATCATAGTACCACAAAGGGTGGCAGGACATGCTGGGCATGAGCATGAAAGTACCACAGAGGCTGGCAGGACATGCTGGGCATGAGTCATGCCTGGTATGTCCTGCCAGCCTCTGTGGTACTATTATGCCCATTGCCCAGCATGTCCTGCCTACCTCTGGTGGTAGTACATGCTGGGTATGATAATAAAACAGAGGCTGGCAGGACTTGCTGGGCAGAGTTCAATGTATGACCTGCAAGGAGAGTGTCAGGATGGAGCACATAGATAGCTACAAGGAGGTGGTCAGGATGGAGCACATAAATGAAAGGAGAAGGTAAGGATGGAGCACATACCTACAAGGAGGTGGGCAGGATGGAGCACATAACTACAAGGAGAGGGTCAGGATGGAGCACATAACTACAAGGAGATGGTCAGAATGGAGCACATTACTACAAGGAGAGGGTCAGGAAGGACCAAATAACTAAAAGGAGAGGGTCAGGATGGAGCACATAACTACAAGCAAAGGGACAGGATGGAGCATATAACTGCATGGAGAGGGTCAGGAGTTGGACATTACTGCAAGGAAAGGCTCAGGATGGCGCACATAGCTACAAGGAGGTGGTCAGGATGGAGCACATAACTGAAAGGAGAAGGTCAGGATGGAGCACAAAACTACAAGGAAAAGGTCAGGATGGAGCACAGAACCTCAAAGAAATGGACAAGATGGAGCACATAACTACAAGGAGAGGGTCAGGATGGAGCACATAACTACAAGGAGATGGTCAGAATGGAGCACATTACTACAAGGAGAGGGTCAGGAAGGACCAAATAACTAAAAGGAGAGGGTCAGGATGGAGCACATAACTACAAGCAAAGGGACAGGATGGAGCATATAACTGCATGGAGAGGGTCAGGAGTTGGACATTACTGCAAGGAAAGGCTCAGGATGGCGCACATAGCTACAAGGAGGTGGTCAGGATGGAGCACATAACTGAAAGGAGAAGGTCAGGATGGAGCACAAAACTACAAGGAAAAGGTCAGGATGGAGCACAGAACCTCAAAGAAATGGACAAGATGGAGCACATAACTACAAGGAGAGGGTCAGGATGGAGCACATAACTACAAGGAGATGGTCAGAATGGAGCACATTACTACAAGGAGAGGGTCAGGAAGGACCAAATAACTAAAAGGAGAGGGTCAGGATGGAGCACATAACTACAAGCAAAGGGACAGGATGGAGCATATAACTGCATGGAGAGGGTCAGGAGTTGGACATTACTGCAAGGAAAGGCTCAGGATGGCGCACATAGCTACAAGGAGGTGGTCAGGATGGAGCACATAACTGAAAGGAGAAGGTCAGGATGGAGCACAAAACTACAAGGAAAAGGTCAGGATGGAGCACAGAACCTCAAAGAAATGGACAAGATGGAGCACATAACTACAAAGGGAGGGTCAGGATCGAGCACATAACTACAAGGAGATGGTCAGAATGGAGCACATTACTACAAGGAGAGGGTCAGGAAGGACCACATAACTAAAAGGAGAGGGTCAGGATGGTGCACATTACTACAAGGAGAGGGTCAGGATGGACCACATAACTAAAAGGAGAAGGTCAGGATGGACCACAAAACTACAAGGAGAGGGTCAGGATGGAGCAAATAACTACAAGAGAGCGTCAGGATTGAGCACATAGCTACAAGGAGAAGATCAGGATGGAGCACATAACTACAAGGGGAAGGTCAGGATGGAGCACAGAACCTCAAGGAAATGGACAAGATGGAGCACGTAACTACAAGGGGAGGGTTAGGATGGAGCACATAACGGCAAGGATGGATCAAGGTCAGGATGGAGTACAAGGAGAGGGTCAAGATGGAGCATATTACCTTAAGGAGAGGGTCAGGAGTTGGACAATATTGCAAACAGAGGGTACACATAGCTACAAGGAGGTGGTCAGGATGGAGCACATAGCTTCCAAGAGAAAGTCAGGATGGAGCACATAACCTCAAGAAAAGGGACAGGATCGAGCACATGACTACAGGGAGAGGGTCAGGAGTTAGACATTAATGCAATGAGAGGGTAACTACAAGGAGAGTGTCAGTATTGAGCACACAGCTACAAGGATAAGGTCAGGTTGGAGAGCATAACTACAAGGAGAGGGTCAGGATGGAACACATAACTACAAAGAGATTGCCAGGATGGAGAACATAACTGAAAGGAGAAGGTCAGGATGGAGCACATAACTACAAGGAGAAGGTCAGGTTGGAGTACATAACTACAAGGAGAGGGTCAGGATGGAACACATAACTACAAAGAGATGGCCAGGATGGAGCACATTACTACAAAGAGAAGGTCAGTATGGAGCACATAGCAACAAGGAGAAGGTCAGGATGGAACACACAACTGAAAGGAGAAGGTCAGGATGGAGCACATAACTACAAAGAGATGATCAAGAAGGAGCAAATAACTACAAGGTAAGAGCCAGGATGGAGCACATTACTGCAAAGAGAGGGTCAGGATAGATCACACTACTACAAGGAGAGGGTCAGGATAGAGACATTAGTGTAAGCAGAGGGTCAGGATTTGGCATTAGTGCAAAAGAACAAGGATGGGGCTTTACTATAAGATAGCAGGATGGGGACATTACTACAAGACAGGGCACTACTGCAAGGGAACAAGGATTGGGCACACTACTACTAAAAGAGAGCCAGGATGGGGACATAACTACAAGGAAAGGGATAGGATGGAGCACATAACTGCAAAGGAGATGGTCAGGATGGAGCACATAACTACAAGGAAATGGTCAGGATAGCACATAACTACAAACACAGGGTAAGGAGTTGGACATTACTGCAAGGAGATGGTCAGGATGGAGCACATAGATAGCTACAAGGAGGTGATCAGGATGGAGCACATAACTGAAAGGAGAAGGTAAGGATGGAGCACATAACTACCAGAAGAGGGTCAAGATGGAGCACATAACTACAATGAGAGGGTCAGGATGGAGCATATTACTACAAGCAGAGGGTCAGGATAGGGCATTAGCACAAGGAGACAAGGTTGGGGCTTTACTACAAGATGGCAGGATGGGGACATTAATACAAGACAGGGCACTATGGCAAGGGGACAAGGATGGGGCACATTACTACAGGAAGAGGGCCATACATAAGTACAGGAGACATAAATACAAGGAAAGGGACAGGATGGAGCACATAGCTACAAAATGGTGGCCAGGATGGAGCACATTCCTGAAAGGAGAAGGTCAGGATGGAGCACATAACCTCAAGAAAATGGACAAGATGGAGCACATAACTACAAGGAGAGAGTCAGGATGGAGCACATAACTACAAGTAGAGGGTCAGGATGGAGCACATTACTGCAAAGAGAGGGTCAGAAGTTGGACATGATTGCAAACAGTGGGTCAGGATGGAGCACATAGTTACAAGGAGGTGGTCAGGATGGAGCACATAGATTCAAGGAGAAGGTCGGGAAGGAGCACATAACTATAAGGAGAAGGTCAGGATGGAGCACATAACCTCAAGGAAAGGGACAGGATGGAGCACATGACTACAAGGAGAGAGTCAGGATGGTGCATATAACCTCAAGAAGAGGGTCAGGATGGAGCACATAACTACAAAGAGAAGGTCAGGATGGAACATATAACTACTTGCAGATGGTAAGTATGGAGCACATAACTACAAGCAGAGGGTCAGGATGGAGCACATAACTACAAGGAGAGGGACAGGATGGAGCATATAACTACAAGGACAGGGACAGGATGGAGCACATAGCCACTAGGACAGGGAAAGGAAGGAGCACATAACTACATGTTAGGGACCAGGATTTCAGTGTGGAATCTGCTTGAATTCCATGATAAAATCTATCTCCTATCTATCTAATGCATTTTTTCCATACAGATCAATCCACCTGCTGGGTCTGGAAAGAGCAGTGGGAGCTGCTCAATTTCAATGTTCACATGAGCTGAATGACCACTGCTGAAGTGAAGAGAAGACTGCAAAGTAAATGTAAAGGCAAATAATTGTTAAAATAATAGAATTGATCATCATGGTGTCAGGACTGCAAGCACTGTACAGAGGAGAGAGTTGCATCTGCTGCTTCTTCCCTGTGCAGCGCTTGTGATGACTACCCCTGTAATTTAGGTTAAATTGCGCTATTGGCACTTTGCAATAAAAAATTAGGTTTTGGGTTGCAGTTTGGGCACTCGACCCCTGAAAATTTTGCCATCATTGTTCTAGATTATGCTTGGACCCTGCTTTGTCTGGCCCTAAATCTAACTCAAAAAGACTTTTGCAGATCATTTCCTACACTTGACTCCATGAAGCTTTTGAGCAGACCTCTGCAACAGTATGAGTGAGCAGCTCTGCAGTCTTACCCATCTGTGGTGCCCCACAGTTAGTAGGGCAGCTGGAGAGTTGTGACAAGTGGGGAAACAATAGTGATTGAAGTGCCACCTCTGAGAACTGGATTGTGTGTGATGTTGGAGTTGAGGTGGAGGGGAGGCCACTGGATGCAGCGCTTGACATTCACTGTAGCACATCTCTCTCTGGACCTCGTCTACAAGTCATAGCAATATGCTGCTGCCTAAGAAAGGGCCATCCACTAACAGAAGTTGACATTTTTATTTGGCTAGGACAAAGCTGTGTTTGTAGAGCAGAGCGCTTGCAATAACTTTAGCAAATATCCCATGGACACCAAACATTTTCCCCTTTTCACCACAACCACGGCCTTTACCACTCATATTTGATGCAAACAGATTTGAAACTCAGTTGTTCTCTGCCACAAAGGCTTGTATGGGATTACAACAGATTTGGCAACACTGGTTCTATGCCCAAAAAGAAACTTACTATCTATCTAACAATAAATTGAATCGCTAGCTATGTTTATCTAGGAGGCACACAGCAGAAGCAATGCCAGCAGCAGGTACGTCCCTAAGCTGTACCACTGTGAAAATGGCGATAATGGGAAATGAACAATTCTTATATACCAAGGGACATTTGACTTAGGCAGCCAATCACACAAGCCCTTATGTCTGCAAGTTGTGTTTGGTTTATGATTGCTGATTAGCTGCCAGTCCGGAACATCTATGTAGTAAGTGCGGGAAAGAAAAAAAATTAAATCTGAAGCTCCTCTAACATGAGACCTTTCCCCACCCCCTGCTCTCATCAAACACCTTGCGTCCACTATCTGACACTGACAGTTATTATAGTGTAGAAGTGTAGCATTAGTCCAAGTGTACTAATGCGTTTTATCATCCAAACAGTTGCAGAACAAAACTCAAAAACCTTTTCTCTGACTTCGGTCGGACTTGCTTACGTGATTTCATTATGCTTTTTTAATCTACTATATAATTGCCGTAGGCACTTCCGTGTCGGACCCCGAGTAGACCGTGGATATGTCACACTGTGACGTCACCACGGCGAAGCATTGGCCGCGTAGCGGCCAATGCGAGTCGCTGGCCTGCGCGAGCAATGGCCGCGAGGCTATTGCTCGCGCAGGCTGAGCACGAGCAATGGCCGCGAAGCGGCCATTGCGAGTCGCTGGCCGAAAATCGAACCAGAGGCTCGGCCTCAAAGTTAACGATTTACCGGTCAGGTAGCGCGAGCAATGGCCGCGAGGCCATTGCGAGTCGCTGCCTGAGCCGCGCCGCGCTTGCGGTAATCCCCATACAAAGTATAGGGGGACTTGCGGCAGGTGCAGCAGCGAGTCGCTGGCTGAGTGCGAGCACTTGCGGCTCGGTTGCGGTAATCCCCATGAGGATTACCGCAACCGCGCCGCATTGCGAGTCGCTGGCTGAGTGCGAGCAACCGCGCCGCATTGCGAGTCGCTGGCTGAGTGCGAGCACTTGCGGCGCGGTTGCGGTAATCCCCATAAGGATTACCGCAACCGCGCCGCAAGTGCAAGTTGCGGCGCGGTTGCGGTAATCCCCATAGAAAGTATAGGGGGACTTGCGGCAGGTGCGGCAACTGCGGTTTTGCCGCACCTGCCGCAAGTCCCCCTATACTTTCTATGGGGATTACCGCAACCGCGCCGCAGATGCGGTTTTTAAATAAAATAAAATAATTTTAATACAAATAAATTCACTTAAAATAACAAATAATAAATAAATTTAATAATAATAAAAATAGTAAAAAAACAAAACAAAATAAATAATAAAATAAAAAATAGCTACCTACTATAATCAAATTAATGCACGTTCTAGAATCCCGATGCATTTGCATCGGGCCTCACAGCTAGTAATTATAATAACAAGATTAGCAGGAGAATACTCGGACCTCTTAAATAAATCGTACCAACACTATCAAAGTATATCAAACAACTGAAACAATGTGTACTACGGTACTAAGTAAATGGAAGATAACACTATGTTTGTGATGCAATTACGTGTTTATTCAACCACAGTACATCAAATGACAGGTTTCATTTCAAACAATCATGATGTTACATAAGTCAGTAAAAAGCAAATAAGAAGATACAGACAGATGTTGTGTCTGGATATGAACTAAGCACTTTACTTAATGGCTGTTCTGTAGACTATGTATGATTTTTAATGTTCTCTCACTAATGCTTGGTTATAGCATACTCAAGGTATTATCCACAGACACCACATTGTACTTGGGGTGGGTTATACGTCAAAGGGCATTATATGTGTGAGTTTTTTATTTGATTTCCATAATGTTTTTAAAGACAGTATTCAATTGTTATTTTAATAACATAGTAACATAGTAACATAGTTTTTAAGGTTGAAGGAAGACTTTAAGTCCATCTAGTTCAACCCATAGCCCAACATGTTGATCCAGAGGAAGGCAAAAAAAAACCCATGTGGCAACACTAAGCTCCACATTGGGGGAAAAAATTCCTTCCTGACTCCAGATACGGCAATCAGACTAATTCCCTGGATCAACGCCCTATCAAAGGATCTAGTATATATAACTGGTAATATTATAGTTTTCAAGAAAGGCATCCAGGCCCTTCTTAAATGTTAGTAGTGACTCACTCATTACAACATCATGTGGCAGAGAGTTCCATGCTGCCCAGACATACTGTAGCAGACATTAGTGCCATCTGTGTCTGTATCTCCTTATCTGTTTTTACCTGAACTATGTAACATCATGATTGTTTGGAATGAAACCTGTCATTTGATGTGCTGTGGTTGAATAAACATGTTGTAATTGCATCACAAACACAGTGTTTCTTCCATTTACTTAGCACCATAGTACACATTGTTTTGGTTGTTTGATAAGGAGGATAATTGTGGACTATTTTTATAATTTAAAAAATTATAAGTATCTTAGTGACCTTTATTATTACTCGGATTGTTGGTTTCTATTGGGATACCATTTGTTTCTATAGTGAGATCACAGGCCTCAATGTTAAGGTACCGTCGCACGCCACCATATGGCTTCCATATCGCTGGTGATTTGAAGTGAGCGCGCACGTTTTGGACAATTTTTTCACATCGCCATGGAGCAGTGACATGTATCGATCTCGCATGCGATCTCCGGCGATCCTGCGTTCCGGAAATCACCTGCAGAAGACCAGACATGATCTTCCCTTCACACATCACCGTGTCACACGCCACAACCACATCAGCAATGTTTGACCACGGCGAAGAGACATACGTGCCAGAGTGTGTTACACCGCACCCCTGCCTCTCCGATTGGCCTACACTACTGCGTTACCATTGGTCAGGCTTGTCTGGAAGTCTGCCCACTTCATGATGCATATCCCTTTCTAATATCTCGCTACTCCATGCTCGTGTCATGTGTTGCGGCTTCTGCAAGACACTTTGGCGTCGCCAAAGTGCCACACAGGACGGCTCGTCTGTTGCTCTGTGGATGACACTATGAATGACTATGTGTGCGTCTGTTGGTGACGGGCCATGGCAGAACTCTGTGTATGCAAACATGTTTCTGTGCAGATACTGATGTCTACCTCCATCCTCCCAAACACAATACAATTGTCCATGTGTGTGGACACATACGGATGTGTAATGCCATTTAATATGGACAAGGAGACACAATCACAGCATACAGTGTGCCCCAAAGGCTGGACCTGTATACAGGACATTTGCAGACAATGCTGCAGGGACCCATAAAGACCATTGTGGTCTCACACACCTCTCTGCACAGCATGATTCTATGTGCAATGGCCCTGTATGTAAAAGTCAACACAAACACGTATTTAGAATTGTTTTTTTGGGGGTTTTAATTTTGTTCACAAGCAAATGTAACAAAATTACAGACAAATCCGAAACACAAGTGTTTACATCACACAAATAATAAAATCGTCAGCGCAAACAATGGACATAAGAAAAAGAATAAAGGTAAATAAAACACA
The DNA here is from genome assembly GCA_033576535.1 of Allobates femoralis. Classification (NCBI taxonomy): domain Eukaryota; kingdom Metazoa; phylum Chordata; class Amphibia; order Anura; family Aromobatidae; genus Allobates; species Allobates femoralis. The sequence goes on from JARQOC010000002.1 coordinate 199,683,666, forward strand.
ACAATTAAATTTGAAGTCCACACAAAACCCAAATAAAGAAAGACAGTTTAAGCCAAAAAAAAACAAACATACTCCTTGTGGTGCAGCCACACTGGTGAGTACACGCTCATCCTGCTGCTTGTGCCTGACAACCCAAGCCACCCTACACCTGTTGTTGCTGCCAGGCCACTGCCCCAGGGCCATTGAAGTAGGAGCAGTAGCTGTCCCTGCTGCTCCTGGCATCCTGCGGACTCGGACTCTGGCTCACAAGTTGGAGTGGCGCAATACCTGGGTCTGATGCCCGCCATGCCCCGGGACTGACTTTCCCTGTTGTGAAGTCCACTGAATCCTCATAATTTGCCGACGTGTATGATGCAGTATCCCTACGATGCAGGAAGTCATGCAGCGCACAGCATTCCAGCACTACTATATCTATAGATTCCAGTTTCATATTCAAAGGCGTATGAAACAAGCGGAATCTATTGGCCATGACCCGAACGCATTTTCAACTACACGTCGAGCACGGGATAGCCGGTAATTCAAAATGTGTTGCTCAAAAGTAATAGTCCTCTGGGGATATGGCCGAAGTAGGCGAGCATGAAGTGGAAATGCTTCATCCCCCACAACATAAAGTTGAGATGACTGTTCATGACATCATTTGAGGGCATGTTGAGAGCACCTCTTCTCAGGTCTTGCCCAAAGGAGCTGTGTCCAAATACACCCCTATCTGAGACACAGCCATTAATGCCAACATCCACGTAGAGGAACTCATAGTGAGCATCAACCAGGGCGAGGAGGACCACACTAAAATACCCTTCATAGTTGTAATAAAAAAGGAACCCGTGTTGGTGGGTGGTTGCGTGATCCTCACGTGCTTACCATCCAATGCCCCACCGCAGTTTGGAAATTGCCACTGATCCGCAAAACCACTGGCAGCGTGCATCCATTCTGCGGGAGTTGTTGGGAAACGCATGTAGGATGGAAGCTGGCAACTCCAGATGGCCTCACAAGTCTCAGGTATGAGGCGGCTAAGCAGTGGCCGCGAGAATGCTGCAGAATATTGCAGGTCTGTCTTCGAACGACCTGTCGCTAGGAACCTCAAAGTAACAGCCAACCGGTTCTCAGCTGGCACAGCTCTCCGCCTCACAGTGTCCTGACGGGCTATCCATTGCCGAACGTGTTCCAATAGGAACTTAAAGGAGTCCTCGGACATAAGGAGATAGTTCCGGAAGTCATGCGGATTCCTATCTTCCAGTTGATGGACCAGGCGCATGTTGCTCAGGTTGTCTCTTTGCAGAAGCCACCACTCCCAAGACCACACATGCCGTGGTCTACGAGCCTGCAATCTCTCAGCTCTCTCCTCCAGCCACAAGCCCTCCTCCAACAAGGCCTGAGCCACAAGAAGACTCTGTTCAGTGTCCATGATAAGCTCACCAAGCAACCCCTGGAAAAGTCAAATAAAAAAGCAATCAGCAAACAAACATGTGAACAGTCACCAAAAAGGCATATGAACTACTTCCCTACACACCTGCTACGCATGAATGCAGCTAATACATGGCTTCCATCCTCTGGCCATCCCCTGTCAAATTTACGCCATTATAAGTTAATACTACAAGCTCGTTTTCCCGACATATATACACAAATATTCTATTTACACCCATCACATTCCGCATTAAGTACATGGACATCCCCACCATACATTTTTGGTCACAACCAACCCATATCTTACCCCATCATGCCTACGCACTCCAAGAAGGACTACAACAACCCAGCAAAGAAGACCCTTAATTCATATTCGTAGGATTCCCACAAAACCATATTGGTCAACACATAACACATGCATGGGGTGGGAACTTTGCCATGTGAAGGCTTCATGACACACTGCAGGATTCTGTATGACCACAATGCATCCATGTTGTTTGAAAGGCAGGATTCTATCCCTCACACATTACCAAGCCTCCAGACACACTGAAGTGTCAGCATGAGCACTATACATTAGGATGAGCGAGTCCTAATTACTCGGAATCGCTAGACTCGCACGAGTCCGAGCCAGGACTCGGTACTCGTGGCGAGTCTAGCGAGTCCAATGTTAATGAATAGGATAGGGATTCGCGAGTCCCTAATAGAGAATACAGGACTCGGAATCGCAGACTCGCTAGATTCGACTCTCAGATTGCCATTCACTTGCATTGGACTCAGGGCTGGCTGGAGCTCTTCCCGCTATGAGGTGGCAGCAATTGGGAGCCAGGGTGCTGTCAGGTCGGGCGCCTTGAGAACACGGGGGGGTGCTGTCAGGTCCGGGCGGCCTTAGGGGGTGGGGTGGGGGGTGGGGGGGGGGGGGGGGGGGGGGCTGCGGTCTGGCAGCCTTGAGACCGGGGGGGTGCTGTCAAGGCTGACCTTACCTCCTCCTGTCGCAAACTCGCTGGACTCGGGAATCGGCGAGTATTCGCTAAAAGACTCGCCGATTCCGAGTCCAGCGAGTCCTTAAGAATCGCCGAGTAACGATCCTAGCGAGTAGACTCGTACCCTACTATACATACATCTTGTGCGTGATTGTCTGGACAATCCATGATAATTGGAAATCCTTGCAAAACTACCGCTAATAGGCAACTTGGTGACACATTGCAGATTTGACACGAGAAAATGGAGGGTCCATGATGAGGGTGCATCCACCATTGTGTAACCATGCATACACTTGGTCAAACAAAGCACAACAATGTCTCTCATTCAGAGTATGTACTGCACACACATGGAGGTGCTGTTGTGCTGACCAACACAGTAGAGTTGTCTAAAAAATCATTGTCTCCACACAAACCATCGTAGAAGGGACGTCTGAACAGCGGTACTTACCCAATGACTCTGAGCAGCTAGCTGGACCTTTCTCTGGTGTTGCAGGTTTTTGTATCGTAAGCAGCCAATCACAGCGCACTGGCGTCATCCAATAAACGCACCCGCCTCGGTGTTGCCACGCCCGACTTCTATGGTTTGCTGACTCTGGTGCGTTCTTATTGGTTGGTGGCCCTTTTTAAAATGGCGGAGTTCACTTGTGATTCCACAACTCACATGCGACAGCGTGGTAGCGTCGTTTCAAGCACACTCTGCTGCTCAGATGGTAGGTAAAGCGATATGAATGCCTTGTTCATCTGTACATTACTGAGTGTTTCTGGGGACCCCTACCTACTGCCCCATATGTAATGTTTTATTGAACGCTGTTGTCCATATAGCGTTCTATGGATGTTGTTTGTGAGGTTTATGTAGCCATGGTACGCCCCTCAATGTAATGTGGGACACATAATGTGGCCCAAAATAGTACACCTGGCCAATGTATTTTGTGGCGCATTTGTGACTGTCTGGCGAAAACACCTCCTCAACCAGTTATGTACTTCAACATAAGAACATAGTGTATTACTAGTCTTTGGCTGTGCCTACATAGTGGCCATGCTAATACATGTCTAACAACAAAGCCCTATCACAATTGCTCCATCTAACAGACTTTGACATAACTGCATCTGGCTTGAGTCCTGTGCTGGGGACAGCATATGTATAGACATTAACTAATGTCAGGCTTCAGTGCACTCATGTGCCCAAATTATGAAATGCTCTTGGCCTGTTGTCTCAATGTGCCCTTTAGTATGGTAACATAATGACATCATACATACACTTATGTGTGGTTGTGACGATACCTGTGCTTATGCTGCAGATTGGGGACAATCAGGATTTTGTCCGGGCTTTTCTGGCTATGTACCAGGACCATGAATGCCTGTGGTGGGTGCTTTTCCCTGATTACGAGAACAATCAGATGAAGGATGTGACTTTTGGCCACCTTGCCTCCCTCTCCCAACAGCATCACCCTGGGGAGAAGTGGGACAAGAACAAGGTCAAAGCCAAAATCAAACACCTGCGCACCTTATTCATAAAAGGAGTACAACAGGGGTCCAGAGGTCCCAGCGGTCTGGGATGGGGAGTGAGGAGGTATATGTGCCGCAACTGTGGTATTATGACCTCCTTACATTCACTCTGGACCAGGTTGTTCCTCGGAGAATGCGGAGCAGCAGGGTGTTTGATGAGGCTACGTCGGCCACATCCGAAGCGACGGCACTGTCACAGGAGGTAGGTCTACTGATAATTGTTGTGTCTGATTATCCCTTGGTGTTAGTACTCACTTGTTTTTGGCCAGCTGTACGCACTATCCTATTGTTGTTTCCTACATAATGTGTGCGTTGTGGTGAAGGCTCACACACTAGGCTCCTAATGACTTTGCTGGGTGATTGTAGGCCCTCATCACTTAGCATGTTGCACCATCAGGTGAGTTGATTGCACACTTTTCAGTGTTCCATAGTCTTGCTTTCATATGTGCAATGCTTGTGTTGACCTAGCACACTGGCTTGGTAATGCTGCTGCTTATGTTTAATTTGTAACATACATTTGGGGGTACATGAGAAGTGTTTGACCTTTTTTTTTAAATATTTACAGGAGCCTCTAGAGCTGCTGTCCAGCCAAGAGGGGTCACACGTGGATGATCCTCCCCATCAACATCTGCGGGGGAGGTTGTCCCTGGTCCAAGTGCAACAGGGCAGCACCCTGGACCCAGCTTAGTCATTCCTCGTCGACGCCCACCAACACCTTTGACGACTGAGCTGGGAACATGGGCGAAGAGGGTGCTGCTTCACACCGAAAATCAGCCAAACACTGGGATTGGGCATCTAGTTAATGAGAGGGTGGCCAGGCTGGACCCGGTCAGTGCAGACTAGCTGAGAGGTTCATCATTCGGGTCCTGGAAGTGGCTGAGGATATGGCACTGACGCCATTAACCAATCTGATGTTCCCCAGTGGACAGTCGTCAGTGTCCCATGGTCCAAGGCCGCCTACATATGGGCCCAGACAGACTCCTGACTTGTCCAGGGGCCCCAGACAACCCCCCCCCCAGTTGGACTTCTGGAAGGGCATATGGGGATATGTGGCCACAACCCACATCTGACACAGTAGAGGATTACCAAATGAGGAGAGACGCTACCAATAACTGTTGACATTTTTTGCTGCAAAAAATGTGTTTGTTATTTAAACACGGTATGTGTTGTTTTTGTTCATTTGCTTTTTGTAAATAAAATACTTTTTTGGTTCACCAAACACTCAGTCTGGCTATGTAACAGTCATGTATGTCTATGTACAGTTTTGGCCTAAAGTATTGACACCCATGCAATTCTGTCAGATAATACTCAGTTTCTTCCTGAAAATGATTGCAATCACAAATTCTTTAGTATTATTATCTTCATTTAATTTGTCTTCAATGAAAAAACACAAAAGAGAATGAAGCAAAAAGCAAAACATTGATCATTTCAAAACTCCAAAAATGGGCCAGTCAAAAGTATTGGCACCCTCAGCCTAATACTTGGTTGCACAATCTTTAGCCAAAATAACTGCGATCAACCGCTTCCAGTAACCATCAATGAGTTTCTTACAATGCTCTGCTGGAATTTTAGACTATTCATCTTTGGCAAACTGCTCCAGGTCCCTGATATTTGAAGGGTGCCTTCTCCAAACTGCCATTTTTAGATCTCTCCACAGGTGTTCTTTGGGATTCAGGTCTGGATTCATTGCTGGCCACCTTAGAAGTCTCCAGTGCTTTCTCTCAAACCATTTTCTAGTGCTTTTTGAAGTGTGTTTTGAGTCATTTTCCTGCTGGAAGACCCATGACCTCTGAGGGAGATGCAGCTTTCTCACACTGGGCCCTACAATTTGCTGCAAAACTTGTTGGTAGTCTTCAGACTTCATAATGCCATGCACACAGTCAAGCAGTCCAGTGCCAGAGGCAGCAAAGCAACCCCCAAAACATCAGGAAACCTCCGCCATGTTTAACTGTAGGGACCGTGTTCTTTTCTTTGAATGCCTCTTTTTTTCTCCTGTAAACTCTATGTTGATGCCTTTGCCCAAAATGCTCTACTTTTGTCTCATCTGACCAGAGAACAATCTTCCAAAACGTTTTAGGCTTTCTCAGGTAAGTTTTGGCAAACTCCAGCCTGGTTTTTTTATGTCTTGGGGTAAGAGGTGGGGTCTTCCTGGGTATCCTACCATACAGTCCATTTTCATTCAGACGCCGATGGATAGTACGGGTTGACACTGTTGTACCCTCGGACTGCAGGGCAGCTTGAACTTGTTTGGGTGTTAGTTGAGGTTCTTTATCCACCATCCGCACAATCTTGCATTGAAATCACTAGTCAATTTTTCTTTGCCGTCCACATCTAGAGAGGTTAGCCACAGTGCCATGGGCTTTAAACTTCTTGATGACACTGTGCACGGTAGACACAGGAATATTAAGGTCTTTGGAGATGGACTTGTAGCCTTGAGATTGCTCATGCTTCCTCACAATTTGGTTTCTCAAGTCCTCAGACAGTTCTTTGGTCTTATTTCTTTTCTCCATGCTCAATGTGGTACACACAAGGACACAGGACAGAGGTTGAGTCAACTTTAATCCATGTCAACTGGCTGCAAGTGTGATTTAGTTATTGCCAACACCTGTTAGGTGCCGCAGGTAAGTTACAGGTGCTGTTAATTACACTAATTAGAGAAGCATCACGTGATTTTTCTAACAGTGCCATTACTTTTGTCCACCCCCTTTTTATGTTTGGTGTGGAATTAGATCCAATTTGGCTTTAGGACAATTCTTTTTGTATTTTTCTATTGAAGACAATTTAAATGAAGATAATAATATAAAAGAATTTGTGATTGCAATCATTTTCAGGAAGAAACTGAGTATTATCTGACAAAATTGCAGGGGTGTCAATACTTTTGGCCACAACTGTATGTACTGTGAAGTTGTATTACAGGGCAAGGATGTGTCTCAATTATCTAGTCAACATAACTACTATCGCATGGTAAGGTACAGATGTTGACATATGCTACATCCGTTTGACCCCTTGGTGTGAGAATGTTTGGGTAATTTTTTTATAGGCCTTACATGGGTCTACAAGTGTGTACCGGCCCTTAAAACATGTTTGTTTGGTTTGACATACAATGATGTGAAGTAGGGTTTTTCACATTGCTTGTGTGATATGGTCAGGGTTACATTGGGTCAGTAATGTTGTATTGTGCTACATACATTGATGGGGTGCCTCCCTGCAGGCCTTCCGTCTGTTAAAAGTAATGTTAGCACATTCAATGCTAATGTGTGGCCGCAGACATTTGATTGTGGCTGACAGATTTAATATGCGCAAATGTGTGTAGAGTACAAAGTCCGGCACATCTGTGTGGATAGGAAAGACACAAAATACTGTAGTGGGCTTAGCGCAATAATTTTATTGGCTATGGTTTTTTTTTGTTCCCTCAATTTGGGGGCCATTTTGTGTTTAAGATGGGCCAAGTAACAAATTATTTGAGCTTACTACCACGTTGGTGGTTTGGTGGGATTTAACATCACCCTTTTTGTACAAAAAAGCAAAACAACTATACACACAACCAAAAAACATATCATAGCAATATACCAGGCACTCAACACACAAGGGGGCGGGAAAAACAACAGGAGAAAAAATCATAACGGCTGTTGGCAAACAGCAGGGCCAGCCACAGGCTGCCCACCAGTGAGATGCTGGCTGATGACCCACATTCTATCCAAATTGGCCTGCGTCTCATGGTGAGCATCAACCACATCCTGTATAGTTTGGCGTCCTGTATGGGGAAAAAAACACTTCAGGACCATGTTTGTGAGAGTTTAACAAGGTTGTGTGCATGTGTAACCATACTTACGATTTCGCACGGGAGCCCGCACTTCACTTTCGGCTGGTAGTGAGGCCCATCCCCGCCAGCCCCCCACAGCTGCTGGTCCATCTGCATATATGAAAAGCAAAAACAAGCAACATTAGTAATGCATTATGTCCGGGTGACACAGGTCAAAGTCTAAAAATCGTTCTGCTTTATTATGGGCCACACTTACCATCAGTGCCACCATCACCAGGTTCAACATCACCCTGTGGGGACCAGTCCCCGACAGGGCTGCCAACTGGGCTGGCTACATTGGGTGGAGGGGTGGCAGGAGGTGACCGAATTTGATGGCTGTGGTGTGTGGGTCCTAGGCCCACAGATGGGGCTCTTGGCGCCCTTCCAGATGGGGTGGAGGCTGGCCTTGGCAGGCCAGAGGCTGGGTTGCCATGTGCAGATGGGGACTGCGAGCTACTTCTGAGGCGGGAGTCCCAGCAGGTGATGAGCCTGTCCTTCCAGAAGAAGGTGGCTTTGGGCTGGCAGGTGGTGTTGCTGCCGGGAAAGTACATCTGGGGCCTGGTGGGGTTGCCGCTGGAGATGGCCGGTCTGGTGGGCTTTCCGCCTCCCCTATTAGGTTGAACATATTTTTTAGGCTGGGTTCACATTTGCGGAACGCTGCGGAGGGGATCCGCAATGTGACCGCAGCGGCCGCAAGCTCCTATCTTTATGATGGGAGCGCACGGTGCTGCGCTTGACTGCGCATGACCGTGCGCACCCATTCACTTCCATATGTGATCTGTGCGCAGGCGGATGCCTGCGTACAAATCACACAGTCTCGTCCGCACCAGGAATGCAACATGTCGTGTCCCTGGTGCGGACGAGACTGTGTGATTTGTGCGCAGGCATCCGCCTGCGCACAGATCACATATGGAAGTGAATGGGTGCGCACGGTCATGCGCAGTCAAGCGCAGCACCGTGCACTCCCATTATAAAGATAGGAGCTTGCGGCCGCTGCGGTCACATTGCGGATCCCCTCCGCAGAACGCTGCGGAGGGGTCCGCAAATGTGAACCCAGCCTTACAAAGCATTTTGCACCATCACGAAAACATATAACATCACCAATGTCATTTGTATGAGTGTGAAGAATGTCTTCAGTCAACATGTACATGTTTGTTTGTTTGGCCAAAGGGATGTGATGTCAGCTGACAGGGCATATCTGTATAAACCCTGGGCAAAAACACAGTTTGGTGGACATGCATTGCTCACATGCATATAGTGGTGGCCATGACATTGGGTGTGACACACAACACTGGTACAGGAATGTTGTGTGTGCAGATCTATGGTGTGGATCCAGGGGAGAAAAGATGGCATATTGGCCAACAATACACTGTGTTAATGAAGGAACAAACAAAATAGACCCATCCATGTACATCAAGGCTAATGTACAGATGCACATGAACACACAGGGAACAGGTGGTGGACTGGTCATGTGCCAGTATACATTTATGTTATGTGTAATGGATATTTTGGCATTCCCATCACCATTGTGTGGCAGGCTATATGTCACACAGCACACAGATATTGTATGCGTAATGGTGGCCATTACATGACTTACAAAATGTAGATGTTGACATAAGCCTTATTACACAGCTATGTGTATTGTTCTACTGTTAAAACGGCAATGTTGACGTTAACAATAGGGATGGGCGAGTATACTCGCTACTATTCGGCACTCGCCGAATAGTAGCGGTATTCGTGTACTCGCTACTCGCCGAGTAAATTAGGATTATTCGGGAGTAGCAAGTACCGAATACTTTTGCAGTGTATCAGTAGATACACTGCAAAAGTCCTGTAAAAGAGAGAAAAAGTTGTTAAAAAATAAAAAAATCGGATACTCACCTTAACCGACGGCTGTACCAGGACCGGCCGATGCACGTCTATTCATGGAAAAGGACCTTTCCCTCTCTCAGCCAATCAGATGGAAAGGTCCTTTTCCATGAATAGACGTGCATCAGCCGGTCCCGGTACAGCCGTCGGTTAAGGTGAGTATCCGCTTTTTTAATTTTTTAACCACTTTTTCTCTCTTTTACAGGACTTTTGCAGTGTATCTATTGATACACTGCAAAAGTATTCGGAATCGCTATACTCGCAATGAGTAGCGAGTACCGCTACCTACTCGTTGCGGGTATAGCGATTCCGAATAGTAAGGTATTCGCCCATCCCTAGTTAACAATGCAGACACATAGTAGTGTAGTCTGCTCCTTCATGTTGCATTTTGCAGACCCTGCAGATGGTGAGGGATGTATCGTCACCATCATCTTCTCAGGGTACCTATATTCCAGGCTACACTTCCATGTTGTGCTACATGTTTACTTGGTGTTGAGATGAGGTATGTGTGTATCACAATTACTCACCACAAAACCTCCTAATCCATGCCCGCTTGTTGGCAATGCGCCCTGGATACTTGTATTTCAAGTCTACCACCTTCTTCTGGATCTGCTGGGTGGTGCAGTCCACACCCAGTCTCCTCAGCAGGGCCCTTTTCACTTTGCGCAGGATGGGCTGCTTGTGGAGACGTGGGTGCTGGTGCCAATGGTGGCACCAATAATTCCGCCTATCCAGGATGTCAATGTCAAAGAGGATGAGCAGCTCTGGCTTGCCACATGCTGCAGCTCTCTGTCCTGACGCCATGGCTACCTCTGCAGGGGAAGGGAAAGCACTTGGAAGGCAGGGCACAACATCCAACAACGACATGATATCATAGCGCACGCTGGTTACGCCGAGGAGGCTTGAGGACCCAGACATCTTAAGTCACAACAGAGTGGTGAGCCTTTCAGGTACGCCGTGGCATCACCAAACTGAATCAAGAATGAACGATTCAAATATATTTGTGTGTATGACATCATATACCAATCATCAATATCGGACGATTGAGCATTTAGTCAGGACGTGCCAACATCATACACGCAGTATCATTCTGATGCGCTAGTCCATGACACTCATAGTTTGAATGCCTTTCCTGACACTTGTGATGCAGAAGAAGAAGAAGATGAGTCTGTTGAAGAATGCACAGATCACCAAATATGGCGCCTTTGCCACGGGCAGCCAATGGAAATGCAGGAGGAGCCACCAATCGCTGCAGACGGGGCGCGGCAAACAGCACGCTCAGGCACGTCTACGGGATTGATTCCATAATTTCTGAGGTCGCTTTCTACATCGCTATTGCCCTGTCACACTCCAAGGTGCGCTGAAATCGCTTGGTGGATATTTCTCTGCATGGCAGGGCAATCAGGCGACGCTCCACCGGTGATTTCTCCCCGTAGAATCGCCCAGTCACACGCCACTATGCACATGCGATGTGGTTTTCCACATCTCTGAATTCGGAAGTTGCCAGCGATATGGAGGCGTGTGACGGTACCTTTACATGCTAATTTTAAGGGCATTTCGAGGCTTTGCAGTAATATGATTCATAGCAAATCAGTTCAATGTAAATAAAGTTTTGCGGAAATAATTGTTGGCAAATTTAAATATCTCAAAATTGCATTATCTCTAGTTCACATTTGCAAGTGGTAACCTGTATGTAGGGGAGACGGGACAACAACTCAGAACTAGGGTGAACTCTCATGCCACACAATTCAAGAAAACAGAACAGATCTACTTGTGCCTAAACATTTCTGCAGCCCTTATCTCACCATAATGAATATGAAAATACTAGTTGTGAAGGGTCATTTCAAATGCCAAAGAATCAGGAGAGTCTGGGAACATAAATTGATGATGACCTTTGACACATTCAGAACACGAAACAATGTGTTGCATGGATTTATGTCTTTTTACATCAATTGAGGAATCTTGAAATCTTGGACCAACCACTAATCAAAGGACATAAAACTATGCAGGGGGTTAGCATATGATGCAGATTTGAAAAAGTGCAATGCAGTTATATCGGGCAGGAATCTAACACCCATCTCTTCTCTTCTCTCCATACAGGAATATATTAATTTTCATCTTATCCCATTCATCTGTTGTGATTTAACCAACTTTTCTGTGCTATAATAATAGTATATATTAATTTTCATCTCATCCCATATTATCTGCTGTGATTCACCCAAATTATCTGTGCTATAATAATGGTATATATTCGTATGAATGTTACTTACTTTGTTCAGGAATGCTCTAATAAAGTAATCTCTCTGTAAGGCTTTATGATCCATTTTGGCATGCAACCATATTTATTTGTCTTGCTCTTCATGTCTGCCTGGTTTCTTAAGTTAGTGTGATTGATTAATTTAGGAGTTAAATTAACCCTGATCTAAGCACAAGCTTCCCTGTAAATTTAGACCCAGCCTGGGAAAGCAAATGATGTAGGGGTTAGCATATGACGCAGATTTAATAAGTGCAGATTTTAAAAAGTGCAATTCAGTTACACCAGGCAGTTAAACGGGGCAGGGAATGGTAAGTCATGCAAAACACTCAATCAGACATGTAAGGCTACTTTCACATTACGATTTTTAAGGGAGCCGATGCTGTCCGATAAAATCGGACAGCATGGGCTCCCTTCTGATGCTTGGAATCGGATGCCAAATAGGCATCCGATTCTGACATAAAATCGCTCCCTCCGGCCTGTTTAAAAAAAAAACAATGTATGCTCACCTGTCCACGAGGCCCCCGCTGTCTCCCGCACGGTCCCGCAGGCTCCCGGTGTCCTTCCGGTGTCTCCAGAGGTCTTCTTCTTCTGAACAGGACCTGTCGTGATGTCACAATCACGTGACCGCCTTTTAGCATGGTGTAACCTGCGGTCACGTGACTGTGACGTCACGGCAGGTCCTTTTCAGAAGAAGAAGACCTCTGCTGACACGGGAGACACCGCGAGGACACCGGGAGCCTGCGGGACCGTGCGAGAGGCGGCGGGGCCTCGGGGACAGGTGAGCATACATTTTTTTTTTTTTATTTTAACCCCCGCTTTCCCAGTTAGGAGCAGTTTTACTGTACTGAGCATGCTCAGTACAGTAAAATCGGGTCCGAGGACACATCAGATGTATCCTCGGACCCTGCTCCATAGGGCCTTATGTTAAAAACATCGGACCGAATCGGATGTGCACTAAATGGCATCCGATTTGGTCCAATCCGATTTTGTCCAATTTTATTTTCGGTGCAAAAATCGGAGCATGCTCCGATTTTTGCACCGAAAATAAAATTGGACCAAATCGGATGCCATTTAGTGCACATCCGATTCGGTCCGATGCCCATAGGGCTGCATGGGGGCCAAAATCGGTCCGATGCTGTCCGATTTTTATCGGACAGCATCGGAAATTAAAGATTCGTAGTATGAAACCAGCCTAACTTGTTCACTTGTGCTATAGAATGTGTGCACCATGAGTATTTGCTAGCTGCTTTCTTGCCTCATATCTACCACTCTTTCACACACTCAGTGCACTCCATCCATATCAGTCCCTCTCTGCTCTCCTCTCCTATGTACAGCTTTCATGCTTTTTAAATGTTAAAAAGCCCAAATCCATTCACACCCTCCTGCACAAATACCTTAACCACCTATCACTCTCTTTATTCTTCTCTCCTTGTTGCAAGGTATATTGAACCTTATCAAGACCCTTGTTTTCATAGTAAGCTTAACTTCTTCCCTGCTACCATTAGAAACTTCAGCAATTTAATTAATATTCCTTGCATAGCCTCAGTCTCCTTCAACTGTGCCCTCTGAACCCTCACTCAGCATGTAACAAACTCTCCTACATCAACAACTTTTTCCTTTCACATAAAACTAACCTCCTTGCCCTTACAGAGACCTGGATTAAACAGTCGGACACTACCGCTGCTGTTGCTCTCTCATATGGTGGCTTTCCAATTTTCTTATACCCCTAGACCTGAGAATAGACTAGGTGGAGGTGTTGGTCTGCTGCTCTCTACAAATTGTGCTTTTTAGGTTATCCCTCCCGTTCCCTTCACTTATCTTCCCTTCTTTTGAGGTCCACACTGTAAGACTTTACAGGCCCTTCTTCCTGCAAGTGGCAGTGGTTTATCGCCCTCGAGGCCCCCCATGCCAAATCCTTGATCACCTTGCCACCTGGCTTCCACACTTTCTAGCCTGGACCTTCCCACTCTCATTATTGAGGACTTTAACATTCATATTGATAATTACATCCCTCATCTGCTTTTCATCTTTCATCCCTAACCTCCTCTATTGGCCTTTCACAATTTACTAACTCTGCCACACATGAAGGTGGGAATATGTTGGACCTCATCTTCTTCCAGCTCTGCTCACTGCATGATTTTATAATTCCCCTTTTCTACTCTCTGATCACAACCTTCTTTCATTCTCGGTCAAGAACAGTCAACCCATCAAGAACACCACCAATTCCTTCACCTATGGAATATATGTGCCATTTTAACACTCTGAAACTTATAAAGTATTTGCAGTCTTCACTCGCCCGAATCTCCTCCCTCTCATGTCCTGACTTTGCTCTAAAATTCAATAATGAAACACTGCAAAGTGCCCTGGGTGAAGCTGCACCTCCTACATTTAGAACAACTCAGTACCAACAGCAGCAGCACTGGCACATGATGCAAACACGGTTTCTCCAGCAGTGCTCCAGGTAGGCAGAATGTCTGTGGTGAAAATCCAACCTGACCTATGATTTAATCGATTATTATTTTATGCCAAAAACATACAATGCGGTCTTCACCTCTCCAAACAAGCTTACCTTTATAACATCACTAGCCAACAATCCTAAATGACTCTTTGCCACTTTCCACTCCCTCCTCAGTCCAAGAGTACAGGCTCCAATCAATAGCCTCAGTGCTGACGATATGGCCAACTATTTTAAGGGCAAAATTGACCACATACAACAGAACATTTCCTCACAGCCTCAGAACATCCATGCATTTTCTCCCCTCTTGCACGTCATCCAACTCACTTTTGGTCTTCGATCCGGTCACAGAGGAGTAAGTTAACCCAGCTCCTTGCATCTTCTTGCCCCACTACTTTCATCTGTGACCATATTCCCTCCTTCAATCCCTTTCCCTGGCTGTCACATCTCACCTACCTAAAATATTTAATCTTTCCCTCTTATCTGGTGTTTCCCCTCCTCTTTCAAACATGCCAGCATACACCCATTACAAAAAAAAACATCCCTAGACCAGAACTCTGCTGCTAACTAATGACCTGTCTCTAATCTTCCCTTCACCTCTAAACTTTTGGAAAGGTTGTTCCATTCCCATCTGATCTTCTATCTCTGAGATAATTCACTTCTTGACCCTCTACAATCCGGTTTGTGCTCCTTACACTCTACTGAAACTGCCCTTACTAAAGCTTATAATGATCTAATAACAGATAAATCTAATGGTCACTGCTCCCTGCTGATCCTCCTGGATCTCTCTGCTGCATTTGATAACATGGATCACCAGCTCCTCCTTTCTCTCCTGCTCTGCTCTATTGGGCTCAAGGACACCGCTCTATCCTGGTTCTCGTCTACGTCTCTGACTGCTTCTTTACTGTATTTTTCACGGGTCCAATTCTTCTCCTCTTCCCCTCATGGTTGAGGTTCCTCAGTGTTCAGTCCTAGATCCCTTTCTCTTCTCTCTATATACTACCTCTAATGGACAAACCTTCAGAGATTTAGTTTTCAGTACTATCTCTATGCTGAAGACACACAATTATACACCCCTGACATCACCCCTGCATTATTACAAAATACCAGTTATTGTCTTTCTGCTGTCTCTAATATCATGTCCTCTCTCTACCTTAAACTATGTTTGTCAAAAACTGAACTTCTTGTGTTTCCTAACTCTTCTAACCTTCTAAAACCTAATAATGCAATTTCTGTATGTGGTTCTATCATGACTCCTCAGCAATACGCCCGCTCTTTGTAATTTGATCAGATCTCTCCTTCACTGTCCTTCACTCCCCAGATCCTATCACTTGCTTGCTTGTGTCACCTACACCAACATTTCTAGAATTGGACTTTTTCTTACTGTTGACTCTGCAAAAACTCTAACTGTTGCCCTTACTCATTCTGGTCTGGATTATTTCAATTCTCTACTAGAGATGAGCGATGTTCGATTCGAATAGTTCCCAATCTCAAATTCGAGTTGATTTTGGCGCTATTCGAGTCATTCGCCGAATTCGAACAATTTGGTTCAAATTCGGCGAATTTCTAACATGTTCGATTTTGGTTCGAAAATGCGGCAGATGCGGTCAGAAAACCGCATCTGCCGCATTTTCAGCCAAAATAAACATCTGATAAGTGTTAAAAATAAAAAAATAATCAATGCTCACCTGTCCGCGGTCCACCGAAGCCTCCGGCAAGGTCCTGCGGCTTCGAGGACCTGTGGTGACGTCATGTTCTCGCGCGAACTCCGGTCATATGACCGGAGTTCCGCGAGAATATGGCGTCACCACAAGTCCTGGAAGCACAGGACCTTGCCGGAAAGCTTAAAATAGATATTTTTATGTTTCGGACCCTTTCTTTAAGTAAAAGTTACTTAAAGAAAGGGTCCGGAACATAAAAATATCTATTTTAAGCTTTCCAGCAAGGTCCTGTGCTTCCAGGACCTGTGGTGACGTCACGTTCTCGCAGGAACTCCGGTCACGTGACCGGAGTTCCCGCGAGAACATGACGTCAGCACAGGTCCTATTAGCAATAGGACCTTGCCGGAATGCTTACAATAGATATAAGTAAAAGAAAGGGTCCGAAACATAAAAATATCTATTTTAAGCTTTCCGGCAAGGTCCTATTGCTAATAGGACCTGTGCTGACGTCACGTTATCGCGGGAACTCCGGTCACGTGACCGGAGTTCCCGTGAGAACGTGACGTCACCACAGGTCCTATAAGCACAGGACCTTGCCGGCAAGCTTAAAATTGATATTTTTATGTTTCGGACCCTTTCTTTAAGTAACTTTTACTTAAAGAAAGGGTCCGAAACATAAAAATATCTATTTTAAGCTTTCCGGCAAGGTCCTGTGCATATAGGACCTGTGGTAACGTCATGTTCTCGCGGAACTCCGGTCATGTGACCGGAGTTCCCGCGAGAACTGACGTCACCACAGGTCCTGTAAGACACAGGACCATACCGGAGGCTTCGGTGGACCGCGGACAGGTGAGCATACATTATTTTTTTATTTTTTACACTTTATTTGACTTTATTTCACTTCCATGTATATACATTGTGGAAGTGAAACAGCCCCACAAGCCTGGTTTTTTCGTGTTCCGGGATGTTCGACGGTGTTCGTCGAGCATTCGACGAACATTCGTCGAACACCCCGTCGATTCGGTGAATCGAATCGAACACTAACGGCAGGGTGATGGCTCATCTCTATTCTCTACTAATTGGTCTCCCTCTTATTAAACTCTATCCTCTCTAATCCATCCTGAATGCAGAAGCCAGGATCATATTCCTCTCCAACCGCTTCACTGATGTCTCTATCCTGTGCCAGTCATTGCACTGGCTGCCAATCCACTACAAAGTACAATACAAAATTATCATTCTCACCCACAAAGCTGCCCACAGTTCTGCACTGCTCTACATCTCCTCCCCCATCTCTTTCTATCACCCTACACGTGCCCTTCATTCCGCAAGTGACCTAAGACTAACATCTTCTACAATCTGAACCTCCCATCCTTGTATCCAAAACGTCTCACAAGCTGCACCAATTCTCGGGAACGGATTACCAAGAACAATGCAAATAATTTCCAATGCCCACAGTTTTAAGCGAGCCTTAAAAAATTCATCCTTTTAGATTGGCCTATCACTTCATCTCACTTGTCTAATTATTCCTATCCACGCTTTTCCAAATCCGGCCTCTTGTGTCATCTATCTACATCTTCCATGCAGTTATTAGCCCTGTAACTGTACTTGTACAGATCCTGGCTGGTGATCGGTTCATATAGCATTAAATGAATGCCCTATTTATTATATTGATGGCTGGACCATATATGATGGCACTTTATACCATTTACCTTTTGTGCCTCCCCTATTTCCTCATAGATTGTAAGTTTGTGAGCAGGGACCTCACTCCTCAGGTTTACTGAATTTTTTGATACTATGTATTGTCTCAAATTTTCTGTGTATATCCCTCTGAATTGTAAAGTATTGTGGAATATGTTGGTGCTACATAAAATTATTATTATTATTATTGTGCTTCTTATTTCTGAATGCTGATATTTACTGCCCCAGCTGCTCTTTTCTCTCCCCCCTTCCAACACTGACCATTCTGTGTTCTGCTTCATCTCACCTGTCTTATAAACTGCATTATCCAACCCTTCATTTTTGTGTATATATGTGTGATTTCAGAATATGTGTCCTTATGAGCCTGAAGAAGAAACCTGACTTGTCTCAAAAGCTTGCCATTGTTTACCATCTTTTCAGTTAGCCATTAAAAGGTATCAACCACTGAGGACTCTCAGGTTCTAATATTTTTCTATCTGCTGGTTAACACGGTACAGACATTTTTTACCTTATCAAGATTTTCTATAGCACTTAGGCTGTGGTCACACATAGAAATCCGTTTTTGGAAGTGATTTTCATCACCAATCCGTTTTTTTCTGGGTGCTTTTTGAGCCTCCTGCACTCCTGAACGTTTTTGGACTTTTCATTAAAAAAACGCATGCGCGAGCGCATGCGCAAACGCAAGTGCGCATTTGCATGCGTTCGCGCATGCGTTTCCCATAGGGCCCCATGTTAAAAAAACGCATGAAAACGCATGCGTTTTTTAAATGATGCCAAAAACGTTGCATGCAACGTTTTTGACTCAAAAACGGACAGGGCAATGTTTGGAGCTCCATAGAAAAACGGACAGGGTGTTTATTACATCCAATCCGTTTTTCTGTCAGTTTTTGGACTTAGAAAAAAAAAATGAGAAAACTGAAGCCAAAAACGGACTGAGGGCTTATGTGGAACCCCAGCCTTACAAGAGTAGTATTCGATACAAAGCAGAGAAAAATACTTTCTGCATTTTTGCAGTATACACTATGTACTAAGGTCATTATTTTAGAGAATTTTAAACCTACAATACAAGTAAAAGCCCAAACTACAAACTTTGTTTTCAAACTGCACAATGATAAGACTTAATGGATGTAATAAACACATTTCTCTCCTCTAAATGCACATCATTTCTTTTTTTATACCTTACAATTCAGAAGATCCAAAATGAACATAATGTTACTGCTCTCATTTTTCAGTTGAATACACTGAAAACAAGCTATTGGTATACTTTTAAATGTATAAATCAGCAAAACATAAAAAAATGAACATTCCTAATCCTCTCCAGTCCCAAACAGAAAATCACAAGCCATAATGGAGTAAATACTAGACAGAGGAGGGAAGGATTTAAGCTACAGCTTCTCTACTATCTATTCCAGTGAAACTGAACACGGTATAATATTTGGAGACAAAGTGATATCAAACAATTTGAAATACCGTGTACTTTACTGTGAGATTTACGGGTAGCAAGAAACTATACCAAAGAAGAGACATACCTCAATTAGGAAAATTCTAAAACATTTTTAAAGAAATAATTCAGTTGGATATGAAGTCATTTATACTCATATGAATATACTAGATGTGGGCCTGATGCTATCACATCGCGAGGTCAGTGACATCACAATGGGGGCAGCTCTATGGCTCTTGGGGTGGCGGCTGTCTCCCCCTCCTCCCCCACCATGCTCTCTCCCAATGTATGTAAGTAAATGTATTTTTAGTTAAAAACCTGCTTCTGCAGGGGGGGTGTTAATAATAAACAGTCAATCTTGCAATCTATTTAATTTCCTAGTAACAAAAGTGTAGAGCTTCGCTGTATTTTGTCTTGCCAGCGCAGGTAAGCCAAGCAGCTACTGGCTGCCAACCCTCACTGCCTGGTGTTACCTTCGCTGGCAATGAAGAATACAGGGAATCCTTTTTTTTTTTTTTTTAGTTATTTACACTGTATTCCAAATTATTAAGCAAATTGGTTTTAAGAGTCATAGGTTTTTTTTTCATTGTTTGTCAACCATTGATGGTATTGTGTCTCAGGGTTCTTTGGATCATTGAAATCAATCTCAGATATCTGTGATAATTAGTTTGGCAGATGAGCTCAATAAAAGGAAAACTGGGTGTTCCACAATATTAAGCAGGCCACAGTTTTCAAGTAACATGGGAAAGAAAAAGGATCTCTCTGCTGCCGAAAAGCAACAAATAGTGCAATGCCTTGGACAAGGGATGAAAACATTAGATATTGCACGAAAACCTAAGCGTGATCATCATACTGTGAAGAGATTTTTGGCTGATTCTGAGCACAGACGTGTTTGTGCAGATAAAGGCAGAATGAGGAAGGTTTCTGCTTGTCCCAACAAGGCTGCGATGTCAGCAAGTTTGTGGAGGAGTCATATTTTGGGCCGGAATCATTGGGAAACAGCTGGCAGGCTTCTTTAAGGTTCCTGAAGGTGTGAAAATGACCTCTGTAAAGTATATAGAGTTTCTGACTGAGAACTTTCTTCCATGGTACAAAAAGCAAAAATATGCCTTCAGGAGCAAAATCATCTTCATACATGACAATGCACCATCTCATGCTGCAAAGAATACCTCTGTGTCATTGGCTGCTATGGGCATAAAAGGAGATAAACTCATGGTGTGGCCACCATCTTCCCCTGACCTCAACCCTATAGAGAACCTTTGGAGTATATTCAAGCAAAAGATCTATGAGGGTGGGAGGCAGTTCACATCAAAACAGCAGCTCTGGGAGGCTTTTCTGCCATCATGCAAAGAAATATAAGCAGATACTCTCCAAGAACTTACAAGTTCAATGGATGCAAGTATTGTGAAGGTGATATCAAAGAAGGGTTCCTATGTTAACATGTAACTTAACCTGTTAGGATGTTTTGGAGTTAAATAGCTTTTTATTTCAGTGAATGTGACCTCCTAATGTTGCAAATTGAACAAATCAGCATTTTCAGTTCTTTCAAGAATATCAAATGTTTAGAAACTCTACTGTGCCTAATAATTTGGAACAGTGCAGTTAGAGTTTTTTTAATTTTGAAGATTATACAGTTATCGTTGGGAGGTTTCTTCAATAAAATTTGATGTATATTCTAAAGGGTGGTCACTTTTATTACACTGATTGTCATTTGCACCGATTATTTAGGACAATCAGAAAAAAAGAACATTTGCATAATAATTTGGAACACAGTGTATAGCACTTTTCTGTGCAGATGCCAGCACGTCATGCACTGCAGCCAAAGCGCAGGACAAGCTATCATCTGCACAGAAAAGTGCTATAGACCGCCCTGATTTTCACAGGGGCAAACTCCTGATAACACCTATGTTAAAGAGACAGTCTATTCCTATAACTTGCATTAAGCAACCACAGTGGATACATACCCAGACTACAGCATATTGGCATTTGGACAGATTCCAGCTTATACAGGTTTAGGTGTCTCCATAGGTGCTGGAAGGAGTACAGCGACGCTTTGTTAAAGGCCACTGAATAGTGACCGAAACGTGAGCTCCACTGTCGCAACTGTCTCTTTGCACCAAGATTTAAAATAAACTACCACCTTCACTTGAACCATACTTGTAGTGTGCAGTGTTCCTTTGACTGTTATACGTTCTGGGTCACAGAACCCCTACACTTGCACCTCAAACTACGACCTGTTTGTTGTGCACGCCATTTACCACTGATTACTATACAGTGCACCATAACTCTGATCCCAGAGACTGTAGGAAGAGGACACTTGATCCCTTGCTGCAGTCTCTGGATTGAGCAGAGGCAATCGAGCATCGTGGGACCTTTGTTGTGGACTACATCGGAGGCGATCGAGCGTCGTGGGACCTTCGTTGTGGACTACGTCGGATCTTTATAATAAAGATGGAGTCCGAATTTTGTTTGTGTTTTTTTTTCAAATAAAAATATTTTTCTCTGTGTGGTGTATTTTTTGACTATTTACTAGAGATTCTTAGTGGCCGGGTCTAACATTGGCCCGACATTATGAATCTCGTGCTTAGTGCCAGTTGCCAATAAAAAGTTGGCATTAACCCCTTTATTTCCCAGTTTGCCATCGGCACCAGGGCAACTGGAAGAGCATGGGTACAGCGCCAGAAAATAGAGCTTCAATGAATGTGCCATTTTCTGGGGCGGCTGCGGGCTGCAATTCGCAGCATGGGGGGGCCCAGAACGCTTGGGCCTCTCCATGCAGAGGATTCCAGCCCCCAGCTGCCTAGTTGTACCTGGCTGGGCCAAAAATATGGCGGAGCCCCACGTCATTTTTTTTTTCTAGAATTAGTTCTAGCAATGAAAAAAAATGGGCTTCACTTAGTGATGGGCGAATCCTACATTACTCGGACTCGCTTGACTCTACCGAGTCCGAGCCCGGGACTCGCTACTCGTAGCGAGTCTAGCGAGTCCAATGTTAATGAATGGGGAAGCGAATAATAGCGAGTAATGTGTGATTTAAAAATCGCATATGTGTGTCGGAAAGCGCTCGCATTGCCGTGTCGGAAGCCCCACTGGCAACTGTATTTTGCTGCTGTCTCCGAGGCCAAAGTCGCATGTGTTGGAGGCGAGGCAAGCGACTTTCTGCAGCAAACCCCATGCTTTGTGCAAACAGGAAATAAGCCGACTCGAGCTTCCTGGCTGGACGCGCAGAAAGTCACAGCGAGGAAGCATGGCTCCTGTCGACACCCTGCAATTAATTGCTCTGGTGGAGGCTCGGCCCCTGCTTTGGCTGCCCACTGACCCTGCATATGGGGATAATGTCCAGCGGACTACGGCCTGGAGGGAGATCGCACAGGGCGTTTTCCCAACGTTTCATCGTTGTGGCCATGATGTGCAGACCAATATGGGTGAGTTAAATGTGTTCACACGTTATATTGCATTTACCGTATATAGTCGTGTATAAGCCGACCCGTGTATAAGCCGACCCCCCTACTTTAGCCCCAAAAAAGTGGGAAACCATATTGACCGCCATTCTTGTATACAGCGGCTATCACTGTTAGACATCCCCCCAGCAGAGTATACAGCTCCACCTGCAGAGTATACAGGGCCCCCCAGTGTGTATATATGCCACCGATATTAGGGTATACAGCCCCCCCGTGGGTACACAGGTCCCCAAGACTGGGTATACATGGCCCCCAGTGGTTATACAGGGCCCTCATAGTAGGGTCTACAGCCCCCCCGTGGGTATACAAGACCCCAGCAGTGGGTATACAGGGCCCCGTGGGCATACAGGGCCCCCATAGTAGGGTATACAGGGCCCTCAATGTGTTATAATGCGCCGTTGCATGGTTGCCTATATTTGGATGGGTTCACAATAGTACACTTAGTTTAAGGGCTGTTCCTCCTGGCTCTGAAGGCCAGGGGGTTGGGTGTATATAAATACCACTAATGAGCGGAGTCTGGTGCCCGCACTATTACATTCTCTATGCGTTGACATGTGCCCTGCCCCATTTGTGATTGTGGCCACGTGAGCTCAATGTCCGTAATGCTGTTGATGATGTTCCACACTGTCGTTTCCATGTGCCTTGTATACACATTTCACACACAACATCATTAAAATGTTATTGTTGATTTGTACACATACTTTTAGTGTTTCAAATGTTAAAGAGGTCTAAACCCGGTTTGAAATCATTTCACAGTTGACCACATTATGAAGCGCTGGAGGAGCTGCCGCGACCAATTTAAGCGGCAACACCGGAGGATCATGGAGGGGGGCCCGGAAGCTGGTCACGGGATCATATATTGCCACTATGAACGGCTGTCATTTCTGGAACCGGTGGCCCGTATGCCAAGGTATGTGTCTGCCGCACTGTTGTTTACTATTATTGTTATTATTATTTTTTAATATAGCGCCATTAGGTTCCATGGCACTTTACATGAGGATAAGGGTTAACGACAAAAAACAGTACATGAAGACAATCAGGTCATACAGGTACAAGAGGAGAGGACCCTGTCCACGAGGGCACACAATGTACGTATGAAGCTCTATAATGAGTGTGCTGGTTTACATACCCACACAGGGGTTTGTTTCTGCCATGGTGCAACACAATTCTATTACCTTTGGCAATGATCCAGGACATACACATTTATAGTCACATTGTGACGTTTGGACAAATAAGCAATGTTCTGCAGGGTGGTCAGACACAATGTTCCGTGACCTCACAATTAGCTATTATTGTTGGCATGTTTGTGGAACAAAGCCATGTTCTTCCCTCCAATGGCCTCTAAGGTGTGTGGCCCTGTCTGGTTTGCCTGTCATAAGCCTCAGTTGTATCAGTTCCTAATGGCCTCGACTTGCATAAGGGCCACATACATCCCTACACATTTAGTTGTGGGTGTTTTTTTCAGCAAAATAACGTTGCAAGGATATACCCCTTTTGCACTAAACTGTTTGTACACCATCCCAGATTGCTGACACATTCACACACATTTCAGAACATACCCTGTATCACTACAAATATGTGTGGTTCAGTTTTCCCATGGGTTTATTTGGGGCTGCAAGGTGATGGTGTAGATATTAGGGCCCACATGTGAATTTTACTTTTTTTGTCGTTAACTCATGGCCACATTACGAATCCTCCGGAAAAGATAGCGTATTAATGCTGTATTAAATCAAACTAAAGAGGGCCATATTTTAAGTGCAACAGCCTTTTATGTCCAAGGTCCTTTAGGAAACCCGAGGTTTGTCCTTGCTGTTCCCGTTTTTTTGTTCGGCCCCGTTGGAATAACTAAAACTGTCCATCTGTGCATACCACCTTGTTTGGCACCAACAATGTGTGACCTGCTGCTCAAAGACAACCCCATACTCTATGTCCATTACAGTCGTTTCAAATCCCAAGCCATCTGTTTGGTGTGTTTTATTTACCAAGACATTCCTGATTAGCATACATGGCAGCAACAAGGAGTGTAGGCCACTAACGCCAAATGCTCATGTGTCACCTATGCTGCAGGACTCCATTTCCTGTCTTGCTCACCTGCCCTATAGATCTGGGTTATGTGCATTGAGACCAAGGCCGTCCACACTGTGTGTTTTTGTGTCCATCTGATGGCAAACAACCCTGAATAATGTGTTTGCCTCACAGTGTCAGGCTATAGCTTTGTCCACATAAAGTTTCCACAAAAAGTCAAAACAATAGTTGTGGCCACTAATATGTCTTCAAGTGACTACATAGCTGTCCTGCCTAAGTCAGGGCACAGTGTAATAGTGCAGACTAATTTTAAAATTTGTAATGTAATGGCAAAAAATCGTGGAGCAACAGTACCCACACATACAATATAGTTTGAGGCATGAGCCAAAAATGTCATTAATTTATTTGCTGCAATTCCATCTTAAGGGCAACAATGAAAAGACACAGAATACACAGATACACTGAGTCAAAAAAGCGTGCACATGTTATGTTTGGCCTATGGTTTTGTTTCCAAAGTCAACCCATTCACCAAATGTTTTTTATATTTACCCACAGAGCTGCTCACTTTCGGAGGCGGCGTTGGAACCCGCCACCACAGCTTCCTGAGGAGGGGAGGGAGGCCCCTCAACCCCCACCAGATGAGGAGGAGGGAGTAGCACCACCACCACCACCGCCACCACCGCCACCACCACCACCACCGCCGCCACCACCACCACCACCGCCACCACCACCACCACCACCACCACCGCCGCCACCACCACCACCACCTTTGGGGCCGCAGAGACAAGAAGAGGAGGATGAAGGGCCACACCAGCGCCCTCCAGTGCCGACTGCCAGCAGCAGTGTGGGAGTCACTGGAACCCCAGCAGCCCTGCTCTGATCCCGGGGCACCACAAGACAGTGTAGTGCTGACTTTGCCCGCAGTCTCATACCGTTCTTGGATGACATTCCATTCGAGAGACGACTGCGGGCATGGTCAGCAATACACATTGTCCTCGATGCGTGTAGGCCCCCAAACCATCCTGGGCAGGTGTTTGATTTTTTGGAGGAGTGGCGGCTCAGCAGATCAAACATCCTGGACAGGGCCACACCCCGGGACAGGTATGTTGCGACCCAGAGGTGGTGTCCCAGAATCAGGGGCCTACCAAGCCAAGGCCAACCGGCCCAGATGCCCCAGCCTACAGGCTTCCAACCACTGGGTGAGGTACTGCATGGGGCCCTGGACCTACTCAACGAGCAGGGTGATGGTGCCACGTTACAGCCAAGGCCGGAGGATGCGGCAACCTACCACCAGCTGTAGACCCCTTTTTTTTTTTTTGTTTATTTTTTGTTCCTGTGCATTGCACAATTTGTTTGTTATGTTATTATTTGTTTTTACAAAGTTTAAACCCCAAAAAAAAAAAAAAAAAAAAAATCTGACATCTTTGCCATTATGGCGAAATAATACCCAGTTGACAAAAACTGCTTTGTGTCTGTCTTTTTTCAGGGAATGGATGTGTAGGTTTTTTTTGTGGGTGGGCTTAAAGTCATCATCATTAGCAAGTACTTTACGGCCCGCATAGCGCATGAAGGCACCTTGGTTATTATGTGGAAAATCATGACTGCACATACAAATGTTGCTGACAAATAAATAGTGCCTGTGTTTGTGGGGGGGTTACTTAATGACTCGGTATGGCAACAACACTGGGAACATAGATGCGATAGGCTGGGACGTCTACTTGCAACAGAGCGCGTCTACGCGTTATCTCCGTAGCGTACAGTGGGACCCTTCGCCATGCTCCAGCAGGATCTTAGTACAAGCCACATTTTCGATGCAGGCATAGGCCTGTTGCCACAAAAAATTAGCCCAAGGGGCGAGATCAACTCTATTTTGAAGTTGAGGAGGGCGCGTGGCCCATACTATTTGCTTGTCCTGAGAGCATAGTCCAAGCAACGTATTCGATGCAGGTATAGGCTTGTAGCCTCAAAAAATTAGCCCAAGGGGCGAGATCAACTCTATTTTGAAGTTGAGGAGGGCGCGTGGCCCATACTATTTGCTTGTCCTGAGAGCATAGTACAAGCAACGTATTCGATGCAGGTATAGGCTTGTTGCCTCAAAAAATTAGCCCAAGGGGCGAGATCAACTCTATTTTGAAGTTGAGGAGGGCGCGTGGCCCATACTATTTGCTTGTCCTGAGAGCATAGTACAAGCAACGTATTCGATGCAGGTATAGGCTTGTTGCCTCTAAAAATTACCCCAAGGGGCGAGATCAACTCTATTTTGAAGTTGAGGAGGGCGCGTGGCCCATACTATTTCCTTGTCCTGAGAGCATAGTACAAGCAACGTATTCGATGCAGGTATAGGCTTGTTGCCTCCAAAAATTACCCCAAGGGGCGAGATCAACTTTATTTTGAAGTTGAGGAGGGCGCGTGGCCCATACTATTTGCTTGTCCTGAGAGCATAGTCCAAGCAACGTATTCGATGCAGGTATAGGCTTGTAGCCTCAAAAAATTAGCCCAAGGGGCGAGATCAACTCTATTTTGAAGTTGAGGAGGGCGCGTGGCCCATACTATTTGCTTGTCCTGAGAGCATAGTACAAGCAACGTATTCGATGCAGGTATAGGCTTGTTGCCTCTAAAAATTACCCCAAGGGGCGAGATCAACTCTATTTTGAAGTTGAGGAGGGCGCGTGGCCCATACTATTTGCTTGTCCTGAGAGCATAGTACAAGCAACGTATTCGATGCAGGTATAGGCTTGTTGCCTCTAAAAATTACCCCAAGGGGCGAGATCAACTCTATTTTGAAGTTGAGGAGGGCGCGTGGCCCATACTATTTCCTTGTCCTGAGAGCATAGTACAAGCAACGTATTCGATGCAGGTATAGGCTTGTAGCCTCAAAAAATTAGCCCAAGGGGCGAGATCAACTTTATTTTGAAGTTGAGGAGGGCGCGTGGCCCATACTATTTGCTTGTCCTGAGAGCATAGTACAAGCAACGTATTCGATGCAGGTATAGGCTTGTTGCCTCAAAAAATTAGCCCAAGGGGCGAGATCAACTCTATTTTGAAGTTGAGGAGGGCGCGTGGCCCATACTATTTGCTTGTCCTGAGAGCATAGTACAAGCAACGTATTCGATGCAGGTATAGGCTTGTTGCCTCAAAAAATTAGCCCAAGGGGCGGGATCAACATTTTTAAAATTTATGCAAGGCACTTGAGCCAAACTATATGTTTTATTTCAGTTTGAGAAATGCCCACAATGCAGGCATAGGCTTGTTGCCTTAAAAAATTCAGCCAAGAGACTGTTTTGGATTGTTTGACATAATTCAACGGTCAAAAAACATCACAAGTGCATGCATTATTAAAGTAACATTACTGACACTGATTGTGTAGTTTTGTTGTCATGCAGCAAGTGTTGCAGGAACATTATTTATCCAATCTTCTTAGCAGAGGGACATTGTTTATCCTTTGTGTCAGAAGAGGACATAATGTTTAAACCGCACTGAGCCAAACGTAACAAATTTGAAAATGTCCCTCTAGGTTTGGGTACTGTCGTCTGAAGGGGTTAAGAACTTTGATGATATCCAGTCCTTGTTAAACTTAATGAGAGTGAGTCTGTCGGCATTTTCTGTTGTCAGCCGTGACCTTCTATCAGTGACAATTCCCCCAGCGGCACTAAAAACACGCTCTGATGTCACACTAGCAGCTGGGCAGGCCAGCAACTCCAAGGCATACAAAGACAGCTCAGTCCAAGCGTGAAGCTTGGAAACCCAGTAATTAAAGGGTACAGAGGGGTCGGTTAAGAAGCTGGTAGTGTCACACACATACTCGTTCAACATGTTTGACAATGTTTGTCTCCTAGACAAGGGGACCGTAGGCACAATCCGTTGCAGATTGGAAGGTCTGTTAAACATCGCCCAGTTGGTGGACATCTTACCACCACCTCTTCTTGACAATGTGGCAGTTTGTGTTCGAACCAAAGGCTGCTGTGGCAAAGAGCTGCTTGTTCGTGGTATAGCGGAGTCAGATGGTGAAATTGACATTAAATTGTCAACCACCACACTTTTGAAATAATCCATCGTTAAGCCCCTTGGTGACTGCAACAGCAGCGATGGAAACTTGTCTTTGTAGCGTGGGTCAAGGAATGTTGACAACCAGTAGAGGTCGCTGTCATAGATGTTAATGACGCGTGGATCCTGGGACAGACATTGAGACATGAAGTCAGACATGTGTGCTAGGCTACAAAGACTCATGTCTTCTGTGTCACCTGACTGATGAACAATAGGCATCATGGTCTCAAAATCGGTCTCCGCCTCCTGCTCTTCAGCCCACCCATGCTGTACCGACATAAAACTGGGGTTGGGAGTTCCATCAGGGTGCACCTCAGTACCATGGAGAAATAAATCGTCTTCATCTTCCTCATCACTGTTTTGTTCTGCAGCCAATGTTGCCGGCTGAAATTGGCTTTGCTGGCTCTGATCCTGGATGTTAAAATGTGGATCCATAGCCCTCTGCTGTGCCCTCAATGATTCTGTTTTAAGATTCAGGAGAGAATCTTTAAGCAAACACAGCATGGGGATGGTGAGACTAATAATGGACTCATCACCGCTGACCAGTTTTGTGCAGTAATCGAAGTTCTCTAGAACCTCGCAAAGGTCAGCGATCCAGACCCACTCCATCGTACCAATGTGTCTTGTATTACTTCCTGGGTGACGGGCATGTTGCAGCTGATATTCCGCTATAGCCCTCTGCTGCTCATTGAACCTAGCCAACATATGGAATGTAGAATTCCATCGTGTGGGCATGTCGCAAATTAATCTGTGTTTGGGCAAATTAAATTGCTGTTGAAGGGCAGATAGACTTGCAAGTGCCGTTGATGAATGTCGGAAATGTCCGCAATTTCTACGCACCTTCTCTAGTAGATCAGATAACTCTGGGTAATTTTTCAAGAATTTCTGAACTACAAGATTCAGTACGTGAGCCATGCAAGGCACGTGTTGAAGTTTACCGAGCTTTATTGCTGCAACAAGGTTTCGTCCGTTATCACTGACAACAAGACCTGCTTGTAGTTGCAGTGGGGCCAGCCACTCATCTGTCTGTTGTTTAACACCTTTCCACAGCTCGTTTGCAGTGTGAGGTGTGTCACCTAGACAGATGAGCTTAAGAAGAGCCTGTTGTCGCCTGGCTGATGCAGTACTGCAAAGCTCCCAACTTTGACGTGATGTGGCGGACAAATCAGCAGTGGTCAAGGAAGTTGAAGACGCACATTGTGTTGTAGAAGTATATGAGGCCGCGGACACCCGGAATGATGCTGTGCCCGCTATTCGTGGAGTTGGTAGGATCGCAGATATTCCACTATTACACTTTGGGACACTCTCGACAAGGTTGATCCAGTGAGCTGTCAGGGATATGTATCTGCCCTGTCCACAAGTACTTGTCCAGGTATCAGTTGTCAGGTGAACTTTTCCGCTCACAGCATTTGTCAGTGCACGCTTCAAGTTGTTAACCACGTGCAGATGTAGCGCGGGTATGGCAGTACGTGAAAAAAAATTGCGACTGGGGACAGTGTATCGTGGTGCTGCCACAGCCAACAACTCCCTAAAAGCCTCAGTATCAACAAGCCTAAATGGCAGCATTTCTACAGCTAACAGCTTAGAAATTTGCGCTGTCATTTGTCGAGAAAAAGGGTGTGTGGATGGGTGTTTCCGCTGCCTCTCATACAGCTGTGGAACAGACAACTGGACAATTGGCGCAGACTCACAAGTCACTTGACTACTGTCATATCTCTGGTCTAATGCAGCTTGTGGTGAGATCGTATGAGTAGGAGCTGCTGCATGAACAGTAGATGGTGAAGGACGATTCTGAAGTGGCATAACGGTGTTGAGGTCAGAAGGCCCTGCTGTCGAACCCTGATGGGCCAACCACTGACTAGGGTGCTTAAGAGTCATGTGTTTTCGCATACTGCTGGTGCTCAAGTTTACTTTGCCCTGGCCTCTGCTCAGCCTGGCATAGCAGATGTTACATATAACCACATTTGGTACTGATGGGCTATCTTTGAAAAATTTCCAGACAATGGATGTTCGTCCTTTAGGTTGTGGTGTAGGAACTGAAGGATGAGTCTGGCCAACACAAACTGTAGACACATTTTGGCCAACTGTTCTTAAAGTTGGGGCAACAGTTGGTACAGTTTGTGCAACAGTTGACACAATTTGGGCTACTGTTGTCACAGCTTGGATTCGGGATAAAGGAGTAAGCCTGGGTGCTTTAGGCGGTGGTACATAACCACTTTCCTCCTCCTGGCTGCTCTGTTGGCTCTGCATGTCAAGTGTCCAGGTTGGATCAGTGGTCTCATCATCCACCCCCTCCTCCTCAAAGTCATCTGGATAACGTGACTGGTCAGGCTGGCCAGATGAGATGTGTGTCTCATCATCATCATCATCCTCCACCTCCTGAGACGGCCTATGGCTTTGTTGAAAGGGACGTTCTTCAGGACGAGGTGAATCCAAACGTTGTCCATAGATGGAATGTACGTCTGGTTCAAGTATCTGTTCAGGCAGTGACAAAGAAAGGTCCGGTTGTCTGAATGGCTGATAAGAACCAAATAAATCTTCCGAATGCCCAAGTTCGCGGTCTAAATTTTCCTCCGTCTGGCGATGGCTTGAGGAAATAGGAAGATTTTGTGGATTAGATGACCCCGCGTTGTCAGTAGCGGCACTTGAATATGGTGTAAAGGATGATTGTGTGCTGCCAGAACCCGTGGTTGATGTCTTGTCAGCCATCCAAGATGTTATTTGGTCTTGATCTTCCGGCCTCAAGACACGTTTCGGTTGAGTACTGGGAAATTTAGACAGCAGGAAGGTGGATCGATCAATCCTTGTCTGTCTACTTCTACCAGTGCCTTGTTGTTCACGACTGCTAGGGCCCCGACCTCGTCCCTGTCCCTTAGCAGACTGGTTTTTGGGAATTTGGTGTTTTTGGGACATTGTTGACAAATGCACAGCCACCGAGATGGAGTTTGGTGTTGCTGTAGGCGTCACTTACTGGCGGGTTAAGTGTGTGCTAACACTTGACAGTGAAGCACTACACTATTCCCTGAAAAAATTAGAAAGTGCGCACAGCCACCGAGATGGAGTTTGGTGTTGCTGTAGGCGTCACTTACTGGCGGGTTAAGTGTGTGCTAACACTTGACAGTGAAGCACTACACTATTCCCTGAAAAAATTAGAAAGTGCGCACAGCCACCGAGATGGAGTTTGGTGTTGCTGTAGGCGTCACTTACTGGCGGGTTAAGTGTGTGCTAACACTTGACAGTGAAGCACTACACTATTCCCTGAAAAAATTAGAAAGTGCGCACAGCCACCGAGATGGAGTTTGGTGTTGCTGTAGGCGTCACTTACTGGCGGGTTAAGTGTGTGCTAACACTTGACAGTGAAGCACTACACTATTCCCTGAAAAAATTAGAAAGTGCGCACAGCCACCGAGATGGAGTTTGGTGTTGCTGTAGGCGTCACTTACTGGCGGGTTAAGTGTGTGCTAACACTTGACAGTGAAGCACTACACTATTCCCTGAAAAAATTAGAAAGTGCGCACAGCCACCGAGATGGAGTTTGGTGTTGCTGTAGGCGTCACTTACTGGCGGGTTAAGTGTGTGCTAACACTTGACAGTGAAGCACTACACTATTCCCTGAAAAAATTAGAAAGTGCGCACAGCCACCGAGATGGAGTTTGGTGTTGCTGTAGGCGTCACTTACTGGCGGGTTAAGTGTGTGCTAACACTTGACAGTGAAGCACTACACTATTCCCTGAAAAAATTAGAAAGTGCGCACAGCCACCGAGATGGAGTTTGGTGTTGCTGTAGGCGTCACTTACTGGCGGGTTAAGTGTGTGCTAACACTTGACAGTGAAGCACTACACTATTCCCTGAAAAAATTAGAAAGTGCGCACAGCCACCGAGATGGAGTTTGGTGTTGCTGTAGGCGTCACTTACTGGCGGGTTAAGTGTGTGCTAACACTTGACAGTGAAGCACTACACTATTCCCTGAAAAAATTAGAAAGTGCGCACAGCCACCGAGATGGAGTTTGGTGTTGCTGTAGGCGTCACTTACTGGCGGGTTAAGTGTGTGCTAACACTTGACAGTGAAGCACTACACTATTCCCTGAAAAAATTAGAAAGTGCGCACAGCCACCGAGATGGAGTTTGGTGTTGCTGTAGGCGTCACTTACTGGCGGGTTAAGTGTGTGCTAACACTTGACAGTGAAGCACTACACTATTCCCTGAAAAAATTAGAAAGTGCGCACAGCCACCGAGATGGAGTTTGGTGTTGCTGTAGGCGTCACTTACTGGCGGGTTAAGTGTGTGCTAACACTTGACAGTGAAGCACTACACTATTCCCTGAAAAAATTAGAAAGTGCGCACAGCCACCGAGATGGAGTTTGGTGTTGCTGCAGGCGTCACTTACTGGCGGGTTAAGTGT
Source organism: Allobates femoralis (assembly GCA_033576535.1). Classification (NCBI taxonomy): domain Eukaryota; kingdom Metazoa; phylum Chordata; class Amphibia; order Anura; family Aromobatidae; genus Allobates; species Allobates femoralis. The sequence continues at coordinate 199,716,668 of JARQOC010000002.1, forward strand.
GTGCTAACACTTGACAGTGAAGCACTACACTATTCCCTGAAAAAAATTAGAAAGTGCGCACAGCCACCGAGATGGAGTTTGGTGTTGCTGCAGGCGTCACTTACTGGCGGGTTAAGTGTGTGCTAACACTTGACAGTGAAGCACTACACTATTCCCTGAAAAAATTAGAAAGTGCGCACAGCCACCGAGATGGAGTTTGGTGTTGCTGCAGGCGTCACTTACTGGCGGGTTAAGTGTGTGCTAACACTTGACAGTGAAGCACTACACTATTCCCTGAAAAAATTAGAAAGTGCGCACAGCCACCGAGATGGAGTTTGGTGTTGCTGTAGGCGTCACTTACTGGCGGGTTAAGTGTGTGCTAACACTTGACAGTGAAGCACTACACTATTCCCTGAAAAAATTAGAAAGTGCGCACAGCCACCGAGATGGAGTTTGGTGTTGCTGCAGGCGTCACTTACTGGCGGGTTAAGTGTGTGCTAACACTTGACAGTGAAGCACTACACTATTCCCTGAAAAAATTAGAAAGTGCGCACAGCCACCGAGATGGAGTTTGGTGTTGCTGTAGGCGTCACTTACTGGCGGGTTAAGTGTGTGCTAACACTTGACAGTGAAGCACTACACTATTCCCTGAAAAAATTAGAAAGTGCGCACAGCCACCGAGATGGAGTTTGGTGTTGCTGCAGGCGTCACTTACTGGCGGGTTAAGTGTGTGCTAACACTTGACAGTGAAGCACTACACTATTCCCTGAAAAAATTAGAAAGTGCGCACAGCCACCGAGATGGAGTTTGGTGTTGCTGTAGGCGTCACTTACTGGCGGGTTAAGTGTGTGCTAACACTTGGCAGTGAAGCAGCACACTAGTCCCTGAAAAAATTAGAAAGTGCGCACAGCCACCGAGATGGAGTTTGGTGTTGCTGTAGGCGTCACTTACTGGCGGGTTAAGTGTGTGCTAACACTTGGCAGTGAAGCAGCACACTATTCCCTGAAAAAAATTATTAAGTGCGCACAATTAGTCGCAGAAGTAGGTGGCGTACGTGCTATTTGCAGCTAGGAGAGCAGCAACGCACTGATCTGCCACAGACAAAATAACGCTGAAGGGGTTTTTAGGACCCAAAATCTATCAGCTGGCAAAAAATTGTAAATAGTACCTCAGCTAAGCCTCTCACTTCAGCTATTAGAACAGCTGAGTGAGTAAGCGAAGCTATGAGGTCGCTCCTGTGAACACTGTAAAGGCTGCAGCTCCCTGCTTCCCTGCCTGCCTACAGTGTCACTGTACACAGTACTCCTCTGTCCTCCTGCTAGCTCTCACAAGAGCTGTTTGGGGTTAATATAAGGAATCTTGAAGTTCCCTACACTCACTGACAATCCCTATGATCTGCTCCAGAATCTACCTCACCCTGTTCTAGCTCAGATCTTCAGAGAAATGTGCTCAAAATGGCGGTGGCAAGGCTTATATACAGCCTTGCCTGTCATCGATGACATAGCCATCACGATGGACAGAAGCCAATCATAGTAATGCCACAAGAAGAGGGCTGTGGCATTACTGAATAAGATTGGCTAACATCCTTGTCCATCTTCACAAGTTTGTCTGACCTAACACGCTAGGCTGTCTCGGAAGATTTGTCGGAACATAACAGATTCTGTATTCGCGAGTCCCGAATACAGAATACAGGACTCGGATTCGTAGACTCGCTAGGATTCGCTAGGAGTCGCTACGACTCGCTCGGAATCGCTACTTACAGCGGGTATCCGTGAAGCGGTGCCATTCTCTAAACGATTTGGGGGAGATTCAACCTACATAGCGATGTGATATAGCGAGTCTCGCTAGTAAAACTAGGATTCCCATTTACTTGCATTGGACTCGCTACTTTGCGAGTCCTCGCTGGGAAACTCGCCGAGTAGCGAGTCCTGCGAGTCCCTTACTACTCGCCGAGTAACGAGTCCTAGCGAGTAGATTCGCCCATCACTAGCTTCACTGTTTTTTTTTGGTTGCCAGCCAGGTACAATGAGGCAGCTGGGTGTTGGTGGCAGTCCATAGCTGCCAAGTTGTACTTGGCTGGACCAAAAATATGGCGGAGCCCCACATAATTTTTTTCTCTAGAATTAGTTCTAGAAATAAAAAAAATGGGCTTCACTGTATTTTTGGTGCGAGCCCGGTACGAGGCAGCTGGGGGTTAGTGGCAGTCCGTAGATGCCAAGTTGTACCAGGCTGGACCAAAAATATGGCGGAGACCCATGTCTTTTTTTTCTAGAATTAGTTCTAGAAATAAAAAAAATGAGCTTCACTGTTTTTTTTGGTTGCCAGGCAGGTACAATGAGGCAGCTGGGGGTTGGTGGCAGTCCGCAGCTGCCAAGTTGTACCTGGCTGGACAAAAAATATGGCGGAGATCCATGTCTTTCTTTTTTCTAAAATCAATTCTAGAAATAAAAAAAGGCCTTCGCTGTATTTTTGGTTGCCAGCCAGGTACAACTTGGCAGCTGGGGGGCTGGAATCCTCAGCGTGAAGAAACCAAAACATGGTCCCCCCACACTGCAAATTGCAACCCACAGCCACCCCAGAAAATAGTGCATTCATTACAGGCGCCATTTTCTGTTGCTGTACCCCAACTCTACCAGTTGCCCTTGTGCTGTTGACACACGGGTTCTCCATACGCGACATGGTGTCCGCTAACAATTTCAATGGAAAATTAGCTCCAATTGTTATCGGATACCATGTCACGTATGGAGAGCCCCTCCCTGTGTGCCTGAACATTGGCGCTGCCCCACAAGTGACCCCATTTTGGAAACTAGACCCCCCAGAGGACTTATCTAGATGCATAGTGAGCACTTTGAACCCCTAGGTGCTTCACAAATTAATCTGTAAAATAAAAAAATAAAATTTGGAAGGGGCCGGGGAACAGCGGCCGGTTGCGGGCAGGAGGGGGCCGGGGAGCAGTGGCCAGGTGTGGGCAGAAGGGTGCTGGAGAACAGCGGCCGGGTGCAGGCAGACGAGGGCGGGGGGTCCCCTCCTGCCCGCACCCAGCCGCTGTTCCCCGGCCCCTCCTGCCTGCAGCAGAGTGCTTAGCAGAGTATACAGTGGCTCAGTGGTTAGCAGAGTATATGGGGGCTCAGTGGTTAGGAGACTTTACGGTGGCTCAGTGGTTAGCAGAGTATATGGTGGCTCAGTGGTTAGCAGAGTATATAGGGGCTCAGTGGTTAGCACAGTATACGCTGGCTCAGTACTTAGCACTGTATACGAAGCCTCAGTGGTTAGACCTCTATGGTGGCTCAATGGTTAGCACTGTATATGGTGGCTCAATAATTAGAACAGTAATGTGGTTCAGTGGTTAGCACTGTATACAGTGACTCAGTGGTTAGCACTCTATGGTGGCTCAGTAGTTGGCACTGTATATGGTGGCTCAGTGGTTAGCACAGTACGGTGGCTCAGTGGTTAGCACTGTATATGGTGGCTCAGTGGTTAGCACTGTACGATGGCTTAGTGGTTAGCACTGTACGATGGCTCAGTGGTTAGAACAGTACGGTGGCTCAGTGGTTAGCACAGTATGGTGGCTCAGTGGTTAGCACAGTGTGGTGGCTCAGTGGTTAACACTGTATATGGTGGCTCAGTGGTTAGCACAGTTTGGTGGCTCAGTGGTTAGCACTGCGCGATAGCTCAGTAGTCAGCACTGCGCGGTGGCTCAGTGGCCGGTGCAGGATGGAGGCCGAGTAGTCAGCCCAGAATGGAGGCAGAGTGATCAGCGCAGGATGGAGGCAGAGTGGTCAGCGTAGGATGGAGGCAGAGTGGTCAGCGTAGGATGGAGGCAGAGTGGTCATTGCAGGATGGAGGCAGGGTGGTCAGCGCAGGATGGAGGCAGAGTGGTCAGCGCAGGATGGAGGCAGAGTGGTCAGCACAGAATGGAGGCAAAGTGGTCAGCGTAGGATGGAGGCAGAGTGGTCATTGCAGGATGAAGGCAGAGTGGTCAGCGCAGGATGGAGGCAGAGTGGTCAGCGTAGGATGGAGGCAGAGTGGTCATTGCAGGATGGAGGCAGGGTGGTCAGCGCAGGATGGAGGCAGAGTGGTCAGGGCAGGATGGATGCAGAGTGGTCAGCGCAGGATGGAGGCCGAGTGGTCAGCGTAGGATGAGGCAGAGTGGTCAGCGTAGGATGGAGGCAGAGTGGTCATTGCAGGATGAAAGCAGAGTGGTCAGCGCAGGATGGAGGCAGAGTGATCAGCGCAGGATGGGGGCAGAGTGGTCAGCGTAGGATGGAGGCAGAGTGGTCAGCGTAGGATGGAGGCAGAGTGGTCATTGCAGGATGGAGGCAGGGTGGTCAGCGCAGGATGGAGGCAGAGTGGTCAGCGCAGGATGGAGGCAGAGTGGTCAGCGTAGGATGGAGGCAGAGTGGTCAGCGTAGAATGGAGGCAGAGTGGTCATTGCAGGATGGAGGCAGGGTGGTCAGCACAGGATGGAGGCAGAGTGGTCAGCGCAGGATGGAGGCAGAGTGGTCAGCGCAGTATGGAGGCAGAGTGGTCAGCGTAGAATGGAGGTAGAGTGGTCAGCGTAGGATGGAGGTAGAGTGGTCAGCACAGGATGGAGGCCGATTGTTCAGCGCAGGATGGAGGCAGAGTGGTCAGCGCAGGAAGGAGGCTCGGTGGTCGGCGCAGGATGGAGACTCGGTGGTCAGCACAGGATGGAGGCTCAGTGGTCAGCGCAATATGGTGGCAGAGTGGTCAGCGCAGGATGGAGGCAGAGTGGTCAGTGCAGGATGGAGACTCAGTGGTCAGCACAGGATGGAGGCTCAGTGGTCAGCGCAGGATGGAGGGCCAGTGGTCAGCGCAAGATGGATGGCCAGTGGTTAGCAGAGGATGGAGGCTCATTGGTCAGTGCAGGATGGAGGCTCAGTGGTCAGCACAGGATGGAGGCTCAGTGGTCAGCACAGGATGGAGACTCAGTGGTCAGCGCAAGATGGAGGCTCGGTGGTCAGTAGAGGATGGAAGCTCAGTGGTCAGCGCAGGATGGAGGCAGAGTGATCAGCGCAGGATGGAGGCAGAGTGGTCAGCGCAGGATGGAAGCTCAGTTGTCAGCACAGGATGGAGGCTCGGTGGTTAGTAGAGGATGGAAGCTCAGTGGACAGTGCAGGATGGTTTCAACCTGTAAACGTGAGATAAATGCGCATAGGGTCTTATCCTTTTAACAAAGGTTTGTAGCGGTGTATATTAGGAGCTGCTCACCTGGCTCAGTTGTGTCACCCACAACCGGTATAATCGCCTGTAAGATGGCTTGTAGAGAATGGCTGCTGCAGGGCCGCACCTTCACGATGACCGTGGAAACAGGAATGCTGTAATGGGACAAAATGCCGAGTTGCCCGCGCTGCCACCAGGAATCACCAGGAAACAAGGAATTAACTGGGCAGATGTTTCTTTATTTTATCCTACGCGTTTCAGAGCCTCTATCCGAGCTCCTTCCTCAGGGAACATCAAGAGCACAATGGAAACAATCTTATATAAACACAAAAAAGCGCCAAAAATCAGTGACAGCCCCTGTGGTGTGGCGTCAGCAACAGGGTGGATCAGAGAGTGACATCACAATGTTTGTAAACAATACATCGTAGAAACTGTCAGAATTCACAATACGTTTCATACAGTTGTTCACAAAGTAGATTTGCTATTTCTTTTCAAGTCAATGAGATCGCTTATTAAAATTCCTCAAAAGAAGAAAGAATTAAGAAAAAAAGAAGAAAAAAGGGAAGAAAAAAAAGGAGAAAGAGAGTGAGCTGTGTTAGAACTTACTAGTGAAAAATATATATATATGTTGTTCTGACTTAGAGTGTAGTATATTTAGCTAGTTGTGCTATATAGTCTGGTGGAAAACTCCAGCAAATTGTATGTTTGCAAAGAGAGAAATTTCATTATAAAGAGGTGTTGGTAAATGTGAGGAAAGATCAAATAAAGAATATACACATACATATATATATACATATACATACATATATATACATATACATACACATGAGAAGGTTCTATGGAATATTTTCTTGTGTGGTTATATAAATTGATCTAGTGGAGGAAATATATAAATATAAGGATCTCATAAATAATCAATATATATATAAAAAATATAAAAAATATATTAATAATGGTATACATATATTGATGAAAAAATATATATAATTTACTTGTCAGGACTAAGAAAAGAGTAGTGGACTGTTTAAAAGCTCTAAAAAATTCATTTCAGTTGCTTTTTACAAAAACTAAAAATGGTCAAAAATGTGCCTGAAGGGAATGTAGGAAAAAATAATATATATATATATATATATTTAGTAAAAACTGCCTTGTTAAAATATATTATTTAAAAATAGTCTTTAATATGTTAAACAATAGTAAAAAATAGATTAAAAGTAAGGAGTAAAAAAGTGTAGAAAAATATGTATTGTAATATGATTAAAAATTGGTATATAAATATATCTAAAGAATATGTGAATTTATATATCTTTGAAATAGAGGCGATATCCCTAAAAAAGGCAGTAGATGGCGCCAGAGAGTTTGTCTGAGCTCATCGTGCCTAAGCTTTAAAGCTTGATACAATGTTGCAAGTTCTAACAATAATTGACACAAGAAGTGTGGGTGGCGTGTGCCTCCAATTAAGCCCCAGAATTCCACTAGGAGGAAATCTGAGAGTAAGAACCACATAGGTTCTGTTCCTCATGATTACATAGAGTGTAATTCTATTGATCTTGTTAATAAAAGGAGGAAGGGAAAGTGTAGTGAGATTTATTAGTGTAGTAAATTAATTAGGAGCGTGGCAGGAGTGTGCCTGAGATTAAACCTTCATTACAGTGTTGCTGCTTTGCCTATTAGTGCGTGTGTCTTCAATCTATATGTTAAAAACTAAGTTGTGAAGGTAGATTGGTTGAAGAAGAAGTGTTAAGTGAGTGGGGAGCATTTATCAGGATAAATAGGGAAGGAGAAGAGGATTCTATAATAGTGAAATAGTGAGATAAAAACTATATATATAGTGAGATAAAAACTACATATATAGTGAGATAAAAACTATATGTATAGTGAGATAAAAAACACATATATAGTGAGATAAAAATTGGGAACTTCAGAATATATATAGAAATATAAATATAAGAAGTGAAAAATATACAGTTGTGCCTAGACTTATAAGTATTTAAAAGATCTATTATATAATCACGAATGGGTTTTTTGCCCCTTTTGAGTCCGCTCGTGCTGCGAGTCAGCGTGGTCATGTGGATACGAACGAAGCATTGGCCGCGCAGCGGCCATTGCGAGCAGTTCTAAGGCGACTCGCTATGCCCGCGCAGCGGGCATGGCGAGTCGCCATAGCAGCGCGAAGCATTGGCCGCGAAGCGGCCATTGCGAGTCAGAGACTCGCTCTTCTAGAATCCCGATGCATCTGCATCGGGCACCCAGCTAGTATATAATAATAATAAATATAAATATAGCAGTACTTTAGTAAAAACATGATTATATATTCACAGGACCATAAGAAAAGGCCTATCTGAATTGGGTTTCTGTGAGTTGATCCAACAAAAGGAGAAAACTATAAACGTATATTGCAACCAGGGTTTTTAGGAGATAATTTCTGAGATAATATTTAACCCTCTAGGAGCCAGTGTGTTCATCTTATAAATCCAGTATTTCTCTCTCTTATTGAGAGCACCCAACCTATTAGCTGTGTTCTCAGGAATATGATCTATGGCTATAACTTTCAGTCCCCCATAATTTCTGTTGTGGTGCACATCAAAATGATTTGACACCCCATGCTGTTTAAAACCATTTTTAATATTGAATCTATGCTTGTTAATCCTATTGTGGAGCTCCTGTGTTGTACGGCCAATATATTGTAGGTTACAGGGACATTGCAGTAGATATATAACAAATTTTGTGTTGCAATTAATTTTATGGGATATCTGAAATTTTTCACCAGTGGAATTGGAGATAAATTCTTTAGTAGGTGTCATCATACAGCATAGACAACGTTTCTTACCACAGCGATTGGTACCTTTGATTGTTTGATCTGAGTTTATTTGTTGTTTGTGGGAAGGTGTTCTCAGTCTACTGGGGGCAACAATACTTTTAATTGTAGGGGCCCTTCTGAAGATCATTCCTGGATGATCTGGCAATATTTTTCCCAAAATCGGGTCATTTAACAGTATAGGCCAATGTTTGTTCAAAATATTTTTAATCTCTCTATGTCTTTTATTAAATGTGGTTATAAGATTAAAATTAAAATGCGTATCATCTAACTTTATATTTTTTTCTTTCTGTTTCAAAAGAGAATCCTGTGAAATTTTGCTGCTCTCTTTAAATGCATTTTCTATCAGTTTAGTAGGATATTCACGTGTCCTAAATCTCTTTTTTAATACTTCTGATTGTTCAATAAAATTATCATTATTAGAACAATTCTTCCTAATCCTTTTGAACTGATTAACAGGGATGTTCCTAAGCCATTTATTGTAGTGTCCACTTGTGAAGTGGACATAACTATTCCGGTCCACTTGTTTAAAAAAGGTTTTTGTTAATATATGATCATTTTCTCGATAGATTGTTAGATCCAGGAAGTCAATAGTGGTCCTATGTGAATGGGGTTCAAATTTAAGACCCATGAATTATTATACAGGACATGCAAGAAATCATCAGAGTCACTCAAATCATCATCCCATATGATAAATATATCATCAATAAATCTTTTAAATAACAATAGTCCCTTGTTATGTGGATTGTCATATACATGAATGTTCTCAAAGATACCCATAAACAAATTTGCATATCCACATGCCACCTTTGACCCCATCGCAGTCCCTTTCACTTGATGGTAGAACTGTCCCAAGAATGTAAAAAAATTGTTCTTTAGAATGAAATTAAGACCATCCTTGATAATTTTTTATATTTTTTATATATATATTGATTATTTATGAGATCCTTATATTTATATATTTCCTCCACTAGATCAATTTATATAACCACACATTTATAATAACACATTTATATATGTATGTATATGTATATATATATGTATGTGTATATTCTTTATTTGATCTTTCCTCACATTTACCAACACCTCTTTATAATGAAATTTCTCTCTTTGCAAACATACAATTTGCTGGAGTTTTCCACCAGACTATATAGCACAACTAGCTAAATATACTACACTCTAAGTCAGAACAACATATATATATATTTTTCACTAGTAAGTTCTAACACAGCTCACTCTCTTTCTCCTTTTTTTTCTTCCCTTTTTTCTTCTTTTTTTCTTAATTCTTTCTTCTTTTGGGGAATTTTAATAAGCGATCTCATTGACTTGAAAAGAAATAGCAAATCTACTTTGTGAACAACTGTATGAAACGTATTGTGAATTCTGACAGTTTCTACGATGTATTGTTTACAAACATTGTGATGTCACTCTCTGATCCACCCTGTTGCTGACGCCACACCACAGGGGCTGTCACTGATTTTTGGCGCTTTTTTGTGTTTATATAAGATTGTTTCCATTGTGCTCTTGATGTTCCCTGAGGAAGGAGCTCGGATAGAGGCTCTGAAACGCGTAGGATAAAATAAAGAAACATCTGCCCAGTTAACTCCTTGTTTCCTGGTGATTCCTGGTGGCAGCGCGGGCAACTCGGCATTTTGTCCCAGTGCAGGATGGTGGCTGACAGCAAGGTGTCTGTGAGGCCGAAATTGAGCCGCTGATTGGATTGCGGCCACAGTGCATGGCTGTTTTGCATACACTGCGCTCATTGTTTGCCGCGGCTGGTGGCGACCAATGAGCACTCAGACGGAAGTGGCCGCAAGACAATTATATAGAAGATTCAGCTGCGCTGCATAATAAAAAAGTAACCCAATGGAAATTATGGTGGTAAAACAAAGATTAATTGTTTAATTATGAAACATGTAAATTAATAAAAATGTCTTTGTCAATAAAAAAACATAATGAGTAATACAATGCTTTTTAAATATGTGTTATGTAGATCTATTGTGTGCTTTTTGTCAATTTTTAGCTACATCATATTGCTACATGCACACATTGAGTATTTGGTGAGTTTTCTACCTCAGTATTTGGAAGCAAAGGCCAGGAGTGGGACAATCAGAGAATAAGTATAATACAGTGTGGCCCATTTATATGGATGCACCTAAATAAAATGGGAATGGTTGGGGATATCAACTTTCTGTTTGTGACACATTATTATCTGGGAGGGGGAAAACTTTTCCAGATGGGTGGTGACCATGGCGGCCATTTTGAAGTCAGCCATTTTTGACCAACTTTATTTTTTTTCAGTGGGAAGAGGGTCATGTGACATATTAAACTTATTGAGAATTTCATGAGAAAAACAATGGTGTGCTTTGTTTTAACGTAACCTAATTCTTGAGTTCTTTACACGTTTATGACCATTGATAAAATGTGTTCAACGTGATGCCCATTGTGTGGGATTGTCAATGTAACCCTCTTCTCCCACTCTTGACACACTGATAGCAACACCGCAGAAGAAATGCTAGCACAGGCTTCCAGTATCCGTTGTTTCAGATGCTTCACATCTCGTATCTTCACAGCTTAGACAATTGCCTTCAGATGAGGCAAACTTTTTTGTAAATGGTGAAGTTAACAAACAAAACCACCGATATAGATCTGACACTAACCCACAGTGTATAGATCCCTCCAAGACTTTTGGAACACAAAAATTGATGGTATGGTGTGGTTTATGCGCAGACTGCAATCTGTGGCCATTTATAAACACTGGAGCATACATTGCCAGACCAGCAATGCATGCTGGGAAATAATATTGGCGGTGCCCACCGGAGACCGGCGCAACACCCCGCAGCTCTTGCCTTACTAACCCCTGAGCTTGATTTCAGCTGACATTACACAGCTGATGTCAACCCTTCAAAATATTACCTCGATTGTCAAAGCACCAGGGCAGTTAGAGATGCATCCATACATCATCTACATGCTCTACCAATTCTATTTGAACAGTTTCGATCCATTTCAGTTATTTTCTTGCCCCCAGCTCACCTGTTAGGGTCTTCTGAAAAAATACTCAAATACCCATTTACTTCCATTTCACTTAGTAGAGTCAAGCCTGTCTGAGCGTCTTACCTATTTGACTCAAATACCAAGCACTGAGCATTTTAGTGCTCAATAATCAATAATGAGCAGCTTTAAAGCATTGGCATAGGGCAGGAGCAATTTTTCCTTTATTTTTTCTAGCCCATAATCAGAGATATTAAAGAGCTTTGCACATTTCCTAGTAAGAATATACTAGTGTTACACATCACTAGTTAGTACATTCTGAAAATCTCCTGATTGACACTATTCAAAGCAACCATAAGGATACATGGGAGGCTAAAAACTATCTTGTTCTGTCCTTTTCATAATGTATAGAACAGGATGCCCAAAATGTGACAGTGATGTGAAGCCAGCCTAAAATTTCCACAATTCTGAATTTATTTTCTAGCTTAAATCTAGCTAAAGGGGAACTCCAGTGAGAGAAAACTTTTTAGTATAGTTCCTACCCTCTACATGATGAAGCAGAGCTGTACACTGCAGTTCTAGGATCTATAGATCTCTTATAAATCGATAAAGTCATACCTGCTACTCTGCTCTGGCCCCTACCTTTGGGAACCTAAATCTCTGCATGCCCCCTGTCACGCCCCCTCACTAAACAGAATTGTGAGGGGGCGTGACTGTAGGCTGATCCTGCAGCTCCCAGCATCCACTGCCCTGACACACCTTCTTCTTCTCTGCTCCTAGATGAAGCTGACATGCAGAAATCTAGGGTTCCATGAGGAAGAGGGGAGATCAAAGGAGCAGGTATGATTTTATCAATTTATAAGATCCTAGAACTGCAGTTTACAGCTCTGCTTCATCGTGTAGCAGGGCAGGAGCTGTACTTAAAGGTTTTCTCTCCCCAGAGTTTCCCTTTAAAAATTCATCTGTTGTAAGCATAACAAATGGTTATTTGGACTTGTTCACCCATCAAACACTTCTGCTTCATATTTATAGTGTCTCTTCTCTGCAAACAAGTTTGCCTCTTCATCTCTGCTGCCAGGGACTAGTGCCTAGTGCCAGTGATATTGTTTGCATTTTAACCCTTCAACTGATACATACTGCATGAACTCTCCTCTGGAGTAGTTGACATTACACAGCAACAATTTCTGAACCGTTTCCACACCAGATTCTTTGTCATTTGGTGTCTCATGCTCCACTTGCCTGCCTGCAATCAAGCTTATTCAGGTGTCCCGTACCTAATGTTCCACGTGCTTTTAGACAATTCCTATGCCACTGCCTTCAGAGTTCACCACAACCTTCAGCTTAGTGAAACCACTACAACAGATGAGCCCTAAAAATAATTTATTTTTATCATGTGTTCAAGAGATATATCATCAAATACCCCTTATGTATGCACATAGGAGATCAACACAAAGTCCAGGTGTATACATCTGATGGCCAGTTATGTAGAACAGCATCAAATATTTTCACAAAGGGCTTTAGTAATTAATTATATTATGTAGGGCAGTGAAGAGGTTAATGTTAGGATTTTTAGAATTCATGATGGTTGATTGCAAAGAATAAGTTATTTTTAGGATGCATGGCAATCTAGGGTCTGAAATGGGGATTTTAGCATTTCATTTAAATGAAGTTAAGTTTGCAATATGTCAGTGGGGATGAGCAGTTACTCAATGCTCCAAACACCAGTGTTATCCAAGATGTATCAGGAAGTTCAACTTTAATAATTAAGTTACCTATTTATTCTGGGCAATGATTATAAAAAATAAAATGAAAGCAATAATGAAAAAAAGAGCAAACAGTAGCTATAACTGTACAGCTGCAAATTTGTCTCTATGTTCAGGTAGAGATTTTCAGGTGCACGATGCCCAATTATTAAGGGGTAAGCACACGGAGTTTGTGTTGAGCCCAGGCTTTGGGGTACTCGGGTATCAGGCTCCACAGATAGCGTCTGCTGTGTCACAGGGAGTGGTGGCTGCGCCTGATCCTGTGTCCTGGGTTTACCTTCCAAATAGGGAGTTATATTTACAGGGGATGTTATATACAGATTGTCGTGACGCCACCTGTAGTTTCTGGTGACGTGTCACCAGCGCCCCCACAGTCTGCCGGAGGTAGATGGTAATGCGGCTAGTTGGCAAAGTCCTCTACAGGTAAGGCTGGACATCCGGGGCAGCGTTCCTGTATGGGGAACAAGTTCATGAAAGGAAATACAGGCAGAGGCAAAGTCACTTTTCCTCCGGGTACTTTACTGTTAACTTGCATCGGTATCATGCAAAGTTCACAGCTCAGCACTTTAGTGTTACAAGAACAGGTAGCTAACGGATGGCTGCAAGTGGATCCCAGGTGGTGTGGTGGAACCCTTGGTGTGCCTTCTTTCACTAACCCGTGTCTGTTCTTTCCTGCTTTCCAGTTTTAGTGTGAAGCCTGGTGACTTGAAATCCAACCTGACCTCCTTTCCTCTCTCACCTTCGCTGCCATCGGGTAACCCTCTACTGGCTGTCCGCTCATTCCTTTGGTGGTGCTTGGTACCCTTCTTGTGGACTGCTCTGGTGCCCGGGAGAATTGAAGACTCCACTGGAATCCGGATTGTCTGCCGTGCTTGTAGCTACGGCAGTCTGCGGGCTCCGGTGCCCGTTAAGCTGCCTGGGAGAAGCTAACAATGGTCCCTCTTCCCAGACCGGCTGCTCTCCTGAAAAGCTTTCTCCTTAGACCCTCTCTTCCGCTTCCATCTCTCCTCCCGGTCCCTCAGCCGAGTCACCTAGCAGCAAAGACCAAAAAGGCTCAAAACTTAGAGGCAAAGACCTTCTTGTTCCCCTAGAGGTGCTTTTATTCCCTCCCGGGTAACCTCCCACCGTGTATACTAGTGTGCGAGTGCTGGAAATGGGTCCCACCCACCATCCTAGGTTCCACCTGCAGCTGGAGCATCTGCACCCATTTTACGGGTGCTGTACCCCTCTGTGACGCCTGCTTGGCTGGGCGTCACATTTGCCCAGGAGTAAACTTACCTCCATTGAAGTGACCTCCTTAAAAGGGTTGTCTAATACCTATAATGCCCTATACAAATATTAATTTTTTTGCCCTATGTTTGTAATTTACTTAACTATAAAATTTGCTATTGTTTTCCCTATAAAGCTTATCTCTCTCTTTCAACTTTTTCAATACTTCCTCTGACTTTGATTCATGGGAGTCTAAAATGGAATATTACAGGAACATGGCCACGCAGTTATTTCTTTGTAGATTCTACCATTCTCCTTGAAATAGAACATCATTAAGGAGTGGCACTTCAATCACTGACCACAGCTATTGTCTCCTCCTGCCACTGATGAATTCAGAAGAGATGATAGAGAACTGAGAGCATATTCATTACCACTGTCACATTTCTGTCCCTTTCACCTGCATCTTCAACCTCTGCCACCACACTTCCTTTAATGCCTGCCATTTTTTTTTGGGAGGGAAGGAGAAGGAGGGCAATGTTATCAAATCGCAGAGTGTTCGAAAGTGCAGGGAAATGGGAATTCAACTCAAAGTTGATCCTCCATGGATCAACTAGTTTATTTCTATCTATCAAGAAAAAACTCTAATCATAGAATATTTCAATGACACATTCACCTTAATATCGAATATTTACTGAGTCATTGAAAACTTCTTGTATATAATTTATAGCTATGTGAAATGTTTTATTTAAATTATGAGTGCTTTGCAAAAACAAGAATAAAAAAAGTGCCTGTTTATTCATAATAACATACCAATATACCTTTAGGTATTTAAAAAAGAACATTTTTTAAGCTCTAAAATACATTGATACAATAGCAAAACAGCTTTAAAACTAATGTTCACAACTTTAGAGTGTTAGGTTAATGCATTCACTTTATTGCAAATCCAATATATTTTCCTTTAAGTGGTATAGAAAGATAAATAAGCTTCACTGCTACCTAAGTCGTAAGATAGAAAGCTAAATTTCAAATATATCAATAAATGGCCTTTACAATAGATTCTTGATAAAAAGACATGAAAGGTCAGTGAATACAAATTTACTTAAAGAGGAAGTAATGGGAACCATAGATGAAGTAATATTTAATTTGAGTGGTTACTAAAGATTACCTTGTCATGGACAATTGTTGGAAAACAGTAGCGTAACTTGAAGCTCATGGGCCCTGATGCAAAAGCTCCATTGGGGCCCACAATCATTGCAATTCTTTAATAGCAATAGTTTTTTCTGGGTCATTCCATGTCAAGTGATCCAAAAATGAATATTTTTTTTCCCTGACGTCCTCAGATTTTTTAAAAAAAATTTCTATCTGAAGAACAACTTTATCTAATTACAAAAAAAAAGTTTTGAATTTTTTTCTTTATCTGTTAATTTTTTACAGATTTTTAAAGTTTTAAAAAAGTGCGAATTTTGGCCTGGTATGGCTTTACATTTTCTATCATATCTCGGGCTAGAAATAAGATAGAGAAACAAAATAAACACCAATCTACTCAAAACTGTCCAGGCTTTCATCAGATATGTCACAAGAGGATATTTGTTAATATTTTACCCATGTGATCCCAAGCGCAAAACTTTAAAACGCATTTCCGAAAAATCGGCGCGCTTTAAATATTTCAAAAACTGCCCATGTGTCTGCTGTGCTCTTAGCCACATCTGTACCAAATTTCAAGTTGGGATCGCAATGGGATCATATTTTAACATATTTTACTAGTAAGAGCGTCAATGGGTCATTCCATATCAAGTGATCTAAATATGAATATTTTTTTTTACCTGACGTCTTTAGATTTTTTTTTTTTTTTCCTTTATGAAGTACTACTTTAGTTAATTACAAATTAAAAGTTTGGAATTTTTTTCTTCATCAGTTAATTTTTTACAGATTTTTAAAGTTTAAAAAAAGGGTGAATTTTGGCCTGGTACGACTTTACATTTTTTTATCTCAGGCTAGAAATAAGATAATGAAGTGGGAGAGGCGTCATTTTACTCAGAACGGTAACAGCTTTCATTTGAGATGTTACAAGACTATGTTTCTTTATATCAAATTCAAAGTATTGATGGGCAATTGTGAAAAAATGACTGATTGTGTTCTTGGTGACTTTTGAATTGACACTATAATAGTTAAATATTTTGCACTTAGGTCCAATGAATGCGTCCATGGGGTCAAGCTGGGACAGAGTCATCACAAATTAGCCTTATTTGCAGATGACCTGCTACTTTACATCTCCCAGCCCCTGGTCTCCATCCCTTCGGTCTTAATGGAGTTTGAACGGTTCGGACAATTGAGCAACTTTAAAGTGAATTGCTCCAAAACCGAGGCACTCAATATTTCTTTGCCTGGAGAATTGGTTTCTCATCTATCTAAACAGTTCCCATTTAAATGGAAAGTAGAAGCCATTAAGTACTTGGGAGTCCTTATACCAAAAGATCTTAAACAAATATTCTATTTAAATTATCAACCCCTTTTGACTAACGCGGAATCGGCATTTACCTCCTATAGACAATTAAAGCTATCCTGGTTCGGGAGAATAAACGTAGTCAAGATGGATGTCTTGCCCCGACTCTTATATACTTTTCAGACAGTTCCTGTTCTATTGGATAGAGGTTTCCTCTCCAAAATGCAATCTATGATCCTTAGATTTGTCTGGGGGGGCAAGAGGTCCAGATTGCGAATGAATATCCTATCCTTGCCCGAGACCAGAGGAGGGGTTGGACTACCCAACATACGAGCGTACTTTGAGGCTTCCTCTCTTGTTAGAGCTCTAGATTGGCATTATCATGCGTCCTCCAAGAAATGGGTAGGGGTGGAGCAAGAGGGTTTGGGGATTCCGCTGAAACACCTGCTTTGGATTTCCCCTAAAGACTCCACAGACCTAGTACCTTTGACAGACATGACCAGAAACACCTTGAAGGTATGGCACCTAGTGACGAAAACCCTCCGCTTAAACGACAGACTTAGCCCTTTGACTCCCCTTTTTTCCAACCCATCTTTCCCACCCAGATTTGACAGGCAGAGATTTTTATGTTGGCGGATTGTGGATGACACCCGAGTAGGACAGACTCTGTCCAGTGGTGGTTTGCCCCCGATGGCAGAGCTACAACTCAAAGAACCTACGAGACCTCTTAAGTGATTCGAATTTCTCCAATACAGAGCATAATTATATTCAGCTGACCACTCTTGCAGGGTAAGATTGACGCCCAACGTATTGGAGAGGTTATTCCAACTGGAGGCTCCACCGAGGTGCAAAATATCAGTTCTATACCAGGCCTTAGGGTCCATGAGAGAGCAGGGCACCCTTTACTTCCAACGTGCTTGGGAGAGGGAATTGGGGTGTAGCATTTCAGAAGCTAATTGGCAGAAATGCTTTATATTTACTCACTCACTAGCTAGCGCTTGTTCTGCACAAGAAAGAAGCTATAAGCTGCTCACTAGATGGTACTTGTGCCCGACGACACTCCGGAACATGTTCCCTGGAACCCCTGATACCTGCTGGCGCTGTGGGGAAGAGAAGGGTACAATGATACACATTTGGTGGAGTTGTGGGGAAATCCGGCGGTTCTGGTCTGAGGTTTTCAATGCATACGCCCGGATAACAGGTAAACAAGCCGAATGCTGCCCAGAATCGGCAATGTTATCCATTTTTCCAGGTCCTATTGGGCTACAGAAGAGGGATATTCTCCGCTTTTGCATCTTGGCTGCTCGTGCTGTGATCCCGAGGTTCTGGAAATCAAGCCGGGCTCCATCTCTACTTGATTGGTTCAAAGAATTGATGGACACATATCGAATGGAGGAGCTCGCAGCTGATGCGTCGGGATCTCGGAACAAATTCTTAGGGATTTGGGTTGAATGGATTCTTTTTCACGACTCTGCAGAATTTAGGAGTATCTTTTCCAGCACAGATAATATGGCTCGACCTCTGGCTGATGGGGAGCCAGTGGGATGAGTACCCTTTCTCCTTCCCATACCTCACCCGTCCCCCCCCCCCCTCCTTTTTTTCTTTTTTTCTTACGTGGCTTTTCTTTCCCAGTATAACTTTCTAATGGTTTTTGTTTCTCTTCTCTCTCTCTCTTCTTTTCTATCTCTCTTTTCTTCCCATCTGATACATTCAGTCTAGGTATTTCCTTTCTACACCTATACCTTCAGAATTCTAGTGAACATTAGACAGGTATCGAAAACTCTGAGCTGTGAGTAGATCATTAATATTTCGGCCTTCCTTTCCGGTACACCAGTCGATAGACTATTCCAACTAGGCCTCAACGGGTAATGACCCACTTACGTGGTCAACCTGTTAGAAGGGGCCAAGTAATAAAAATCATTCTGCTGGGGCTGCTTGTCCCCTTGACATCAGAACATCTCAAAACCCTGAGAAAGGTTGTATACTTGAGTGTTTGGAATTATATTTAGATTGTAGTATATATTGCACCAGAGATAAGCGCAAAAGTAAATTTGCAGCTTATCTTAAAGTTACTAATAACTTTGTGAATTCTCTTTTTGTATATTTTATATGTCTCAAGATTTTGTTAAAAGATTGAATGTATGTCTTTCATATGTTTTTTCAAAATTTAATAAAAATGAGATTAACCATAGTTAAATATTTTAAAATATGATCCCATCACGATCCCAACTTGAAATTTGGTACAGATGTGGCTAAGAGCATAAAAGACACATGGGCAGTTTTGGAAAATTTTTATTAAAATTTTTTTTTCGGAAATGCGTTTCAAAATGTTGCGTTTGCATTCGCATAGGTAAAAAATTAAAATTAACAAATATACTCTTGTGACATATCTGGTGAAAGCCTGGACAGTTCTGAGTAGAATGGTGTTTATTTTGTTTCTCTATCTTATTTCTAGCCCGAGATAAAAAAATTTAAAGTCGTACCAGGCCAAAATTCACCCTTTTTTTAAACTTTAAAAATCTGTAAAAAATTAACTGATGAAGAAAAAAATTCCAAACTTTTAATTTGTAATTAACTAAAGTAGTACTTCATAAAGGAAAAAAAAAAAAAAAAATCTAAAGACGTCAGGTAAAAAAAAATATTCATATTTAGATCACTTGATA
The DNA here is from genome assembly GCA_033576535.1 of Allobates femoralis. Taxonomy (NCBI): domain Eukaryota; kingdom Metazoa; phylum Chordata; class Amphibia; order Anura; family Aromobatidae; genus Allobates; species Allobates femoralis. The sequence goes on from JARQOC010000002.1 coordinate 199,735,715, forward strand.
TGGAATGACCCATTGACGCTATTAATAGTAAAATATGTTAAAATATGATCCCATTGCGATCCCAACTTGAAATTTGGTACAGATGTGGCTAAGAGCAAAGCAGACACATGGGCAGTTTTTGAAATATTTAAAGCGCGCCGATTTTTCGGAAATACGTTTTAAAGTTTTGCGCTTGCGATCACATGGGTAAAATATTAACAAAGATCCTCTTGTGACATATCTGGTGAAAGCTTGTATAGTTCTGAGTAGAATGGTGTTTATTTTGTCTCTCTATCTTATTCCTAGCCTTAGTTATGAGGAGAAACGTAAAGGCAGGCAACAGCGAAATTCACACTTTTTCCGAACTTTGAAAATCATTTTAAAAAAAAATAAATTTTTTAAAAAATTTTTCTCTTCACATTTTGCATTGTCTGACATGCTATTATCAAATAACAAAATCTCAAAAGAATTAAAAATATAGAGGTAATAATCATTGGTTCACTTGACATGGAATGACCCTTCTACAGACTAAAGGAACTTTTGGTGCCCCCTAGGTACCAGGTCCCAGGTACAGTTGCAAACCCTACACCTTTTATAGTTATGTCCCAGTTGGAAAATATAGTGTTAGATCCAGTATGGTTGATTACATGTCCAAAAGTTAGCAGGTTCAATTATGAAATAAATTAATTCTTTTTTTTTGTCATAATTATTTTTATTGAGAAAAGAAAAGTTTTATGTTTCTCACATACACAAATAAAAGAGAAAATAACAAATACGTCCCTCAGTTTTCCGCACCAGCGACCACCAGTACGCACACCGGGAAGCATTAACAATTAAACTTACAAACACATAGGCATAAGTATCAGGAAGGGGGAGAGAGGAGAAGGGGGGGGAGGCATAGAGGTAAGGGGATAGAAGAGATAAAGATAAGCAAGAAAGTGATAAAAAAAAAAAAAAAGAAGAGAAAGGGTTTAGGATAAATCTCAGTCCAGTCCCCGCGTCTACAGGGACAGGAATCGCCAAGGGGTGGGAAGCCCAACACTCCCATGCTTCCCGGACATATCTCCTATGTCCGGATTCCATAGCCAGGAAGTATTCATGGGTGAACATGAGATTTAGTCTGGCAGTAAGATCAGCCATCCCCGGAGGTGAAGCAGAGCGCCAGTTAGACGCAACGCAAAACCTCACTGCAATCAGAATGAAGGAGGCCACCAGGCGGGGTACCGGGGGAAGACCCATCAGACCTATATGCAAGAGAGCCATTTGTGGCGTGAGGGGAACAAAGACCTCCATTAGGGACCTCAACAGCCCCTCCACTAGGGCCCAAAATTGTGCCACCCGTGGGCAGTTCCACCATATATGAGCCAGTGTTCCCCTCTGACCACACAGCCTCCAGCACAGAGGGGACGATCCGGCTCCAAAAGCCGCAACTCTCAACGGGGAAAGGTACCATCGTAAGTGTAACTTCTTGAGTTGTTCGAGATGGTTTATACATGTAGTCGCCCTGGACAGAACCTGCACAGCATTGTCCCAATCCTCCTCATCTGCCGTAAACCCTAATTCCTCTTCCCACCTCTTCCTGTATGATGGAGCCATGGGTGTACTCTCATCCAGGAGGCCCACGTACAACTTGGCGAGGCCGCCGGAAGCATTATGGCCCACTGTCAGGAGGGACCGGAGCGGGGATGGCACTGGCGCCGACCACAACACCCTGTCACGCCTGGCCGCCATAAAATGGGAAACTTGGTAGAGCTGGAAGTAGGTGCGCTGGAGAGACGAAGATCTAGCCCCAAGGTCCTCTCCAGCTATCGCGCCAGAAGGGCCAACCAGGTCAGCCAGGGTTCGCAGCCCCTGAGCTATCCAATTCGACACTCTCAATGAGGGAATATGCAGACGGAGAGATCCCAGCGGGATCTCCGCCACCTGCACTTTGGTCCATCTCTCCGGAGCACGTCTCCAAGCCCTCACCACCGCCTCCATCGTACCCAGAAGGCCCTTTGAGTCGACCAGGCCCAATGCCTCTGCCACCAGCAAATCTTTCAGGGACCCACCTCTCACCACGGAGGCCTCTATTCTTGCCTAGCCCAAGAGTCTCCCCTCCCCCACCACAGCCCAGCGATCTCCAAAAGAGAAGCTCTATAGTACGAGGCTACGTCCGGCACGCCCATACCTCCCCTGTTCATCTTTCGGTACATCACACGTCTCTGGACTCTGGGATGACCCAAGGCCCACATGTATCGATTCACCCCCCTCTGTAATCGGGCTAGCAATTTTGCAGGGAAGATCAGAGGAATGCATCTAAATAGATAAAGAAGTTTAGGCAGCCACGACATTCTAAATGTCTGGATTCGGGCAATCCAGGAAGGGGCTGAAGCCCCTTAGGATCCGCTGCTCTCTCCAGTGCCTCCAGAAGAGGGTCCACGTTACGCTTCACAAGCTCAGCTGAGGGACACAACGTTATTCCCAAATACTGGATGCCCTTAGGAGACCATCTAAATGGAAGAGAGCCCGAGAGAGTCACAGCCTGATTTGGGGGGATATTGACCGGGAAAACCAGGGATTTAGCCGCATTGAGCTTATAGTATGAAACCTGAGCAAATGAAGAAACAAAGACAAAGCCCTCGGCAGGGATACTTCCGGCTTGGAGCAGGAGATGATAATGTCATCGGCATATAATCCCACATGACTCTCCCCCCACCTGTATCCCCTCTAGGATCCGTCGGAGTGGAGGGAAATGGCCAGCGGCTCGACCGCCAGGGCATAGATCAAGGGGTACATGGGACACCCCTGTCTGGTCCCATTTGTGATCTTAAATGGACCTGAGAGATAGCATGAGCGAACACCTTAGCAGAGGGATTAGAGTATAAGCTCAGGACTGCCGTCAGGATCGGGCCCTCCAGCCCGAATCCTCACAGAACTCTTTCCAGGTATCCCCAGTGCACCCTGTCAAACGCTTTTTCGGCGTCTAATGACAGGTAATGCACTAGGGAGGCCCCTCCTCTCCGCCAATTCAATCAAATCCAGCATTCGCCTCGTGCCATCTCTTGGCTGTCGGCGAGCCACAAACCCCACCTGGTCCGCTCTGACCAGCAGAGGTACCACCTCTGCCATTCGTAGAGCCAACAGTTTAGAATAGATCTTTACGTCAGTATTAACAGTGAGATCGGGCGATAATTCTCAGGTTTCTCCAGGTCCTTACCAGGCTTCATATCGTTACTACTGTCGCCTCAAGAGCCGACGTCGGAATAGATCCCCTGGCTTTCCATTCATTAAATAATCTCAGCAAGAATGGGGAGAGGGACTTGGCAAAGCATTTATAATAGTCATTAATAAAGCCGTCAGGCCCTGGGGCCTTCTCTGACTTCAATGTCGATATGACTTTTAGTATTTCTGGCTGGGAGAATGGGCGATTGAGAGACTCAAGGACATCAGGGGGGACTCTGGGAAGCTGTATTTCACTCAAAAAATCATCTATCAATGCCCCGTGGGTTGAGAGTACCGGGGTCCGATCCCAAATTGTACAAGGATGAGTAATAAGAGGCAAAAACCTCCACTATAGACCTCGGGTCTCTGACCCGCCGACCCTCAGAGTCTAGCATTGCTGTTATAGTCGATCTGAGTTCACGTTTTTTCAGTCGTCTAGCAAGTAATTTACCTGCCCTGTCCCCCATGGCGTAATAGGAAGTCCTCATTTTACGGAGACCCACCTCATATTGTCTTAACATAAGGGATCTTAATTGGGTCCGAAGGGAAGTGATCTGTGTTAATAGGGATGCGGATGGGGATGTTTTATTTGTCGTTTCAAGGGCTTGGATTTGGTCCACCCACTCCCGTCTCTGTGCATCCCTGATTCTCTTGCGTCGCGCCGCCATCTGGAGTAATTGCCCCCTCAGGACTGCCTTATGGGAGGCTCAGAGGGTCTCGTCCGAGACCTCACCGTTGTCATTAACAACGAAGAAGGACTCGATGTTTCCTCCAGTTGTCTCCACCACATCATGATCCAGAAGGAGGTCCGAGCCCAGGCGCCACATCCTCGGTCTCTCCCCCCCCCAGAGCCACCTCCAATGACACCGGGGCGTGGTCAGACCACGTGATCACACCCACCTCCGCCTTCCGGCACACTTCCAAAGACCATCCCCAACCAGGAAAAAATCAATCCTGGAGTAGGATCCATGGGGGCCAGAATGGAAGGTGTAATCTCGCTCCCCCGCATGGAGGTAGCGCCAGATGTCATGGAGGCGGAACTCCCAGGAGAGAGGGAGGAGGTCCCTCCTCAGGCGGGCTAGTGGGCAGAAGAATCGAGGCGAGCTTCCATCACTGTGTTAAAATCACCACAGAGTATCATATAACCTCCCGCCTCTTCCCGCAGCCTGGAAAAGAGTGACCTCAAAAACTTCATCTGGCCAAATTGGGGATGTAGGCCATCGCAAGTGTGAACGGGACCCCAGATATAACACAAACCAGGATGAGATATCGCCCAGCTGGATCCATATCACCCTTTTAAATTCAAATTGCTGAGTGGAGCTAACCATTAGACACACCCCCGCTTTCTTCGCCTCATTGTTGGAAAAGTAGATATTAGGGTATTTGGGGTGTGACAGCCGTCTACTATCCCCTTGCAAGAGGTGCGTTTCCTGCACGCACAAAATATCAGCTCTGGAACGAGCAGCCTCCCTCCACAGGAAGGATCGTTTGGCCGGTGAATTGAGGCCCCTGGCATTTAACGACACAATTTTAAAGCTCATATCACCTCCCACACACCAGGTACAAGCCCCAGTCTGGTCTGTCGGTATGCAGGCAAGGAACGACTGGTAAAGAGACGAGTAAGTGAAAAGAACAAAGCAAAGCAAGAAACAGAGGAAGTGATGAAAATAGTAATATGAAGAGAGAGAGGAGTAGGGCAGGTAGAAGAGACCCCACTAAGGGGGAAAAGAGAGCACAAGTAAGAGGGGGGAGGGGGTTAACCGGGAAGGGGAAACAGAGGTATAAACAAACAGCCAACAGAAATGTAAACTTCTGAGCGCTCACAACTGGTGAGCTGGGGACCGTACACAAAAAAGACCCAACCCCCTCGTCTTCCCAGCTGGAAACAGGGGACGGGGCAAGTCAGGAGGTGTACGTCTAAACTATCCCACACACCAAGGGAGTCACCCAAGGTATACGCGCAGTTCCAATATCCCAAAAGGGAGATCTTCCACAAGAGGAGGGCCCCCATTAGTGCCACTGCAGGTGTCACAGGATCAGCGGTTAGAGTTCACCTTCGAATTTCGGTACACTGGAGAGGAGGAGGAGCCTTTAGGCGGGGATCCCCGTTTATCCATCAGGTCCCAGTCCACCAATGAGCCCCGCATCTTAGACGCTGAAGTAAAGCAGTGGCGTGTGCCCTTGTACCGAAAGGAGACATTAACTGGGGACCCCCAGGCGTAGAGAATGTTCTTTTGTCGCAGTACAGCACAAAATGTAGCGAAATCTCTCCTTCTAGCGAGGGTGCCAGGGAAGAGATCCTGTAGCAGAGACCAGGTATTGAAAGGCTCCTCTGTGATCGGTTTCCTACGCAGGGCGAAGATAAGGGCATTAGTGATGGGCGAATCCTAAATTACTCGGAATCGCTTGACTCTAGCGAGTCCGAGCCCAGGACTCGTTGCGAGTCTAGCGAGTCCAATGTTAATGAATGGGGAAGCGAGTAATAGCGAGTAGTGTGAGATTTACAAATCGCAGATGTGTCTCGGAAGCTTCAGCCTGAAGCAATCCTAGTTTTGTCATTTATTTGCATTGCTCGTTTACTTTGTAAGTAATCGCTGACTCGCACAGATAAGATCCTGTCTCCTCTGTACAGGCTGCCAGCTCCAGGGTCCTAGAGCCCGCCTGCTGCCTGATGTAGCAGTGCTGAGATTGTTCTCAGTCTGCTCATTCCCTGTGTACAGACATGAATGTCTGTGCACAGAGATGATGTAGCAGAGCTGAGATTGTTCTCAGTCTGCTCATTCCCTGTGTACAGACATGAATGTCTGTGCACAGAGATGATGTAGCAGAGCTGAGATTGTTCTCAGTCTGCTTATTCCCTGTGCATAGACATCTATATTTATGCACAGGGGATGTAGCAGAGAGGACATCGCGTTTTGGACTGCGTCGGACAGAAGAGGATTTTTTTAATTAAAGATGGAGTCCCTAATGGCTTTTTTTTTTATTTCTAATAAAAATTTTTCCTTGTGTTGTGTTTTTTTTAAACAATTTAATAGAAATTCATGGCGGTCATGTCTAATATTGGCGTGACCGCCATAAATTTCGGGCTTAGGGCCAGCTGATAATACAAAGCTGGCCCTAACCTCTTTATTACCCAGCGTGCCATCGCTACCAGGGCCGCTGGAAGAGCGGGGTTCAGCGCCAGAGGATGGCGCTTCAATGAACGCGCCATCTTCTGGGGCGGCTGCGGGCTGCAATTTGCAGCGGGGGGTGCCCAGAAATCTTGGGCATCCCTGCGCTGCGGATTCCAGCCCCCAGCTGCTTAGCTGTACCTGGCTAGACATAGAAATTGCACGGAGCCCCACGCATTTTTTTTAAATTATTTCATGAAATTCTGAGATTCTGACTCTGAGACTCTGACTCTGAGACTCTGACTCTGAAATTCATGAAATAATAAAAAAAAAATGCGTGGGGCTCCGCGCAATTTCTATGTCTAGCCAGGTACAGCTAAGCAGCTGGGGGCTGGAATCAGCAGCGCAGGGATGCCCAAGCTTTCTGGGCACCCCCCGCTGCAAATTGCAGCCCGCAGCCGCCCCAGAAGATGGCGCGTTCATTGAAGCGCCATCCTCTGGCGCTGAACCCCGCTCTTCCAGCGGCCCTGGTAGCGGTGGCACGCTGGGTAATAAAGAGGTTAGGGCCAGCTTTGTATTATCAGCTGGCCCTAAGCCCGAAATTTATGGCGGTCACGCCAATATTAGACATGACCGCCATGAATTTCTATTAAATTGTTTTAAAAAAAACACAACACAAGGAAAATTTTTTATTAGAAATAAAAAAAAAAGCCATTAGGGACTCCATCTTTAATTAAAAAAATCCTCTTCTGTCCGACGCAGTCCAAAACGCGATGTCCTCTCTGCTACATCCCCTGTGCATAAATATAGATGTCTATGCACAGGGAATAAGCAGACTGAGAACAATCTCAGCTCTGCTACATCATCTCTGTGCACAGACATTCATGTCTGTACACAGGGAATGAGCAGACTGAGAACAATCTCAGCTCTGCTACATCATCTCTGTGCACAGACATTCATGTCTGTACACAGGGAATGAGCAGACTGAGAGAGAACAATCTCAGCACTGCTACATCATCTCTGTGCACGGACATTCATGTCTGTACACAGGGAATGAGCAGACTGAGAACAATCTCAGCACTGCTACATCATCTCTGTGCACAGACATTCATGTCTGTACACAGGGAATGAGCAGACTGAGAACAATCTCAGCACTGCTACATCAGGCAGCAGGCGGGCTCTAGGACCCTGGAGCTGCACAGAGAAGACAGCTGGACTAGGCTCGCAAAGAAACAGCAGTTATCTGCGAGTTTCCCTGCTATCACTGGCACAGTAGCCAGTGATTACTCGCGAGTCTAATGCAAACAATGGCAATCCTAGTTTTGTCAGCGTTTCTGACAAAACTAGGATTGATATTGATTTGCATTGGACTCGTGCGAGTAATCACTGGGAGACTCGCAGAGTACCGAGTCCTGCGAGTCCCTTACTACTCGCCGAGTAACGAGTCCTAGCGAGTAGATTCGCCCATCCCTAAAGGGCATCTCTCATCTTTGGTATAGTGAAATGTACCATAATGTCCCGAGGAACATCGCTGCCGATGCGGTTAGATCGGGGGAGGCGATATATTTTTTCAACGACAAAATCTGTTGGTGGTGCGTCAGGAAGTATGCGGCGGAAGAACGGTAGAACAGTCTCTAGTGCGACGTCTTCTCCCTCCGCCTCCTCGACCCCGCTGACCTTCAAGTTACTACAGCGAAGCTTATCCTCCATGGCACACATGGGGGCCTTCATGTCATTGACGTCTAATTCTAGATCGTGGACCCCGTCGGAAAGTTCATTATGTGCCACTGCGAATTCCTCCATTTTGGTCTCTATATGGCCTGTACGCTCCACAACTGTGGTAATGTCGGCCCGCATTTCCCCTACAATGCTCCGTATATCTTCCCTCATGGATCGGCGCAGACCCTCCAGGAGTCCCTGTATAGAATCATGCGTGACCGGGGGGGTAAAGGCGCCTGAGTCCCGTCGAGGGCCGCTCAGCCTGCTCGCGGGGGGAGCGAGGGGTCTGTGGGGAGCGAGAGGTAATGTCCTTCTCAGGTGCCATTTTACCTGCGGGTAGCAGCTCCGGGCATTCCGCTGTAAAGTAGTTTGTGAGCTTCTGAGATGACGCCCGTGAGCGAGAACCGGTCTTGGGCATCTTGGCCGGATAGGGAACGCTTCACTACCGGTTATGTGTCAGTACGAGGCACGGGAAGCCAGTAAACAACGTGTAAAGGGCCCCCCTCTTGCAGAGCTCCGGGATTAAGCGTCCATCATGTTCTGAAGCAGGACACGCCCCCCAATAAATTAATTCTTAATAATTTAGATCTCCGGAATTCATATTTGACAATGAACATTTTTATTTGGCTCTAGCTTCTATGACATCAAAGAGTTTTCCTTTTACTTCTATGAATAATTAAGGCATAAAAGTTTCAGTACTTTGAAACATTATTATTTTTGAAAATACAAAGATGCTGAATATTTTGTTATGCCAGTTTTCTGGAATTTATTTAGAGCAAACTTAGCAACAATTAAAATAACTAAAACATGATTAAACACTATTGCAAATTATAAACAGTTACATAAATTACCCTACAAAGTTTGGTTCTCATTCATTGACCACCCTTATTCGCTTGTCTCTTGTATTCCTAAGGAAGTTGAGAAACTCCCGTGCCACATTTAAGCAGCTTCCTCAAAGTCATAATCGCTTTCCTACAAGCTTTTAATATAACTAAGGGATTTATGCCAGATCAGAACCCCAAACTACAGACGCTGCATTTCGGGGTACCTGCTCCTCATCAGTGTAGTGTGTGGGATATTCTGATCTGGCATGAGTGAGTGGGCTAAGACAAGGTCTGGGAGCTTGCTATCAACCTTATGGAGACAGCGAAGTAGGTGAGGAGATTGTAAGCCACTTCCCTCCTCTCAGATATATGCATATATGCAAATTTTCACTTCACTAAGGAAGTTGAGAAACTCCCGTGCCACATTTAAGCAGCTTCCTCAAAGTCATAATCGCTTTCCTACAAGCTTTTAATATAACTAAGGGATTTATGCCAGATCAGAACCCCAAACTACAGACGCTGCGTTTCGGGGTACCTGTTGATAGCAAGCTCCCAGACCTTGTCTTAGCCCACTCACTCATGCCAGATCAGAATATCCCACACACTACACTGATGAGGGGCAGGTACCCCAAAACGCAGCGTCTGTAGTTTGGGGTTCTGATCTGGCACAAATCCCTTAGTTATATTAAAAGCTTGTAGGAAAGCGATTATGACTTTGAGGGAGCTGCTTAAATGTGACACGGGAGTTTCTCAACTTCCTTAGTGAAGTGCAAATTTGCATATATGCATATATCTGAGAGGAGGGAAGTGGCTTACAATCTCCTCACCTACTTCGCTGTCTCCATAAGGTTGATAGCAAGCTCCCAGATCTTGTATTCCTGCAACAGATCATCGCTTACAATTGTCCAACAACAATCCACAAGCAGCAAAATAGAAGAGGAAAAAATTCAGGGCAGTAATGCGTTGGTTGTTTTAAAATAATACATCTCTTTATTCTTCTTCTTTAAAAGAATGACCTCCCATGGCGAACATACAGGTCTTATGTATTTTGGATGACTTAGAAGCGTCCTTAATCATAGAAATGCATAAGTGCAGCTAAGGCTGGGGTCACACTTGCGTTTTTTTTATGAGTCTTTTGGAGACCTGCATTTAAAAAAAAAACATGTTAAAACGCACCCATAGGCCCCCATGTTAAAAAATGCATGCCCTAATAGCAAAAACGCATGTGTTAATAGCAAAAACGCATGTGTGACAGTACCATGCGTTTTTGTGTGCGTCTTTGCAATTATGTGATTAGCTAACATCAAAAACGCATGCAAAAACACATGGTACATTAGTACCATCAAAAAACACATGCGTTTTCCATAGGGGCCTATGTTAAAAAAACACATGCGTATTCAAAAAAACGCATGCGTTTTTAAAATAGCACCAAAAAATAGTGCATGTACTATTTTTGGGTGCTGTTTTAAAAACGCATGCAAAAACGCAGGGTGCCATCAGACACCTTAAAAAACGCATGCAGAAATGAAAAAGAACGCATGCAAAAACGCATGCAGAAATGAAAAAAATGCATGCGTTTTTTTAAGGCACTAAAAAAACTCATGCCAAGTGTGACCCCAGCCTAATATCCAGAGAGGTCTGTCATTTATACAGCTAGGGAACGGACACACATCTGAGTAAATAAATGCTCCGATTCAAGGATCCGAGCGTCGGACGACTTTTGTCAGAGTTTTGCTCCGTTTTGCATCCAAGAGTGATGCTACTGTGTGACATATCCTGAGCTCAAATCCGAGAGCTGTCCAACAGTAATCCGATTGTGGTGTGAGTGCAATCCGAGAGTTACATGCGATTTTTTAATGAAATCAGCTTGGCAATTGTTTCAGCTGTGAAAACTCTGATCAGAGTTGGATGGTCCGACAGTTATCCAACTGTGGTCCGTGATTTTTGTAGGACCCATAGACTTGTATTGGCGAGTCTCGGACGTGAATCGCATATTGTCGCAGCATGTTACGACTGCTTTGACGTCCGTGAATCGGATGAGAAAAAAACATCCGACTCTCGGAAATTTGTTCTCATACATTGAATAACATTGGTCCGACTGCAATGCAATTTTAACTCGCACTACAGTTGTCCAAGATTTACGGATGCGTGTCTGTACCATTATGATGAGAAACTGACTTAGCAATCCACAAGAATTGATGGATTCCATTTTCCTTGATATTTTTTCATGGCTGCAATATCTTGGTGAAATCTCTAACTGTGATTGTCTCTCACCAGTGGCGTAACGTCAGGCCCAGGGGCCCCAAATTATTGCAAATCTTTAATAGTATTAGTCTTTTTCTATAGGTCAAAGGGACTTTTGGGTCCCCCTAGGCTGCAGGGCACGGGTGCGATTGCAACCCCTGCACTTACTGTAGTTACGCCCCTGTCTCTCATTATTATGCAGCTTTGAGGGAAAAAGTTTAACCCTGCTGTTCTGTTTGTGTGCATATGACCCAAAATTAAAATTGAGATCCTGCAGATTATTTATTATGCAGACCTGAAACTTGTGATTGATTGACTTTTCCTCATTTGAGGGATTCTTACTATGAGTGTTGTTTTTTGGTTTACTTTTCGCAACACGCTGATTTTTACACTTGTATTGTTCAGGTCAATATGACCTGATATCATCTTATAATGTTCAACAGGTCACTAATTCTTTCTGCTTGCAAAATGTATTTGTTTTCCTGTGTACTTCATCTCATTATTCAAAAGGGTGGATGTTTCACTGTTCTTATCAGTGAGCAAGTACTCATCCAGTCATTTCTCTTTCAATTCTGTGAGAGAGGACACAAGGAGTTTCACTTTCAATCCTGAGAGAAAAGGCACTAGGATTCTGTGAGAGAGGACACTGAGCTGTGAATACACATCTTTACAGGTATGTAGCATATAAGATATGCTTTTCTTCTCAAATTATTCAATTCTGTTCTTTAGATTGCTTATTGTAAAGCCATAATAAAACAGATCAAAATGAAAGAAGAGCTAAAGATAAACTAGCCCCTATTAGAAATATTTGGAATAAATGGATGGAGATTCTACCAAATTATATAATATTAATGAAGTTGTAATTGTAGATGAACAACTGGTGGCATTCTGAGGTAGGTGCCCATTCAGACAATAAATACCAACTAAGCCAGCAAAGTACGGCATCAAGATATGAACCCTTTGTGACTGCAAAATTCACAATAAAACATATCTGACATGTGCTGGGTGTAAAAAATATCTACATGCGAAAAAAGATGAGAGGCGGCACTCACCGTGTTCAGACTTTTTTTCTTTATTCAGAAGCCGGCATCGGCATGCAAGGTGGCAAGGGAGGGGGTACCGTCTCCTAGCACCCCCTCCCCTGCCACCTTGCATGCCGATGCCGGCTTCTGAATAAAGAAGAAAAGTCTGAACATGGCGAGTGCCGCCTCTCATCTTTTTTCGCATATGGTTTCAATTGTCTAGCACTGGAGTGCGTGCAACACTGAGTAGGATTCTCCATGCAACATATAATTCCACCCCTTGTAAGCGTATAGTGCCCTGTATTCTACTTCTAAAATTTGGATTTACAAAATATCTATGTAAAGGACATGTGTTTTATTATTGTGTTCAATGTAAAAATGCATGAACCTGTTCACCCTTTTTAGAGCTAAAAAAAACCCTGAAGTTTTCATTATTTTTCATTTGTAGTTTTATAAAATGTTAATACAAAGTTATATTTACTTAGATTTCATGTTATAGTAATAGAAATCTAAAGCATGTTTGTTATTTGTGTGCAGAATGCTATAAAGCCAACCTAATTGCAAACAACCCGTGTAACCTTGTTCTGAAAAAAATAAATAAAAATTAAGTTTTAATTTCATTTTTCATTTGTTTATGATGAGCCATGTTCACATACAGTTTAATAATGAAATAGGTATTCAAATAAAACACAGTAGTTAACCCAAGAACGCATACCCATAGAAATCTACACATTCACGCACCTGGGGCCTTTTAGGACCCGTTTTCAATTATCATGGAATAACTAAAAAAAAATACTTTTCAAAGTTTATTGCAAAGTAAGGATGCATTCCCACTAGCGCTGGAGTCCGCCAGGACGGGATTCCGTAATGGATCTGACCTCCTGGTGACCCCAGCTAAGGCTGGCGGAATGACTGTGCCATTGTAATTTTAGATGTCAGTAAACTAGAAAGAAAAAAAGAAAAAGATTACAATCAGGCTTGTGCACTGTAAACAGTATGTGATAAGACTCTTTGTTAGGGTCCCAGCACACCAAGCGATATAAAGCAGGTAAAGTGCAGCCCCCCTCCTCTTACCTCCAACAGATCACTTTCTTGTAGTGCAGTAGAAGCCTCTGGTTTTGGAGCTCAGAAATTTTCTATTTCCAGACAAAAGAAAGCTGACTTCTTCCTCCAAAGCTCCAGCAATTAGGAGAAAAAGACCTGTGATGAGGTCAGAGACACATGACTTTGTGAGGGAGCCTCCCTTCCAAGATCACATGACCATGTTGTCATGCAGAATCCACACTCTTCCCAGAGTCATAAAAGTTCTTCCCCAGCAACAATACAGACAAAAAGACTGAATATCACATGTAAACCTAGTACGGGCCTAAAAGGCCCCAGGTGCGTGAATATGGGGTAGTCCCAAAAAAAGGTTGTTATTAAATGTCTGTAACATAAAAATATATGAATAACTGGAAATTACTAACAACTATATACCTGAGGATTACCTAGATTTTCAAAATTCAAACTAAAGTACTTTTACAGAAAATAGAAAACAAGTAACCTGGCGGGCCTGCGAGGCCCCAGGTATGCGTTCTAGGGTTAAATCAACATTCTTATAGGTCTGGTCATATTGACCTGAAACAGCAACAAATGTATAATAAATGCGATCAGAACAGCAGGGTTAAATGTGAATTTAAGAAATGAATCTTTAAGGACATGTTGCATCCAAGATCCTTATATATGTTTTCAGAAGATTTTCCACTAAGGCTAGGGTCAGACTAGCGTCAGCCTTTTGGCTGATGGATCCGTGTAAAACTTAGTATTCTGCGGCCTGAGTGCAAGCTTAACGTGCTGTAATACTGTGTTCAGGCTGCCTATATATTCCTATGGTTACCGGTCTCCCAGCGCAGGCGGCCGCTTAACACAGAAGGACCGGATATGAACTATTTCTGAGCACACAGGAAAATGCTGCAAACGGCGTTTCCGTGTGCACTCAGAAATTGCGCATATCTGGGACTTTTGTGTCAAGCGGCCGTCTGCGCTGGGAGACCGGTATCCATAGGGATATATAGGCACCCTGAACACAGCATTACAGCACATTAACGCTTGCGCTCAGGCTGCAGAATTCTAGTTTTTCACTGATCTGTCAGCCAAAAGACTGACGCTAGTATGCCCCTAGCCTAAGTGTTCAAGGTTATTTGGTCTTGAGTTCCCAAAAATTTGTTACTACTGATCCAAATGCTACCAATGTAGCCTTTTCCTTTCTTTGCAACAAACAGTGAAACTCCTCATCTTGAAGAAGCTTACGAATCTGAGGTCCAATAGACTCCTTACTTTACCGTTGGTTAACTCAGTTTGAAAAATTGTAAGATACTTGAATGATTTTGCATTTTTATCTATTACTTTTAAACGTTCTTCCTTAGTCCCAATTTGATATGCAGTGTTGGTAACAAAATCTTATGTAGGTCAACAAGTGCTGGATGCCAGACATTTTTACTCTCTGGCCATTTTCTTTTATGCAGTGATGTTCTCTTGCACAATTATCCCACTCAGGCAGAATGCAGAAGTACTTTTTATATCCACCCTAGAGACCAAATTAGAGGGTAACCACCTTTAAGTCACTACAGAAGGGCCTCAAATATTGGCCTTGGTTCAGGCCCCTTAACAGTCATTAACAATCACTTATGCTGGCAGCAGGGAGGCAGGATAATTGGCAAGGAAGTGAATATTTATTTTTTTCATTAACACGTTCCAATTATTAACTGGCAAAGAGGTATGCAGGATTTTGGGCAGGGGAATGGAGTGAATATTCATTTGCAATTAACACTAAGTCCAATCACTGATGCTGACACAAAGAGGGGGGATTATGTGCAAACTTTCTTTAACGGGTGACCCAATCACTTATGCCAATACAAAATATAAGACACCCCCCAAATATTAACCCTAGTGAATCTTTTGGGACCAAAAACAATATTAGACCTTGTTTTATTTTTGGGGAAACATGGTATTCCCCCACAATACAGTTGCATTTTGAAAGTCCTTACTTTTTAGACAAAAACCTACCTAGCTTTTCTTGTTATTTCTTTTTGCTAATGGTCTGTTTTTTTAATCTTCAAAGAGAAAAAGGACAGGTTATTTTTTTTCATATACCTGTTTTACTAGTCTAATTTAGCAACCTACAATACTGCTGGATTTTGCCACATGCTCCTTTTGGACTTACCTAGAAACGTAGAATTTTAACCACTTCACCACCCAGCGATTTTCCATTTTTGTTTTTTTCTCCTTTTTTTTCCAATTGCCAAACCTTTTTTTATTTTTCTGTGCAAAAATCTGTATTGCATTGGCATAAGGAGTTGCACTTTTCAATGACACTATTCATTTTACCATCATTGTTTTGGAAAATGGGAAAAAAAATTGCAATTGTGGTGCAATTACAAAACAAGTTCAGTTCCACAATTGTTTTTAATTTACCATGTTCAATATATGGTAAAAATAATATAGCATTATGAATCCTCAGGTTAGTATAAGTTTGTAGATATAAATGAAGCCATTTTTTTTAATTTAGATGGTAAAAAAATCCAGAATTTAAAAAATTAAATAAATAAATTGTGGTTTTGTCGCCATTTTCTGAGATCTAAAACATTCTCATTTTTTGGGATGTGGGTCAGTGTGAAAGCTTGTTTTTTTCACCCTTAGCTGACTTTTTAAAATTATTATTTTTAAGTAAATGTGATGCTTTGATCGCCTGTTATTGCATTTTGTTGCAATCAATGTTGCAGTGATTAAAAAATGTAATTTTGTAATTTTGTTTTTTTTTGTTACACAGTTTACCAATCAAAATAATTTATATTATATTATTACAGATTGGGCATTTCTGAATGCAGCAATATCAAATGAAGGTATTTTTCTTATTGTTTTATTTTCAGTAGGGAAACAGGGGGATGAAATTTTATGTTTTTATTTTTTCATATTTTCAGTAACTTTTTTTCACTTTTTATTGTATTTACTAGTCCACTTAGGGGACTTGGAGATTCCATTATCTGATTGCTTGTGCCTGTACAGAGTCATGCTGATGGATGGCTCTGCACAGCACAAATGATCATCAACTGTGAACGCAGATACTCAGCCATCATTCACAGGAATTGACCAATGACAGTGACAGTTATTTTCTTTTCATTCTGCCTCCAGTTGTGACATTTCAATCAAAAGAGATCTTTTTCAAGCACAATCTCCTTTGATCGAAGCGTCGCATCTAAAGGCAGAATAAAAAGAATATGATGCAATATACCAACTTGTGAGGTGCTGTCCTTATTCATTATTTGATGTTTGGATGTTATCTGAGAAGGACTCCTGAATGTGATGTGCGCCCTGCCATTGGGTAATGTTTTAACCCTTTCTTTACATGAGGTGCTGTGAGCCACCTTTTAGCTATAATTGAGTGACAGAGTCATTATTTGACCCTCCACTGTCAGAACAACTAATTGGTGCCTTGCAATGATGTCACAGGGCTGCCAATAGGAGCTGGAAAAAGCGCAATTCCCACCGTGTTAGATCTCGCTTTCAGCGCTTGTCAGCATGATCTAACAGGTTAACAGTGATGAGAAGATCTCCGCTCAGCCCTCCACTGTTAGATACACATGCGGCTGATCAAATCAGCTAAAATGTGCAGTGAAAGGGCGGGAGGTGACCTATGATGTACCTATACCTAATAGGTTGTGATGGGGTTGATGTTAAATAATTTGTGTTAAATGTGGGAGAGACAATAAAGTAAAAAATATATATTCATAAATAAAAATAAAAAAATTAAAATATTTGGCGTAACTGGTATTCTTGTCCAAGTTAACCTCTTCACCCACGACCCTGTTTTCACCTTTCTGACAAGGCCGATTTTTCAATGCTCCCAGTATCACTTTATGCAATAATAACTCTGGAATATTTTAACAGATTTCAGTGATTCTGAGTATGTTTTTTGTGTTATACTGTTCTTCATTGAAGTGTTTAAATAAGAATTATATTTTTTGCATTTATTTGTGAAAATATATGAAATTTGACAAATATTTGAAAATTTAGCAATTTTCAAATTTTAACTTGTATGCACTTAAGAGATTTATATAAAACAAAATAGTTATAAAATTACATTTACCACGTCTATTTTATATCAGCACCATTTTGAAACTTAATATATATTTTTTTCATTTTTGAAATTTAGAAAGGTTAAACGTCTATGAGCAATTTTTTTCATTTTCAAACAAAATGCTACAAAACCATTTTTTTAGGGATAGCATAAAATTTGAGGTTATTTTGAAAGGCTTCCGTAACAGAAAATACTCAAAATTATCACCATTCTAAACACTGCACCACTCGAAACCGCTCTAAACAATATCCAACAAGTTTATCAGCTGCTTCAGAGAAACCAAAGCAAAGATAAAGTAAAAAATGAAAATTTACTTTATTCTACAAACCTGTTAATTTAGCCCTAAATTTTGCATTTTTACAAGGCTAACAAGATAAATTACACCATACAATTTATTGTGCAATATCTTTTATGTACCGTATATACTCGAGTATAAGCCGAGTTTTTCAGCACAAAAATTGTGCTGAAAAGTGCCCCCCTCGGCTCATACTCGAGTCACAGTGTGCAAATCAGTGGGGAGCGGTGATCGGGGGCTGGGGGAGGCAGGGGGAGGCTGTAATAGGAGCAGGCAGTGACGTGCCCCCGCTCATTAGTGAATTGCAATATGCACTGTCCATCAGCGGCAGGGGGAGCGGTGCATATTACATTGCACTATGTAAGCACCCCCCATCAGTGGTATACAGGCCCCCTTTGCTGCCACACACCTGTAAAATATTAGATCATTCATAATTATCCCTGTCGCTCTGTCACCGCTCTGTCACAGCGCGTCCTCCGGTCTTTTTCCTGCTTGCACCCGGCGTCATGTGACCGTGCAGAAGCAATGATGTAATCGCTGCTGCGCCCGCCACAGGAATAGAAGCTGGGTACAAGCAGGAGAAGACCGGAGGACGCAGCGGTGACAGAACGGTAACAGAGTGACAGGGATAAGTATGAATGATCTATTATTTTACAGGTGTGCGGCAGAAAGGGGGGCCTGTATATACCACTTAAAGGGGGGCCTGGATATACCACTGAGGGGGGGCCTGTATATACCACTGAGGGGGGCTGTAACGTCTGAGGGGGGCCAGTATAACCACTGATGGGAGCCTGTATATATCACTGATGGGGGCCTGTATATACCACTGAGGGGGGCCTGTATATACCACATGAGGGGCACCTGTATATACCACTATGGGGGGCCTGTATATATACCACTGATGGGGGGCCTATATATACCACTGAGGGGGCCTGTATATACCACTGAGGGGGGCCTGTATATACCAATGATGGGGGCTGTATATACCACTGAGGGGGGCCTGTAATACCACTGAGGGGGCCTGTATATACCACTGAGGGGGGCCTGTATATACCACTGATGGGGGGCTGTATATACCACTGAGGGGGGCTGTATCCTCTGATGGGGGCCTTTATATACCACTGAGGGGGGCCTGTATATGTAATACCACTGAGGGGGGCCTGTATATACCACTGAGTGGGGCCCTATATATACCACTGATGGGGGGCCTATATATATCACTGATTGGGGGCCCTGTATATACCACTGAGGGGGCCTGTATATACCACTGAGGGGGGCTGTATATACCACTGAAGGGGGGCCTGTATATACCACTGATGGAGGGCTGTATATACCACGGGAGGGGGGCCTGTATATACCACTGAGGGGAACCTGTATATACCACTGAGGGGGGCCTGTATATACCATTGAGGGGGCCTGTATATACAACTGAGGGGGGCCTGTATATACCACTGAGGGGGGCCTGTATATACACTGAGGGGGGCCTGTATATACCACTGAGGGGGGCTGTATATACCACTGAGGGGGGCCTGTATATACCACTAATGGGGGCTGTATATACCATTGATGGGGGCTGTAACCTTTGATGGGGGCTATATTCCACTGATGGGGCTGTAACCTCTGATGGGGGGAACTGTATACCAGTGAAGGAGGTCCTATATACCAGTGATGGGGGATTATATACCAGTAATGGGGGCCATTTGTCATGATGAGAGGGGCTGTATACCGTGATGAGAGTCTGCTTTATTTCCCCCCCTAGGCTTATACTCAAGTCAATAAGTTTCACTAGTTTTGGAGGGTAAAATTAGAGGCCTCGGCTTATACTCGGTCGGCTTATACTCGACTATATACGGTACACAGATACCCAATATTTGGTTAAAAAAACTACTGTTAGGCACACAGCAGAGCTTGGAGGAGAAGGAGTATCATTTAACTTTTGCATTGCAAAATTGATATCAGATGCCATGACCCAATTGCCGAGCACTTGATGTGCCTAAACGGTAGACAACCCCCATAAGTTACCCCAGTATGGAAACTAGACCCTCTCAAGGAACTAAATGAGATGTGTGGTGAGCACCTTTAACTCCCTGTACTTAACATAAATGTATAACTTTGAGTTGTAAAAATTAAAAATCATACTTTTCACACAAAAATATTGTTATAACTCCAAATTTTGTATTTCCACAAAGGTGACGTGAGAAAACACACCACACAGTTTGTTTTACAGGTTTTGCTGAGTATGCCAAGCACCGTATGTGGAGTAAAACTGCTGTTTGGGCGCATGGCTGGGCTCGGACAGATGGAAGCAGCAAACTTTGACTTTTGTTTTCAAAAATATCTAGTGTAGTTAGCAGATGCCATGTTGCATTTGAGGATCCAGTGATGTGCCTAAACAGTGGAAACCCCCATCCCAACTGAAACATTGAGGAAAAAATCCCCTAAAGGAACTTATCTAAATGTGTGGTGAGGACCTTGAACCCCCAAGATGGATCACATAATGTTATAACTTTGAGTGTGAAAAGAAAATCAATTTTTCCCACCAAAAAATGTTGCTTTAGTTCATTATTTAATTTTCACACAGGTCACAGGAGAAAAATCACCATACAGATTATTCTGCAATCTCTCCTGAGTACACCAGTACACCAGTACACCATATGTGGTACACGGCAAGACTCTGAAGGAAAGGAGTGCCATTTTTTGCTTGAAATAGTTTGTGGACTGCATGTCAGATTTAAAGAGCATCTGACATGCCAAAACAACTGAAACATTCAAAGGTGACCCCATTTTGGAAACTAACACTTTCATAGTGCCCATAGATTGCGCCCAGCTCATGTTTCTGGAAACATGCACCATGTATGTGTTGCACCCCTACGGTTTTGATGACACAGGAACACCTGGAGTGTGGAGGGATTTCCACATCAGTTAAACCTACACATGCAACACCTTCCACCCCAGACCTGAAAGGGGAGCTCTACTTGCCGACTTCAGGGACGGTTTCCTATAAATTCAGGCCCGGGAAGGAGTTAGACAGAGCAGTTCCAGGGAGGACTGTGAAGACATCCTGGTGAATGGAGTCACACTAGGCCCATGCCAGTGAGGAAGCCTAGCTAGTTTAAGGGACCCAAGAGTGATGGGTCGGAGGCAAGGAGATGGAGATGGGGCAGAGGAACGATACCGGTTAACCCCAGAGAAGTAGCAGAAGCAACCTGGACCCGGAGTCCGAGGCTGCAAGGGTCCAGTTAGCCAGCAGAAAAGACTGGAGGCCCAGAGAGACTTCAGTATCCTGGTGCAGCACTTGTAGCATAACCACCAACAGAGCCAGGGACGGCAGAAGAGTTAGCGGTGCCCAGCAGAAGGTTCTCATCGCCTGCTATACAAGTGAGGGACAAAGGAGATGTCTGGTCCAGGTTTCAGACAGTTCAGGACTAGAACACACACACTGTAACAAGGAGGCCTCACAACTCATCGGGTGTGGAAATCCTGAACTGTCACCCGAACACCTGGACTGTACTCTGGACGTAACCTTGCAACATCATCAGTAAAAGGCACGGAAACAAAGCCTCAGAGTGTGTCTGTTATTGTGGCCCCTAATCTGCTCCCTTCATAGACTATACTGCAGTGTATCCACCTGAAGAACCGCCTTCTGCTGCAGCACAAGAGACAAGGCTGTGTGGAGAGCTGCCTCCCTGTTTAAATCCCTATTCATCCTCAACTGCCACGGGGATCCCGCTCCACCTACAGGGAGTGTTACCAACTAGATGCCTCATTATCACCCTGGAGGTCCAAAAGCAGCGCCGGTACCATTACCGGAACCAAAGGTGGCATCTAGAGACATTTTCACTTTTTATTTTTCCATTTTTCAGCGACCACCAGGGCCACGGGACCGTGTACAGGCCGCCCGTGACATCCCCCGTGAAACCAAATGCCCGGGACCAGGTACCCTACGACCCTGGGGTGGGTCATATGCTAAACAGGCTCTCCTCACTACAGCAATGTAACTTTAGCATCTGCACCTCTAAAAAAAACAAATTTGTTGTCCATATTTATAATTAACATAGCTGAAAATATTTGTTAGTGAACGGAGTTGTTAAACAGGCTATTGATTACTACTAATGTGTTCTTCAGCCAAATTTTAAATTTCAAAATATTAAATAATTTCTTCTTTTGACTGATAAGTTAAATACATATATTACCAATTATAAGTCTGATAGGTACCCAAAGAGTATCATTCAGGCATATGTCCTGACAGGTTACATCATTATGTCTCATTGCTTATTGTACTGAAAAGTTTAGTGTTTGCTTACAGTGATTTCAACAAAATGTGGGAGTCAATATATATGACTATATATTTAATGTATACATTTGGGGATTTTTAGTGTAAAGAATGTATCATAAAAACAGAATATATAGTATAAAAAGTACAAATTTATAACAAGATGTTAATATAGGTTAATAAGAGTTTATGCTATTAGATAGAAGATAGATCGATAGGCAGCATAGAAAAGTTGCAGCTAAAATTTAAAAAAAAATCATGAAAACCTGAATTATGCTGATTAACCGTCACTTGGGGTTTTGAAGGAGAATGCTGCCAGAAACATTCTTTATGTTATACTCAGTAGGTATGTTGTCATTTTATATTACAGCCATCTTTGTTATTTTGCACATAGAGAAAATGTAACAGAATACATCAAAGGGACTTGAAAAGCATTGTTAACCTGCATCACATATGGAGACCTTGGCAACTACTTTCACAATTGTGGTGGAGTGGGAATATGTGCTGTAAGATCAAAAGGAATTCTAACCCATACAAGGCATAACAATAGATTCTTGTGAATGCATATAAATAAGGACCTTCAAGTTCATTACCCATGTTGCTGTACAGTTTATTACTAAACACATCAAGATAATTTTTTTCTGTTTTATAAAGATGTGAACTAAAATGGGTAAAAACTCAGAATCTTACCAGTACAAGCATTACTAACATTAAAACACTAGAAATAATATGGCCAACAAATGTTTTTATTTTTCAGTTTCTCTATGCATTTTAGCGCACGCTTTGGGTCACAAAACGCGATGAGCTCCTGTGGTCCAGTGTCACCGCCCTTCGTGTCCTCCTCTGCTCGATGGCCAGCCATGGTTATGGTAAATGCCTGAAATATTGATGACTCTGCTTTGTGATACTTAATCATGATTATTGCTGTGGAGTGCTCTGCAATGCACTAGCATTGCATCATATGTAAGGGTAATCAGTATAAGTAAGGGTAAAACTGTATATGAATGTAATTGCACTGGCCACTTTATGTTTTCTTGTACATTAACCCCTAAACTATATAAGTGTCTACGAAAGCATGCTGTATGCAATGTGAATACTGAACAAAGTGTAGGGGTTAGGCTGCTTTCACATCAGCGTTTATTTGAAATCGTGGCAGATGCGGTGAAAAAACCGCATCTGCCACGATTACCGCATACCGGCTGCACTTGCGGCACGGTTGCGGCACAGTTGCGGCAAGCCCCATACAATGTATAGGCGGGCTTGCGGCAGGTGCGGCAAGTGCGGTTTTGGCACTTGCGGCAGGTGCACCCACGAAAAAACCGCGGCTGACCGCACTTGCCGCACCTGTCGCAAGCCCGCCTATTCATTGTATGGGGCTTGCCGCAACTGTGCCGCAACCGTGCCGCAAGTGCAGCCGGTATGAGGTAATCGCGGCAGATGCGGTTTTTTCACCGCATCTGCCGCGATTTCAAATAAATGCTAATGTGAAAGTACCCTAACTTGTGTATGTAACTGCACATGGTCACTTTATATTCAGATTAAATAAAACCTGTGTTATATATGTATTTTTGTGAGAGCATGTCAAATGCAATGTAATAATGACATCTGAGCGTCTGTCATTTTGATTTTTATACCATTGTAACCTATCTCTGGTGTCGTGCACTGGTGCACTTTACACCATCCTCCCTTGTCCCTGTTCTTGTTGGGAATAAATAAAATTTGTCTTTAATATGCAAATTGAAGCCTTTACTCAATTCTTATGTATATTATCTATTAGGATATGCAGATGAAGTCCATGGAGCCTCGGTTAAGAGTCTACAACATGGACACCAGTCAGTTATCCCACCAGGGAAGGACCTATCCCAGGGTATTAGTAGCCCTTAAGTCACTATCCAGCCCTTGCAAGCTTGAAGATATGGCCAGGGGTTTATCATGGACTAGGTATCCAACCACAGACAGCTGTTTCGGGGTTGTTGCCCCTCATCAGTGTGGCGCAGGATTCTGGCTGGGTGGGAGCAATGCTTGATAGACAGACATCACAAAGCACCCACTGACCTTGTGGAGACCAGCGGAGGATAACACTGCGGGCACCAGTTAAAGCACTCAAACACAGTGAAACCCAAGGTGCATTGCTCCCTAGAATTTGAATATGCAGATGAAGTCCATGGAGCCTCGGTTAAGAGTCTACAACATGGACACCAGCCAGTTATTTCACCAGGGAAGGACCTAGCCCAGGGTATTAGTAGCCCTTAAGTCACTATCCAGCCCTTGCGAGCTTGAAGATATGGCCAGGGGTTTACCATGGACTAGGTATCCAACCACAGACAGCTGTTTCGGGGTTGTTGCCCCTCATCAGTGTGGCGCAGTATTACGGCTGGGTGGGGGCAATGCTTGATAGACAGACATCACAAAGCACCCACTGACCTTGTGGAGACCAACGGAGGATAACACTGCGGGCACCAGTTAAAGCACTCAAACACAGTGAAACCCAAGGTGCATTGCTCCCTAGAATTTGAATATGCAGATGAAGTCCATGGAGCCTCGGTTAAGAGTCTACAACATGGACACCAGCCAGTTATTTCACCAGGGAAGGACCTAGCCCAGGGTATTAGTAGCCCTTAAGTCACTATCCAGCCCTTGCGAGCTTGAAGATATGGCCAGGGGTTTACCATGGACTAGGTATCCAACCACAGACAGCTGTTTCGGGGTTGTTGCCCCTCATCAGTGTGGCGCAGTATTATGGCTGGGTGGGAGCAATGCTTGATAGACAGACATCACAAAGCACCCACTGACCTTGTGGAGACCAGCGGACATTAACCCCTAAACTATATAAGTGTCTACGAAAGCATGCTGTATGCAATGTAAATACTGAACAAAGTGTAGGGGTTAGGCTGCTTTCACATCAGCGTTTATTTGAAATCGTGGCAGATGCGGTGAAAAAACCGCATCAGCCACGATTACTGCATACCGGCTGCACTTGCTGCACGGTTGCGGCACAGTTACGGCAAGCCCCATACAATGTATAGGCGGGCTTGCGGCAGGTGCGGCAAGTGCGGTTTTGGCACTTGCGGCAGGTGCGCCCACGAAAAACCGCGGCTGACCGCGTTTTTTTTCGCGGCTGCATCTGCCGCAAGTGCCAAAACCGCACTTGCCGCACCTGTCGCAAGCCCGCCTATACATTGTATGGGGCTTGCCGCAACTGTGCCGCAACCGTGCCGCAAGTGCAGCCGGTATGAGGTAATCGCGGCAGATGCGGTTTTTTCACCGCATCTGCCGCGATTTCAAATAAATGCTAATGTGAAAGTACCCTAACTTATGTATGTAACTGCACATGGCCACTTTATATTCAGATTAAATAAAACCTGTGTTATATATGTATTTTTGTGAGAGCATGTCAAATGCAATGTAATAATGACATCTGAGCGTCTGTCATTTTGATTTTTATACCATTGTAACCTATCTCTGGTGTCGTGCACTGGTGCACTTTACACCATCCTCCCTTGTCCCTGTTCTTGTTGGGATTAAATAAAATTTGTCTTTAATATGCAAATTGAAGCCTTTACTCAATTCTTATGTATATTATTATCTATTAGGGTACCTTTACACACGGCTACATTTGTAGCTTGTCACCAGGTAACTTACTGGTTGCAGTGAAATCATGGATACATGATTCCATTTATACACAGCAACAAGATAGAACCATGTATCCATGATTTCACTGCAACCAGTAAGTTACCTGGTGACAAGCTACAAATGTAGCCGTGTGTAAAGGTACCCTTAGAAGTAGCTTCTGTGAAGTGAGACCCACAAAAATGGTGTGTCTTGCTTTCTACTACATGTAAATCTTAGTATTTATCGCTATGTATTTTGTAGAGGTGAGCGATGTTCAATCGAACATGTTTGCCAATTTCAAATTTGACCTGTTTTGGGCTATGATCGAGTCGTTCGACAAATGCGAACAATTTGCTAAAAATTCAGTAATTTGAGGTTGTCTTCAATAACGGTTTGTTGACCAAAAGCGTTATTGACTTTTTACAGTAATGCTTTTATTCAACGTTATTATGAGTTTCAGTGTCTAGGAATAGTGGGCGGGAGGGGGAAGCTGGGGAAAGGTCTGTGGTCAAATAATGCAAATCTCCATTTTTTTTTCCTTCCCGCACTTACTGTGGGTGCTCCGGTCTGTCAGCCTATCAGCAAGCATAGAGCAAAGTGCACTTTTTGCACACAAGGGCTTGTGTCATTGGCTGGTTATGCCACATGTCCTTCTAAGAACCAGCCATTTTCCCTCCTCGCCATTGTTAAAGAAGTTATCATGTACTATTCACTAGTCAGCCATCTTGTTCTCTCTTTCTTCACTATGAACCATTCCTAGTTTAACATGTCTATTCGCTCTGAACTTGAATAGATTGAAGCCCTAGAGCTGAATATTATGTGAACATAGTTGAAGGTTAGAAGAATGAAAAAACGTTTCCGTGCTTGTCTTTATCATACAAATGGTCTTAATGTCAGTGAACCAAGACATGTGGACGCCTGGCTAATTATTCGCACTGATTATTTTAGTACTGTTTATCATATAGATTAGTAACAGCATTGGATGATTTTACACTGATTATGGAGCATATTTCGCATATTTTATATCTTTACCATATTGCCACGTAATCACATTTTGTTACGTATCAAGAACCTTGAAAATTATATAAAAACTTTACCTTG
This sequence comes from Allobates femoralis, assembly GCA_033576535.1. NCBI lineage: Eukaryota > Metazoa > Chordata > Amphibia > Anura > Aromobatidae > Allobates > Allobates femoralis. The sequence goes on from JARQOC010000002.1 coordinate 199,762,214, forward strand.
AATAAATAGTGTGATTCTCTCTCTGAAAGACTCTGACTGCTGTGTCTTTCTTGAGCGTCTTTCTTGAGCGTGTGGATTTCTCTTTAACACTATTTTCTCAGTGTTGGAGCTAAGTGTCAGATGATATCGCTGCTGCTGTGTGCGCTACAGAGAAAGATAGTTGGATGGTAAGTTCCATTACAAGTTAGATAGAGAGATAGTTTAAGGCTTAAGGAACTCCTTCCAAGAACAGCCCTTTTAAGGACTTAAAAGCACTGTTTGCCAGGCTGGTCTGTTCCAGTTCTGTGTAGAAATCTGCATAGATCCTGTGCTTTGCAAGCATATTTTACAGCATCTGGTCAAATCTAGCCAAGCAAATTCTTTTTGGCTAGTAGCACTTTGTGCCAGGCAGGTGTGTAGCACTGCTGTGAAGAAAACTACACCTGTATTTACAAGCCTTTTTTTACTGCATCTAGCCAAGCAAATCCTTTTTTGCTAGTAGCACTGTGTGCCAGGCAGGGCGTAGCACTGCTGTGAAGAAACTACACCTGTAATTACAAGCCTTTTTACTGCATCTAGCCAAGCAAATCTTTTTGGCTAGTAGCAGTGTATGCAGGCATGGTTGTAGATGCTGTGAAGCAAGGTACACCTGTGTTACAAGTCTTTTTTTACTGATCTAGCCAAGCAATCTTTTGGTTGTAGCAATGTGTGCCAGGCATGGGTGTAGCACTGTTGTGAAGAAAACTACACCTCCAGTGTTTACCAGCCTTTTTTTTACTGCATCTAGCCAAGAAAATCTTTTTGGCTAGTAGCAGTGTGTGCCAGGCAGAGGCGTAGCACTGCTGTGAAGAAAGCTAACCTCCTGTTTTTGCAAGCCTTTTTTTACTGCATTTGGCCAAATCTTGCCAAGCAAATCCTTTTTGGCTTGTAGTAGTGTGTGCCAGGCAGGGGTGTAGCACTGCTGTGTAGAAAGCTACACCTCCTGTTTTTGCAAGCCTTTTTTGACTGCATCTAGCCAAGTAAAATCCTTTTTAGCTATTAGCACTGTTTGGATAGGCACCTGTGGTCCAGTGTTCTGTTGAAATCTACACACACAGCGCAGAAAACCTTTGTATTGTATCTGTAACCCATTTACCCAATCTTTTAGGGTAGTACCACTGTTGGCTAGGTAGCTGTGTCCATGCTCAGTGAAACTACCGCCAACGCGCAGAAAACCTTTGTATTGCATTGCCCAAACAGTTGTCAAAATTATTTAGGGTAGTACCACTGTTTGGCTAGGTAGCTGTGGCCCAGTGTTTTGTTGAAATCTACTGCCACACAGCGCAGAAAACCCTTTTGTATTGCAAATACCCAAACTTAGTTACCAAAATCTATTTAGGGTAGTATCACTGTTTGGCCACTCCGCTCTGCCAGTTTCACATGCATAGTTTTTTGTTCCAACAACAACAGAGATGCCAGTTACCCTCAAATATGAGAGGTAAAAGGTCTGCTGATGGTGAAAAGGGGAATAGGCGTGTTGTAAACGGATAAAAATCTTTGTGTCCATAGGGTACGTGCTAAAGTAACAGAAACATTTGCTGAACAAATACCATCTTCAAGCCAAGCTAAAATGTCTTCTTCTTTTCATGGACAATCTGCTATAACACTCTCTTACACAGCAGAACATCGCTAAAACTGGTAGATGAGGCCCAAGAAGAGCAGGTGTTGCAATGGATATCAAGCGCTCCATCAAGTGGGCTGTCGCCCTCCTCAACTTCAACTTCACAAACACTCCAGTCCTCATAGGTGTCACCCCAATCGCAATTGCTTCCTCACAGCTCACAAGTCTCCAGCCGCCCTACTGACTATGGGTTAATACAGATGGTTGAGTCTGCAGAGCTGTTCACTCATACTATAGCCTGGGAATCAGAGGTCTGCTCCAAAGCTTCAGTGAGACAAGATGAGGAAATTTTCTGCACCAATGCCCAAAATGTATGTGAGTGGGATCCAGGCCCAGATGAAGAAGGGTCCGAGCATAATGTCAAACCTCATTCCCAAACTGTAACCCCTGTTGGTGGAGACAATGAGGCAAATGATGATGAGACTCAGACACCTGATTGGCACAACAACTTGACTTTGCACTCAGGGCAGGAAGAGGTTGGCTCTGAAGACGACGAGTGTCACACAGGGTGATAATGAGGTTGGAGATCCCTATTACTGTCAACCCACAGGCAGGAAGTTAATGAGCTCAACAGAGGAGGTGGAGGAGGATGCTAGTGATGAGTTTAGGTTGTGGCTTCCTGGACAGAGACGGAGTCTTGGAAGCACATTAACAACTGTGTCCTTAGCCACAACTTTGCCTGTGTGCAGAAGCCGTGATGGCTATGCTGGTTGCATGGGCCTAAGCCTCGCTAGCCTTGGAATTTTTTCAGATTGCAAAGGATGACCCAACTCATGTTATCTGCAAAATTTGTAAACAAAATCTGAATAGAAGCCAAAATATCCATAGTTTGAGTACTTCATGCATGAACCATCACATGGACATTAAGCATAAGTCACAGTGGAAAGCTCTCTGTGCTACAATGCAGCCTAGCGGGCCTGGACAACTACCATCTGCACCATCAAGGGCATCTGCGGCTTCTTCATCATCTGTGACTGAGGGGACAGCTGTCACACAGGCTTTCAGCTGCAAAACTTCCACCTCTTTATCCGCAACAGCCAGTGTGATTGATAGGTCATCAGCTGTTTTGGAAGTGGAAACACCTGCTGGTGTTGAGCCCTGTCAGACATCAAGAGCACCACCTTTTTATAAATGCGACATAATATGTCCGCCTTCACCTCCCTCAAAGTCCAGCAGTTTTTCTGGGACAACCTACTCAACCCTATCTCAGCACAGCAGCCAGCCCTCTGTTCCACAGACGTCGTCAAGTAAAAGACCATTTCCTCCAACCCATGCCAAAGCTAAGAGGTTAAATTCTACCATCTGAAAGCTGTTGGCTATGGAAATGCTGCCTTTCTGGCTGGTGGATACAGAGGATTGTCGAGACCTTATGGCCGTCGCAGTACCCCAATACCAGATGCCCAGTCGCCACTGCTTCTTGAAGAAAGCTGTGCCTGCGCTACAACCGCATGTTGCACACAACATCACCACTTCCTAGAGAAACTGTGTGTGACAGGGAGCATTTCACCACAGACACCTGGACGAGTAAGCATGGACAGGAGCGTTACATGTTGCTGACTGGGCACCGGGTGACTATGGTGGCAGCAGGAGAAGGGTCTCCTGTACAAGTCTTGCCATTCCCATGGGTTGTGCATCAAACCTCTGTATGTAGAAGTTCCTCAACTGCTTCTGCCTCTTCCAGCTCTTTTAGGTCCTCCACCTGCACCCAAAGCCTGTCTGGTAATGTGGCACGCATTCAAACTGTGCAGAAGGAATCCAGCACACCCCCTTACTATGCTGCCAGATCAACGCCATCAGGCAGTGTTAAGGTTAAAATGTCTGGGATATGTGAGTCACACCGCTGAAGAGTTGTGGTCAGCTCTGGAGATCGAGTTTAATCAATGGTTGTCTCCACTGAACCTGCAACCAGGAAAGGCCGTGTGCAATAATGCTGCAAACGTGGGTGCGGTCCTTCCCTGGGGCAAGGTGACAAACGTGCCTTGTATGGCTCACATCTTGAACCTGATAGTCCAGCAATTTCTAGCCCACTATCCAGGCCTATATGCGCTTCTGCAGTGGGCACGGTTGCTGTATTCTCACTTCCACTGTTTGCATCCCGCAGCTCAATGACTTGCATCGTTACAGAAGACTTTTGGCCTGCCAGTTCACCGCCTGAAATGCGTTGTGCCGACACAATGGAATTCCACTCTGCACATGTTGCAGCGACTGTGGGAGCAGCGACGAGTTCTGGTGCCGTATGTTATGACGTATAGCCTGGGCCAAACCGATCCAGAGGTGGGGCAAATTACACTGCTGGAGTGGTTTCAGATTAAGGACCTCTGCACCTTTCTGCAGAGTTTTGAAATGGATACCAAGATGTTTAGCACTGACGATGCCATTATCAGCATGACTATTCCGGTCATCAACATGCTGGAGCACACTTTAACCAGTATTCGGAGTCAAGTGGTGGGCCAAGAGGAAGGGGAGGAAGTAGAGGAGAAGGCATATGTGGAAGGGATAACAAGATCTCAAAGGTCCAGACGGTCATCAGCACTAAAGCTGCTGGCATGGGAGGGTGGGGTGAAAGGTAACAATGAGGGCGCATGGTAGCAGCCAAACTGTTGATGATGGTGCAGGAGCCGAGGAAGAAATGGACGACAAACAGGTGATGGGCATAGAAGACGCAGCAGATGAGGGAGATCTTAATCACATTTATGTTGTGCGAGGTGGGGGGAGAGGGCAGAGGAAGCAAGCGTGAATGTTACCCCACCACCACCAACACAACAAGGACTTGGCCTCCTGGATGCGCAAGACACATGAGTGCCTTCTTGCTGCACTACCTGCAACATGATCCTCGGATTCTTAGAATTTGAAGTAATGCTGACTACTGGGTTGCCACACTGTTAGATTCCCAGTACAAGACTAAATTTAGCCAAATGATTACTGTCGAGTCGTCATCACTCAAATGTTAACAGTAATAGTGTATCTGGTAACAGCAATTTTGTAGAATCGTTTCACCATTTTTTTTAGACAATCCTTTGCAATGCCAAAAGAGAAAACAAGTCTGACACATAGTGAACACCTAGAGAGGATGGTACAGGAGTATCTACAGCTGAATATCAATGCCATCACCTTGGAACTGGGCCTTGTGCATTTTAGGCTTCAAAACTGGAAAAATGGCCTGAGCTCACCACTCATGCCTTAGAGATTTTGTCGTGCCCCGCAGCCAACGTTCCCTCTAAATGTGTCTTCAGCACTGCTGGTAGTGTGCTGATGGATAAGCGCACACAGCTGTCCAGTGACAGTGTAGAAAGACTAAGGGCAACATCACACGGTTCAACTTCCTGAACAATATTGTTAGCGATCACATGCACGCGCGATCGCTAACAATATCGTTCACATCGTTGGTGAGCTGTCACACAGGCAGACTCACCAATGATGTGAACCAACGAGAACACTGGTAACCATGGTAAACATCAGGTTACTAGGCGCCACCCGGCACTTAGTAACCCGATGTTTACCATGGATACGAGCTCCCAGCATAGGCTGCGAGGCGCTGGGAGCTTGTTCATCGTTGCTCTGCCGGTGTCACATGCAGCGATGCTGCGTGTCCACCGGCCGACCAACAATAGATTTGTGAACATGTTCACAAACTTGCAATCAAACAAACGATTTTTCAATGAAAAATCATTTGATTACACGCAGCGATGCACAAACAATATTGTTTAAGTGATCAAAAAAGCAGTTTGCTTAAACGATAACGTTCAGGATATTGCAAGGACTTTTCCATCCCAGTGTCAGCCTGGGGAGCCTAACTGGGTGTGTACTTTTCGATGTGCTGCATTAAACTCCCTATTTCAAAATTTCAACTCTGGGGCAGTTCATGCCACTTTAGTATTGGCTGTGCCTTATTTTTTTGAAAAATGGAGACTGTTGGGGTCTCCTTGCCGTTTGTTGCTTGACTTGAGTAGGACTCTCTGAGCTCAACACTTATCCCTGACATTCCTGCCCCTGTTTCTGAATATTCAACCTTTTTGTCCATAGAACCAGTGATTAACAAATTTGCTGTATTCACATCCACCATTTGAGGGTGCTCAAAAGCAGTGATTGCTACATCTCCCTTAATGTTTGCGTAAACTGGTTTTGGGCCTCAAACCAGGTTTTGGCAGATGTGATGTATACACATGAACAGTTTTTGGGCCCATGAAAGCATTGTTTAGTCAATCTCCTCTTTCCACTAGACCTATTCAGGTCACTGACCTACCTGAGTAGTTTTTCCTGTAATACTCCACAAAACGTATAGTTGTCCCACCTGTGTGTGGCGGGGCGTAATATTGAAGGGAGCGCTTGCATGAGCTTTGAGGGTATCTGGCTAACTAGGCCTATACAGGTCACTGACCAACCTGACTAGTTTTACCACCTGTGTGGCGGGCATAACATTGATGGGAGCGCTTGCATGAGCTTTATCTGGCCCACCAAGCCTAAACAGGTCACTGACCTACCTCTCTATTATTTTCTGTAATACTCCACAAAACTTATAGTTGTCCCACTTGTGTGTGGCGAAGCATAACATTGAAGGGAGCACTTGCATGAGCTTTGAGGGTATCTGGCCCACTAGGCCTATAAAGGTCACTGACCTACCTGACTAGTTATTCCTGTAATACTCCACAAAACGTATAGTTGTCCCACCTGTGTGTGGCAGGGCATACCATTGATGTAGAAAACTACTGCCACTTTTCCTCTGTGACTCATCCATCTGTGAATTCAAAGTCAGTTTCACTCACCTCTGAAATTGTAGGTGAATGTTAACCACCTTCTACAGTATTTTGAAGTGCTTCATAACAGTGTGCAGGCGCTAACCTTAAAAATGTATTGGTGAAGGATTCATGACAGCCAGCCCTAACTTGCGCATCTTCGCAATCATCCGATCTCCTGTGAAACTCCACCCTCGCCCTGCCCAACCTGATGCATCACTGTGATGTAGGACGTGACGGATGACGCGAGGGGTCAGTTGACTGGAAAGAACCATGAAGCATACGACTGCCGGCCACGGCATATGCTCCTGACACAGCTCCAACTCACACAGGCGGAGGTAGGACGAATCAGACCCTGGTAGGATGGAGATCACAGCATAAAGGGACTGTGCAATGCGTGCCAGAAGACTTTTTTACTTGTGTCACATTTTTAACCTCATAGCCCTGTGGAAGCACTAACCTGAAGCATTTTTAAGAGAAATCCAGGTACAACTATAAAATGCTTCCATTATAGAGTGTGAAGGTTCATGAGCAGTGCAACTACAGTGATAGTAGGCTGTTATTTATAATAGGAGATATAATTAATTTTACATAGAAGAGATTGCACCTACAGTGATAGTAGATTGTATATATGATTAGAGGAGATTACTCTTTAGCTGTTAGTTTTTGTGCAGGTGTCAGTAGGAACACTGATATGATTCAACATATATTAGAACTGGGGGAGCTCTAAAACCTAGGCAATAGGAGACTTGCCAAACAGTGCCCCCAGTACCATATTGTTAAACACCAGTGCACTCCTTTTATTTTAGATGCAGTAACCAGACCACCAAAGAGGAATACACCATTGCTACCATACTGATTGGTGGTGTTCACAAGGTGAATTGATTACCTAGAAGCCAAATCCTACATAGTATTACTGCACCCAATTAATCTGTCATCATGCTCCTAATTTAAAACAGACCTCTTAGCTGAAATATCGCCAGAATAAAAGATACTACCCTGATACACAAGACCCCCTCAGACAATCAGCGTTAGTCCACTTAAAGTCCACACTCTCAAGACTCAAACCCTGGTCCACCATTGAAGGTAAACCCACTATTCCACAGATGCTGGTAAGGGTCACCACCATATCACTATATTAATAGGTTTTGTTCCATCTCATGACTTAAAAGCCTGTTCCACTAATAAAGGTAATCCGATATCCCAAAGCTGTGTAATAATTATTACTACTAGAACATTGTACTAAAAGCTATTATTCCATCCTCTAGCATTTGTCTGCCATGACCCACTTATGACATTTAAAGCGTATCTGGTTCGACTCATACCATCAAGTCGATCAATAAAACCTAAGGTAAATATTAGGATAACACCAGTTCAAATAAACAGGTGCGTACATAATTAGCACTGACTCTACATATCCATTACTTTTAGGACACCAGAGAGTCACCACGAATGTCCAGATCAGTTTCCACCAACGGGCCCTCACAACCGAAGGGAACTTACCTGTATAACATTACTATTATACATAGTTTATCAAGTATAAAGATTTAAAATATTTTAACTGTTTTAATTTTTAAATTATACATTTTAATTATTTTAATAATTCCTTGTCTGGGTTTCTGTTCACCCGGAGACTGTAGTGTAAAATTGGTTCAACCCCTATTTGTTAATTTTTGACTAGTAAGCACACCAATTAAGGGTTAACTATACCTTTGAATGCATCTTTTTGTACGCCATTGATAAGGGGTGGTAGGTAGCGCTGGGCCTCGATAAATATTTGTACCTATTAAACAATTAAGCAGAGGGCGCTCACACGGTACCGCTCCACGGCATTCTAGCATAAACCCTTTGGTTAGCACCCTACGCTAGCCAAAGTCCCCTATTGACTTGCTCCAGTGTACAATATCTATTAATTTGTACATTTTCTATGCTGTTGCCTGCCATTGATTCCAATGGGGTTCGATGGTGTTGGACGAACATTCGACAAACAATTCGTCGAACCCACCCGAACTCAGCGAATCGAATTCAAACATTTAGGTGTTGGCTCATCATGAGTATTTTGTTGCACTGAACAAAATAAACAAATATCTTTCATTTCAAATTTTTTCAATGTAAGATATTTTTATTATGTTGAAAAATAATGGTCAAACAACACCACACAGTTTGGCTAATTTTTATATTGTCTACTATTGCTTTCATAGAAATCAGTCTATTTTGTATTTTGAAAATGGAAAATTTTCATTTGTATAAAATTCTATATATGAGAAAATTTCATCTGTATTTGGTTCTTATGTTTGCTTTTCACATCTTTTTGCTACCTGTTTTTACATGCAGAATTGAAAATTTGTAATTTCTTGCAATGCATCTGTGACAAATAGTTCTTGTTTTGCAAATGTGTTAAATATGTCTATAATAGCCATTTGTGCTTAAACTTCTCTGCTTAGGTGTCCCAGGGAAGGTTATGTTGTTTACCTTAATATTCCTGTACCGCATTTGATCTTTGCTGTTAGGGCCCCTAGATTGTGTACAGCAGCTCAGCAGCTACTGACTGGTGTAGTTAATTGACGATAGAGCTATTAACAATCCCATTGTAAACAACAGGGTGAAACCTAGAACCAATTCAAGGTGAAAACTAGAAGAATAGAACTATTGACAGTGTTAGCAAACAAGAGAGGAGTCAAATAATCTAGTTTCAAGAAATCAAAGAAAAGTAAGAAATCCTGCTAGGGTAAAAGAAAAGCTATCTGGAATTGTCGATTCAGTAAGGGTAGGTTTACACATAACAATGTCCCAGCGACCTCACCAACGATGGGGGTCACTGGGGCATTGTTATATGATCGCTGTTGAGCTGCCACACAGGCAGATTCACCAGCGATCAGCGACCCCTGCAATGACCTTGATATCGTGGAAAATAAAATAGAATATTGTTTTCCACGATGTGGAGGTCCTGCTATGCTGGGTTAAGTGGGAGAACGCTGGTATACACGTAAACACCGGGTTACCAAGCACAGCGTGCTGGTAAGCATGGTAAACACCAGATAACTAAGTAGAGCGCTGCACCCGGTAACTAAACAGAGCACTGCGCTAAGTAACCCGGTGTTTACCATGGTTACTACATTGATCGTTGGTCTCTCGCTGTCACACATGGCAATGCTGGCTGCCCAGCAGGAGACCAACGATTGAAAAATGGCCCTGGCCATTGTACCAACGTTCAGCGATCAGCGAGCTTATCGCTGATCGTTGCAGTATGTCACACATAGTGACATCGCTACAAGGTCGCTGCAACGTCACAAGTTGCAGCGACATCGTTCGCAATAACACTACATGTAATCTGGCTTTAACAGTAATAAAATTCACTACTTTGCTTAAACACCATTGCAGATTATTTTTTTTACTACACCATTACAGTGGTGCTTTCAATTTAAGTTCCCTACACCTAGTATTAAACTAATTTTTGCCGCCTTCATTCTTTTCCAGTGCTCTGGTTGGTCTGGAGCAAAAAGGAATTGTGTAGACCCACTAAGCAATTGGTGAGCTTACAATGGAGAGACATAAGTAAGCAACTACCTGGTCTTCACTAGAGCCTCTGATGGTGAGGATAGGCTGAGCGTCAGATAGTTGCAAAGTACCATTCACAGGCCCCAGGCCTGCAGCAGCTAGCCAACATTTCAAGGCAGGTGTTGAAAGTATAGAGGGTACAGGAAAAAAACATAAGCAAGAAAACAGAAGTCAGAGTAGGCAGCACAGATTCAGGAAATGTAGCCAGGATCAGAAAAGGCCAGGATAAACAAGAGGCAAGCCGTGTTGGTATTAGGAGAGTCAACAAAGGCTGATAAACAGAGCACAAACAGGAACTGACAAATACCTATACTCAGGCAAAAGCCTGGTGGGAGGAGTTGTGTAGTATATGATCAGCAGACTGGGGATAGGCCGGAGAAACAGAACTCTACAGAACACAGTGAATACAAATTCTTGCAGTCTAGATTCATCCTCCTATGGCAGAAAGAAACTCACAAGCAACAGGCAGATGCAGCAGAGCTGGGTGAGATGTATGGGACCAGCCAGGGAAAAGAACAGACTCTGGGAGGAGCTGCACAGCGACTGCAATGAGTGGGACAAGGCCCAAAAGTCGTGAGAGTCACAATTACTGAGCAATTCTGCTCTTGGTTTTGTAGGTGAAAGGTATAAATAACAGCACTAACAAGCAGCACCATCTATGTTGCATATTTAAAAGAGGTACATTCAACACTCTTTGCTATTTTTTGCCTGTATTTGTTATATTAAGCATGATTTATGGCACCAGTGTAATCTATAGCTTTAGATTTTTGCATTTTCAATCAGTTATGTTTAATTTCTTTTTTATATTATTTTTTTTATAAAAACAGAACTGGATTATAGCAGTAGAATATGGGAAAAATAATTATTTTAAGCAACCTATAGGCATTTTCATGAAATTCAAAATATGTAAATGACGTGTACTATAAATATGTAAAGCTAAATAAATAACAGAATTGTAGAAGACATACAGTAAGTACAGAAAAATGTATACTTTTTATTAACTACCAAAGGAAGATTAAATTAATACTTAAGGCAATATGAACAAATGTATTGGCTTCTGCATAATGATTTGACTAACAGGGTAGGAATTCTAAGAGGTTTTTCAACACACAGTGTGATATATGCTTCATGACCAGAGGATAGATTTCATATATTTTTGTGAGATGTTGTTGTCTTGTTTTCTCTCGTTCTCTTTAGTTGTATATAATCTTCATACACCAACGATTCACCTAGAGAGGACAGGTAGATGTATTTTCATCAGCAAAAATAATAAAAAATGAAAATTTGTAGTATCTACTTGCCCAAAAACTTCTGAATTACCAACATATAAAAGTAATTAATTTGATCAGTAAGCATCTTAAGGGAGAAATATTTGAAAGCATCACTGTGAGGGGTTATCAAATTTTTTCAGCTGGCTAGTTACATCAATATTTATTGTACACAAGTTGAAGAGGGAAGGAGATGTAACCAGAATGTTCTTTTCCAGCCCTGTTCATAGGCCATAATGCAGTCAAGCCTATTAACATTCAATATCATGCATCTGTTAGGTGCCTTTCTGTCTCTCGCAGGGGGACTCCTGGATACACAGCTTTGCAGACTGGCTAAAGACTTCATTGTTTTGATTTGAATGTAAATATGATTAAAGGGGTTGGGTGTGCTTGTCTTAGCCAAACTAGGGGACTGTTCCTAAGGCTAGGGTCACATTAATGTTTTCAGTGCTGCCCGGGGGTTCGCGCTGAAAACTTAGTTTTTGACAGCATAAACGTGGTGCTACCGCCATGGCAGTGCCGCATTAACGCTGCCCATACTAACCTATTGAGGCCCTGCCCCTAATGCGGCTCCCATGCCGGCATCTGTTTGAAATCTCGCGGTATCACCTAACGCAAGAAAAGATGCTTTCTGCAACGTCTTTTCTTACGTTAGGAAATACCGCGAGATTTCTATCTGATGACAGCGTCAGAGCCACGTTAGAGGCAGGGCCTCCATAGCTTAGTATGGACAGCGTTAACGCGGTGCTACCATGGCGGTAGCACCGCGTTTATGCTGCCAAAAACTAAGTTTTCAGCGTGACCCCCCGGGCAGCACTGAAAACGTTAATGTGACCCTAGCCTAACAGAAGAATAAATAAGAAGATACATGCTTGGAAGTCAGTTGGTGAATGGACTAAAGAGTTGGTGTGTGAATCCATAGGATCAGAGCTAAGGTTGATATTGAATGGAATATAGAACTTGGAACTTAATTCATTTGCTACAGACGTGAGATCCAACTTCTAGATTTTAAGAATACTCCTATGGACTAATTTTCTGGCTTGTTTCTGATACAAACAAAACTTGTTGCATTGCATTGCATAAAACCAAAAACATCAGATCCTCGCAATCACTATTGTTTTTATAGCCATCACACCTCTGCAAAAAATATGAAAAAGCTTCAAAACGTTGTGTCTACCCCAAAATGTTATCAGCTTTAAATTAATCATATCCTACAAAAAACTCTCCATCACATAGCTCCAATGACCATAAAATGAAGATGTTTCCGGTCTCAGAAAAATGAAAATGCAAATACAGAAAATTACCATGTTGAAAAGATGACAGTTTCTCCAAAGCCTAAAGGGGAATGTGTTTTTTTTTTTCATAATATACATGTTAAGACATTTTTGCTTTACAATATTTTTTAACATGGATGCTAGATAAAAAGAAAAGTGTTCTGAAATTTTGTTACCGCATTTATTTTTTGAGCTCATACCTACTATGGACAGAAGCAATAAAAATATGTACAAAAAATGCCGTATGTCTGTCAGTGATTTTTGCTTTCCTACAGCAGGCAGCGACCTGTAAAAGCAAAAAAAAGAATGTTTTATTTGAACATTAACAAAATATATTTATTTGAAAAGACTAGCAAGCCTTGAAAATAATTTTGGTAATATAAAGTAAATTCAGTTTACACTATTTCACCGGTTCATAAAGCATACCACAAATTGTCTGCAACCAGAACATTTCATTGTAGTTATTGAGGCTATTATTATTTAGGAAAGACAGTTATGCTTTAATAAACAACTTCAAAAAGCAATAACATATTTTCACACTTGCAAGGTTCAATGTATAATGATAATAACAGGCTTATAGTGCTCAGGTGATTGTGTTGAAACTACAATATAACAGATCTACTCCAGTAAATGTTTTCCTGGAGTTTTAAAACAGTGGAAAGTTTGTATGCTTTTATATAGTTTTCTGTATGCCACTGAAATGTATGGGTTGCAGGTCATAGTGATCACAAAATGATACATATTACGTTTTACTCTAGTAAGATGAATAGTAGAGAGAAGAAAAGGAGAGCAAGGTTTAGGAAAGCTAGTCTCCATTGGCTCAGGAATTATCCCAATACAATAAACTGGGGCAATGGCCTTGAAAATAAAAGTATACAAATGGAGAACTTTTGTAAGCATCATGAATAGGTATTGTTCCAAGTATATTCCCTACCGTTGTGGCCATTGACACCCCTGCATTGAATTGAAACCCCTGCAATTTTGTCAGATAATACTCAGTTTCTTCCTGAAAATGATTGCAATCACAAATTCTTTGGTATTATTATCTTCATTTAATTTGTCTTCAATGAACAAATACAAAAGAGAATGAAGCAAAAAGCAAAACATTGATCATTTCACACAAAACTCCAAAAATAGGCCAGACAAAAGTATTGGCACCCTCAGCCTAATACTTGGTTGCACAACCTTTAGCCAAAATAACTGCGATCAACCTCTTCTGGTAACCATCAATGAGTTTCTTACAATGCTCTGCTGGAATTTTAGACCATTCTTCTTTGGCAAACTGCTCCGGTCCTTGATATTTGAAGGGTGCCTCTCCAAACTTCTCCAAACTGCCAATTTTTAGATCTCTCTCCACAGGTGCTCTATGGATTCAGGTCTGAACTCATTGCTGGCCACCTTAGAAGTCCCCAGTGCTTTCTCTCAAACCATTTTCTAGTGCTTTTTTGAAGTGTATTTTGGGTCATTGTCCTGCTGGAAGACCCATGACCTCTGAGGGAGAGGCTTTCTCACACTGGGCCCTACATTATGCTGCAAAATTTGTTGGTAGTCTTCAGACTTCATAATGCCATGCACACGGTCAAGCAGTCCAGTGCCAAAGGCAGCAAAGCAACCCCAAAACATCAGGGATCCTCCGTCATGTTTGACTGTAGGGACCGTGTTCTTTTCTTTGAATGCCTCTTTTTTTTCTCCTGTAAAATCTATGTTGATGCCTTTGCCCAAAAAGCTCTACTTTTGTCTCATCTGACCAGAGAACATTCTTCCAAAACGTTTTAGGCTTTCTCAGGTAAGTTTTGGCAAACTCCAGCCTGGCTTTTTATGTCTTGGGGCAAGAAGTGGGGTCTTCCTGGGTATCTTACCATACAGTCCCTTTTCATTCAGACGCCGACGGGTAGTACGGGTTGACACTGTTGTATCCTCGGACTGCAGGGCACATTGAACTTGTTAGGATGTTAGTCGAGGTTCTTTATCCACCATCCGCACAATCTTGCATTGAAATCTTCATATTCAATTTTTCTTTTCTGTCCAAATCTAGGAAGGTTAGCCACAGTGCCATGGGCTTTAAACTTCTTGATGACACTGTGCACGGTAGACACAGGAACATTCAGGTCTTTGGAGATGGACTTGTAGCCTTGAGATTGCTCATGCTTCCTCACAATTTGGTTTCTCAAGTCCTCAGACAGTTCTTTGGTCTTCTTTCTTTTCTCCATGCTCAACGTGGTAGACACAAGGACACAGGACAGAGGTTGAGTCAACTTTAATCCATGTCAACTGGCTGCAAGTGTGATTTAGTTATTGCTAACACCTGTTAGGTGCCACAGGTAAGTTACAGGTGCTGTTAATTACACAAATCAGAGATAATAATACCAAAGAACTTGTGATTGCAATCATTTTCAGGAAGAAACTGAGTATTATCTGACAGAATTGCAGCTGTGTCAATACTTTTGGCCATAACTCTGTATATGCATAAACAAGCAAGAAATAGGAGAAAAACACAATGGCTAACAAGAGTTGTAAGAGGCACCATGAATGACAAAAAAAATGTATTTAGATAATCAAATTGTGAGAGGGTGTTGATGATGCTTTGGGGATAAAGAATTAGCTGAATAAAAAAATGAAGGCAGCAAAGAATGAAGCGTAAAGAGTCGCAACCTCACAAATTAAAAATAATCCAAATGCATCCTTCTACTAAATACGGCCCGCTCACACAATGCGTATTGCATCACGCATTTGGTGCATATTTGGTGTGAATGCACAGGAGATTCACACCAAATATGAAGCAACATGTTTTCTTAATAATAACATGTCCAAAACTATATTTGGTACTTCACTATCTATATGAATATCTCAACCAAAACACCCACAGTTATCTCCACCGGGAGTACTTACTAGTGATGAGCGAGTACTAAAATGCTCGGGTGCTCGAAGCTCGGGCTGAGCATCCCAAGATACTCATGTACTCGGCCCAAGCACCGAGCCCAATGTTATCCTATGGGAGATCCCGAGTATTTTTATGAAATGACTGCCGGCAGCATGTAGAAACCCTAAAAATGTCACAAAAGTCTCAGAAGAATGCTCAAATGACATGGCAACACCATGGGGAAGACCCTTGGAAGCATTTCTAACTCAAAAGTCACAGCTGTGAACAATGTTGTCCGCGTTTTCACGCCAATTTTACAGAGTCACCAGAAAACCTTCCAAAATGACACCAAAATGAATATTCAGGGTGGAAATGTTAAGGGCATATACCCAATAGTGAGATACAGCTGGTGTATGTTACTTTTTGTGATTACATGAAAGATTTTACGTGAAAACATTGTGCGGCACTCCGATGTCCCTGAGAAGAGACGTACATGAAGCCCTGTCTTGACATAATGTGCCCATTTTGAGGAAGTGGGTCTATTGTAGTATTTTCCTTTGCCAGGGCAGTCCAAAATTGGGAGGTTCACCAATGTCCCTGGATAGTGACGTGCATGAGGGCCTGTAAACCTGAAGTGGGTATATTGGAGTATAGCCCTTTGGCAGGGCAGCCAAAAATTGGGAGGCTCCACATTGTCGCTGGATAGAGACATGCAGTAGGGCCTGTAAACCTGAAGTGGGTGTATTGGAGTATAGCCCTTTGGCAGGGGAGCCAAAAATTGGGAGCTCCACATTGTCCCTGGATAGAGACATGCATGAGGCCTGTAAACCTGAAGTGGGTGTATTGTAGTATAGCCCTTTGGCAGGGCAGCCAAAAATTGGGAGGCTCCACATTGTCCCTGGATAGAGACGTGCAGTAGGGCCTGTAAACCTGAAGTGGGTGTATTGGAGTATAGTCCTTTGGCAGGGCAGCCAAAAATTGGGAGTCTCCACATTGTCCCTGGATAGAGACGTGCATGAGGGCCTGTAAACCTGAAGTGGGTGTATTGTAGTATAGCCCTTTGGCAGGGCAGCCAAAAATTGGGAGGCTCCACATTGTCCCTGGATAGAGACATGCATGAGGGCCTGTAAACCTGAAGTGGTTGTATTGGAGTATAGCCCTTTGGCAGGGCAGCCAAAAATTGGGAGGCTCCACATTGTCCCTGGATAGAGACGAGCAGTAGGGCCTGTAAACCTGAAGTGGGTGTATTGGAGTATAGTCCTTTGGCAGGACAGCCAAAAATTGGGAGGCTCCACATTGTCCCTGGATAGAGACGTGCATGTGGGCCTCAAAACATTTTTCCCATTGAAAAGGAGCGGGTCTCCTGTCGTTGTAATGCCCATTCTAAAAGAATGGGCGAAAAAATTTACCACTGGGGGTATGCCTGAAACAACAGCCTAACTATTGTAACGGTCATCATGGTGGCACATGAGGAGAAGGAGGAGCAGTCCAGCGATTAGCCAAAGTCCAGAAGTGTGTACCCATGGGTGAGTGGAGGTACATGGCAAATTCCCATAACAAAATTTTAATTCCGCTGTCATTTGTTGGTGGTGTGGTGAAGTGTGGCCCAATCCAACCCTTGTTCATCTTGATCAGAGTCAGCCTGTCAGTATTTTCAGTTGACAGGCGGGTGCGTTTATCAGTAATGATTCCACCTGCGGCACTGAAAACACGCTTTGACAAAACGCTAGCGGCAGGGCAGGCCAGGACTTCCAAGGCGTAGAGAGCCAATTCATGTCACGTGTCCAGCTTGGAGACCCAATAATTGTAAGGCACAGAGGAATGTTGCAGTACAGTTGTTCGATCTGCAAGGTACTCCTTCAGCATCTGGCCAAACTTAGCATTTCTTGTGGCACTACCCCGCACCTCATGGGCTGTGGTACGTGAGGGGCTGAGAAAACTGTCCCACATCGTAAAGACTGTTTCCCTACCTCTGGCGGATTGGACTTGTGCCCCTCTCGGCCGTACGCCTTGGTTGTCCACCGATTCCTGACCTATGCCGCTTGCGTTTTGTGAGGGGAATGCTTTGCCTACTTCCGTGACTATGGCCTTCTGGAACTGCTGCATTTTAGCTGACCTCTCCGCCTCAGGAATGAGAGACATAAAGTTCTCCTTGTAGCGTGGGTCTAAGAGTGTTGCCAACCAGTACTGATTGTCGGCCAAGATGTTCTGAACGTGAGGGTCACGAGCCAGGCAGCTTACCATAAAGTCAGCCATGTGGGCCAGACTCTTAACAGCCATCACATCAGTATCCAGACCAACACGATGACTGGACATGCTGTCCTCCTCCTCCTCCTCCTCCTCATCTCCCCTGTCCTCTGGCCAGCCACGCTGAAGCGAGGGTATGACTGGGGTGCATGTCATATCCTCAATTAGGCCAGTGAGTTGCTCCATGTCTTCATTCCTCCTCCTCCTCATCATAGTCCTCCACTGCACGTTGTGATGAGATGAGGCAGGGCTGTGTGTTATCACCCACACCCACTACTGTTTCTTGCTCAAACTCATCGCGCTCCGTCTGCAACGCATCCTCTTTGTTTTTAGCAGAGACCATTTTAGAAGGCAGAGTAGCGGTATGGTGAGGCTAATAATGGCGTCATCGCCGCTCACCATCTTGTTGGAGTCCTCAAAGTTTTGGAGGACGGTACATAGGTCCGACATCCATCTCCACTCCTCAGGTGTTATGTGTGGAGTTTGACCCATTTCCCAACGGCTTAGGTGATGCAGGTACTCAACAACTGCCCTCTTCTGCTCACATATCCTGACCAACATGTGCAGAGTTGAATTCCAACGCGTGGGGACATCACACACCAGTCTGTGGGCCGGAAGACGCAAACGGCGCTGAAAGCCGGCAAGGCCGGCTGAAGAAGCAGGTGACTTGCGAAAATGTGCAGACAGGCGGCGAACTTTTACCAGCAGATCAGACATCTCTGGGTATGACTTTATAAACCGCTGAACCACCAGCTTGAGCACATGGGCCACGCAGGGAACATGCGTCAGCTGGCCTCACCTCAAAGCTGCCACAAGGTTCCAGCCATTGTCACACACGACCTTTCCTGGCTTTAGGTTCAGAGGTGTGAGCCAGTGATCTGCCTGCTGTTTCAGAGCTGTCCACACCTCTTCTGCATTGTGGGGTTTGTCACCTATGCATATTAGCTTCAGCACAGCCTGTTGCCACTTCGCAGAGGCAGTGCTGCAGTGCTTCCAGCTTGGGACTGGTGTGGAGGGTAAAGTGAATGAGGATGCGCAGGAGGAGGAGGAGGAGGAGGCTGAGGAGCATGACATTCCGGAGCTGTAGAGTCTGGGTGAAACCATGTCTGAGGTAGGGCCTGCAATCCTTGGTGTGGGAAGGACGTGTCCGTCCCTCGCTCAGACTGGGTCCCAGCTTCCACAATATTAACCCAGTGTGCCATCAAGGAGATGTAGCGGTCTTGCCCACAAGCACTTGTCCACGTGTCTGTGGTTAGGTGGACTTTGGCTGAAACAGCGTTGTTCAGGGCACGTGTGATGCTTTGTGACACGTGGTTATGCAATGCGGGGATGCACATCTGGAGAAATAATGGCGGCTGGGGACCGAGTAACGTAAGACAGCAGCCACCATCAGGTCGCGGAATGCTTCCGTCTCCACCAGCCGGAAAGGTAACATTTCTAGCGCAAGCAGTCGCGAAGTGTGATAATTTAGGACTGTGGCATGTGGGGCGTTGGCAGCGTATTTGCGCCTGCGTTCAAAGGTTTGCTGAATGGATAATTGAACGCTGCACTGGGACAAGGACGTGCTTGATGGTGGTGTTATTTGTGCGTGAACAACGTCAGGTGCAGGGCCGGAGGCTTGTTCGCGGCCAGCATGGACAGGGGATTGGCTCGCACGCACAACACGCAAAGACGTAGCAGTGACATCAGCAAGCACCCCTCCTCGACTCGGTTTTACTTTCCACAAAGTCGGGTGCTTGGCTGACATGTGCCTGATCATGCTGGTGGTGGTCAGGCTGCTAGTTTTCGTATCCCTGCTGATGCTGGCATGGCAGGTGTTGCAAATGGCCTTTTTAGAGTCATCTGGAGCCAAGTTAAAAAAACTGCCAGACTCGGGAAGACCTAACATTTGCACAGGCACCTTGTGTCGTGTTGTTGTTCCGGGGAACGGTTGCCTGCCTTCTGCCTGCGGACACGACCCTGTTCTTACTGCCTGTTGGGATGCTATGCCTCCCTCCCCCTGTGCACTGCTGTCCTCGCTCTGCATATCCTCCTTCCAGGTTGGGTCAGCTACTGGATCATCCTCCACGTCGTCTTCCTCTTCCGCACCCTGATCCTCCTCTTGACTTCCTGGCAATTGTGTCTCATCATCGTCCACCCCTTGTTGAGACACGTTGCCAAGGTTTCCCTTCGTGAGAACGTGGCTGCTCAAATATTTGGGCATCTGTACATACCATCTCATCACCCACTTCAACAGGAGCTGGCGAGAGACCAGATTCTGCGAATGGATACGTGAACAGCTCTTCCGAGTGCCTTAGTGTGGGATCAGTAATGTCCGTGGACGTGTACTCGGCCTGGTGGTAGGAAGGAGGATCAGGTTGGGAAATGTGCGGTGCAGTATCACGGCTACTAACACTTGACCGTGTGGAAGACAGGGTGTTTGTGGAGGTGCCCATCTGACTTCAAGCATTATCCGCTATCCAAGTAAAAACCTGTTGACAATGGTCTTGGTTCAAGAGCGGTGTACTGCTGCGGACCCCAAGAATTTGGGACAGGACGTGCGAGCGAGTAGATGTGCCACTTTGTTGTTTCGAAAATAGTGCTTACACACGACCTCGGCCTCTGCCTGCACCACCATCACGTCCACTTCCTTGTCCCTTGCCAACGCCCTTGCGCATTTTTCCTGTATACAGCATACAACAGTCTGGTGACTGTACTGGTCACAGGAAAGCTGGATTTTAGACCCTGCCTGTATACAGCTAGTCAATTTTAACAGTCTGGTGACTGTTCTGGTCACAGGAAAGCTGGATTTTAGACCCTGCCTGTATACAGCTAGTCAATTTTAACAGTCTGGTGACTGTTCTGGTCACAGGAAAGCTGGATTTTAGACCCTGCCTGTATACAGCTAGTCAATTTTAACAGTCTGGTGACTGTTCTGGTCACAGGAAAGCTGATTTTAGACCCTGCCTGTATACAGCTAGTCAATTTAACAGTCTGGTGACTGTTCTGGTCACAGGAAAGCTGGATATTTAGACCCTGCCTGTATACAGCTAGTCAATTTTAACAGTCTGGTGACTGTTCTGGTCACAGGAAAGTTGGATTTTAGACCCTGCCTGTATACAGCTAGTCAATTCTAACAGTCTGGTGACTGTTCTGGTCACGAAAGCTGGATATTAGACCCTGCCTGTATACAGCTAGTCAATTTTAACAGTCTGGTGACTGTTCTGGTCACAGGAAAGTTGGATTTTAGACCCTGCCTGTATACAGCTAGTCAATTTTAACAGTCTGGTGACTGTTCTGGTCACAGGAAAGCTGGATTTTAGACCCTGCCTGTATACAGCTAGTCAATTTTAACAGTCTGGTGACTGTTCTGGTCACAGGAAAGCTGGATTTTAGACCCTGCCTGTATACAGCTAGTCAATTTTAACAGTCTGGTGACTGTTCTGGTCACAGGAAAGCTGGATTTTAGACCCTGCCTGTATACAGCTAGTCAGCTCCAACAGTCTCCTGAGGACTGTTCTGGTCACTGTAAAGCTTGGACTCCGATCTGGATCACCCTGCCTATATCCTCCTAGATTAGTCCTGAGAAGGACTGTTGTGGTCAGCAGCAGTTTGCAGCCCTGCTCCGGATCTACCTATGAGGGCCGCAAATCTGTCCCTAAGCAGCAGCAGACACTCTCCCTACACTCACTGTCTGGATGGCTGTGTGCAGAGCACATCGTGGCCGGGTCTTATAAAGGCTCGGTCACACTGTGCGGGCCGACCAATCACTGCAATGCCACAACTAACAGGGCTGTGGCATTGCAGTGGTCTGCCAGCCAATCCCTGCATGTGAGCTGGCTCTCTAAAGAGCGCCAACATGCAGGGATGAGGACCACGAGCACAGCACGAGTATCGCGAGATTACTCGGTGCTCGCCGAGTAGCCCGAGTACAGTGATACTCGTGCGAAGTACCGAGTAGCGCAGAGCATACTCGCTCATCACTAGTACTTACAGTGCTTTGTGAAAGCATTTGGCCCCCTTGAACTTTTCAAACATTTGCCACATTTCAGGCTTCAAACATAAAGACATAAATTTAAATTTTTTTGTGAAGAATCAACAACAAGGTGGACACAATCGTGAAGTGGAACAAAATTTATTGGATATTTTAAACTTTTTTAACAAATAAAACTGAAAAGTGGGGCGTGCAATATTATTTGGCCCCTTTACTTTCAGTGCAGCAAACTCACTCCAGAAGTTCAGTGAGGATCTCAGAATGATCCAATGTTGTCCTAAATGACTGGTAATGATAAATAGAATCCACCTGTGTGTAATCAAGTCTCCGTATAAATGCACCTGCTCTGTGATAGTCTCAGGGTTCTGTTTCAAGTGCAGAGAGCATCATGAAGACCAAGGAACACACCAGGCAGGTCTAAGATACTGTTGTGGCGAAGTTTAAAGCTGGATTTGGATACAAAAAGATTTCCCAAGTTTAAAACATCTTAAGGAGCACTGTGCAAGCAATCATATTGAAATTGAAGGAGTATCAGACCACTACAAATCTACCAAGACCTGGCCATCCGTCTAAACTTTCATCTCAAACAAGGAGAGACTGATCAGAGTTGCAGCCACAAGGCCCATGATCACTCTGGATGAACTGCAGAGATCTACAGCTGAGGTGGGAGAGTCTGTCCATAGGACAACAATCAGTCGTACACTGCACAAATCTGGCCTTTATGGAAGAGTGGCAAAAAGAAAGCCATTTCTCAAAGATATCCATAAAAAGTCCTGATTGAAGTTTGCTACAAGCCACCTGGGTGACATGCCACACATGTGGAATAATGTGCTCTGGTCACATGAAACCAAAATTGAACTTTTTGGCCACAATGCAAAACGATATGTTTGGAGTAAAAGCAACAAAGCTCATCACCCTCAAAACACCATCCCCACTGTCAAACATGGTGGTGGCAGCATCATGGTTTGGACCTGCTTTTCTTCAGCAGGGACAGGGAAGATGGTTAAAAATGATGGGCAGATGGTAGGAGCCAAATACAGGACCACTCTGGAAGAAAACCTTTTAGAGTCTGCAAAAGACCTGAGACTGGGACAGAGATTTATCTTCCAACAAGACAATGATCCCAAACATAAAGCAAAATCTACAATGGAATGGTTCAAAAATAAACGTATCCAGGTGTTAGAATGGACAAGTCAAAGTCCAGACCTGAATCCAATCAAGAATCTGTGGAAAGAGCTGAAAACTGCTGTCACAAACGCTCTCCAAACTCACTGAGCTCGAGCTGTTTTGCAAGGAAGAATGGGCAAGAATTTCAGTCTGTCGATGTGCTAATCTGATAGAGACATACCCCAGCCAACTTACAGCAAAAGGTGGAGCTACAAAGTATTAACTCAAGGTGGCCGATTAATATTGCACGCTCCACTTTTCAGTTTTTTACTTGTTAAAAAAGTTTAAAATATCTAATAAATTTTGTTTCACTTCACGATTGTGTCCCATTTGTTGTTAATTCTTCACAAAAAAAATTAGAATTTATATCTTTATGTTTGAAGCCTGAAATGTGGCAAAAGGTTGAAAAGTTCAAGGGGGCCAAATACTTCCACAAGGCACTGTATAAGTGAAAAGAGTGAATTTCTACCACGCAATCTTATAGGCTGAAAATTAACTTCTTTATTAATTAAAACTTATTTTTTCATAAAATAAAACCATTTACATTCAGGTACCAAAAATAATGAGCAAGCATATTCTTATTAAGGGTAGGCACACATATCATATGGATAGTTTTACTCATACAGGAACTGCTATTACAAAAATATATTACGGCATATTTTGCATTGCCTGCTGTTATATCAGCAATATGTTCAACTTATAATTATTAGGTCCCTTTATTCCTTATGTTATTAGGGATATACTAAAACAGGGGTTCCTATATTGCCAATATAGCTTCTCCTATCACTCTTTTTATTTCTATTTCTCACTGATGCAATAAGAATCTAATCCAGACTAAATTCTAGTTACTGGTAGATTACAAAATGTACTGTACCTGTACTGTAGTTACTGTAGTTACTCAAGCTGTGAATACTCTGGTCCCAATGTGGCCTCCCTGGAATGCCTACATAGGTTTTAACTGCAAAATATAAAGGGAGGGGACAAGAGGCGCAATAGTGCCCTATCACTAGTGACACTAGTATGTAAATGGTGGTGCTGTGTGGCCGCTCACCTGATCCAGTTGTGGTCCCCACAACTGGTTTAACTGCGTTTAGGAATCAATGTTCCAAGCTGCTGCAGGACCTCCACCTACCACTGGATCGTGGTATATTCCAAGAAAGTGATGGGAGTAATGGTGTGCCACGGTCCGCGCTGCTTCTGGATTCAAAAACTCAACAAAGAGCCCAACAACCTTTCATCCTCTTTATTCCAACGCGTTTCAACACCACAACCCGGCGTCTTCCTCAGGGATAAGGTTTTACATAGGTTTTAAGTTTCTTCTCCAGGGTGTGCTGAATGTAAATGGTTTTATTTTATGATAAAATAAGTTTTTATTAATAAAGAAGTTAATTTTGAGCCTATAAGATTGTGTGATGCAAATTCACTCCTTTCACCTATAGGTACTTCTGGAGGAGATAACTTTGGGTGTTTTGGTTGAGATATGAACGTGTGTTATTGTGTATTTCACCCTTAGACCCTCATGTTTGCTCAAAATATGCAGCAGTGTTTGCACGATGTGTATTTGTTGCTCTTTTGGGATAAATTTGCATTGAAATCCACAGGTAGTGATAGTGTTGAAGGGGAGAGCAGGATTTGACATCGTTGTTTCTCTTTTGCTTTGACCAAAGTATCCAATCTTTATTGAAATAGACACAAAACACTTCCAAATACCTATCAAATCTGCACCAGAATCGCATAAAAAAACGCCGTGCGGATAGAAATGGTTTTGGTATGTTTTCCTGACAGCAGGTGCAGATTTTGGAAGTTGAAAACCCGCACCACAAATACTGCAAATGAACGGGCCCTAAAAGACACTAAAACATTAAATGTCTTTTTCTTCACTGTACTTACACAATTAAATCTATGATTGATTACTTAAATGGGATACTATAAATTATCTTTTAAATGTGGCCTGCCTGACACAGCTGGAAGTACAGTGTCAAATCACAAACACTACAATAGACAAATTACCAGGCCAGAAGAACACCACCGAGTATTACATATTGTGATAGAGAGGTATTTCTAATATTCAAAGATTCCATAATTATAGGGTCTGTACTCAAGACTGGCACATAGGAAATGTAATGAGAAAATATTCAAAAAAGGGACAAAAACTGAGCAGCCAATCACCAAGCTGCATGAAGAAGATGATTTTACACTGCAGTGAAAAAGAAAGGTTACAAAAAAGGCATGAGCTCTTGCTAGTGATGAGCAAGTGTATTCATTACTATTCGCATTAATAGTACGGTATTTGCATAGCTCATTATTCTGGAAATGTTTGTGTACTAGCCACGCTATATTTGGTTGTCCCGCCCTGCAGTTTTGGTGCCTCCTTTGCAACCATTAAACATGCTGGGCTTCTTAACCAATTACAGTAATGCTGTACATATCTTGGTTGTGGCATTCCTGTGATTGGCTGGCCGCCCAGCGTCCTAGGGTCTATTTAAGCCTTGCTGCCACCATTTGCCTGCATTGCATCCAAAACCTGCGTTCTACAAGTATAGGGAGAGATTGCTCAGCTGCTTAGGAGAGTGTTAGATTCTTCATAACACAAAATCCCTTTTCAGGGCTACCTCTAGCATATACTACCTCAGTGTAAATTAGCAAGAGAGAGATATTGGAGCAGAGGCAGTTGAAAGGATCCATTCAGCAACTGCCTAATACCACCAAAACAATAGCTCCTTTGACAGCTGAAGAGACACAGTAAAGAGTTAGACTACAGGGAGGGTGAGTGACTCTAGCAAAGCAGCAGTAGTCCAAACATTTTCTACTGCCTGCTATAAACCTCGCCCCAGGCCTTTTATCCTGCTTGTGCTTCTGCCCACATTACAAAAAAACTAGAGGAAAGACAAGCGCGCAATAGGGTCTTATCTGGGAAGCAGAGAGATAGTGTGCAGTGTCTGTGCCACTTACCTTGTGTGGTTGTGTAAGACACAACCACTAAAATTGCCAAACACAGGTATCGGCGGCTGCTGCGAACTCCCCAAGGAATTGTTGCTTTAAGACAGGAGATGGAAGCTGGGTCTATGATTGCGCTGTCGTGTGGGATCTGAAACAAAGGATGATCAGAAGATGTTATAATAATCCGTAGATTCTTTATTAGAAAGAGGATTATTATAACATCTTCTCATCATCCTTTGTTTTGGATCCCACGTGGCAGCGCGATCATAGACCCAGCTTCCATCTCTTGTCTTAAAGCACATTACAAAAAGGCGGTTTTCCCAACACTAAGCAGCAGTAGTGCAAACATTTCCTACTGCCTGCTACCAAGCATGCACCAGGCCATGTTACCCGCTGTTTTTGTGGTAACAGGCTGGCTTATGCTGTCCACAAACCCAACTTAAAAAGGTGATTATTAACCTCCACAAACCAGTAGTCCAAACATTTCCTACTGCCTTTACAAACTTGCACCAGGCTATTAACCTGCTGGTGCTTCTGCTGTCCATTAGAAAAAGGCGATTGCCTAACACAAAGCAGCAGTAACCCAAACATTCTACTGCTGCTACAAAGCACGCACCAGGCCATGTTACCCACTCTTTTTGGGTAACAGGCTGGCTTATGCTGTCCACAATACTTCCCTTTAAAAGGTGGCTATTGTCCTCCACCAACCAGTAATCCACACATTTTCTATTGCCTGCTGACAAGCAAGCACCAGGCCATTTTTCCTGCTGTTTTGGTGCTCACATTTAAGTAGGATTGTGCCAACAAAAGCTCACAAATTAATACAGTCCTATAGTGCTTTTAAAATCCAAAGCAGTACTACTACCATGTAATGGTGTTTGGCAGAAACCACGCACTATTCAATGTTCCCCCGACACATTTTGCTTGACACCAGAAGTATATATGATAAACATCCACTGTTCAATGCTATATGATTGTTGTGTATGTGGAACTGCAGGTTGTGTGCAGGTACAGTATAGATACCGCATAGCATATTATAGATGCAAAAATGGCATTTTCCAAAAACAGAATCAGGTTTTGGAAATGGAAAAAAACTGACTGCCAAGTGTGACCCTAGCCTTTGGCTAAGAGGGTCAGCTCTTTGACCTTCATCTGGACAACCTGCTGTTTCAGTCACTTTGGAATGGTGCACCATTTTTGCAAACTGAATGCAAATTGGAAAGCTAGGCTGTCAGTGTTGTTTTTCATTTTTCTCATTCAATTTTTTATTCTGTGCTTTGGAATATATTCACCTTATGAAAATGATTAAAATACTGCTATTTCATAAGTGTGAGCAAAATTCAGTCCATCTCTGCCATGCGAACTCCAAATTAATATGATTAATGAGCGCTCATGGAGAATCAGTACAGCACAACATGCTTTGTTTGTGCTCAGTGATTTCTGCGCTTATTAGCATATGTTGTCACTTTACAGTGTTACAAATAGGGGCGTGGAAATAAAGTTGACCTTCCCCGTCCCCTCTGTGTTAAGTGTCTATGTGTCACTGTGACATCATCATTTTGTCCCTTTTGTGACCAATTCTGGGCATATCAGGAAGTATAGAGGATTGCACTACCCATGTCCTCGGGACTTTCCTTCCTGGATACCCAGAATTGTATCACAACACTACTCGATATTCTTGTTTTTGCTCCATGTTATATCATTAATCATTATTTGATAACTAGAAATAGGGAGGCGTCGCTGCCACTCTGCGCTCTTTTTGGCCCTCCTGCCATCCTTTTCACCACCCTGTGCTCTCTTTGCCCCTCTACTCTGCCTTGTTTCTCTTCCCCCCTCCCCTCTGTCTTTTTCCCCATGTCTCTGCCCCCCCCCTCTCTCTTCTTCCCCGTGTCTTGCCATCTCTTCTGTCTCTCTTCTTCCCGTGTCTCTTGCCCCTTTCCCTCTCTGCTACCTCCTTTCATCTCTCTGACCCCTTTCCCTTTTCTGCTCCTCCTTTCGTCTCTCTACCCCCATCCCTTACTCTGCTCTCCCCTTTTGTCTCTCTACCCCCCTTTCCTTGCTCTGCTCCACCTTCTGTTTCTGTGCCCCCCCCTTCCCATTCTCTGCTTCTCCCCTTTCGTTTTTCTGCCCCCCTTCCCTGGTTCTGCTTCCCATTCTGTTTCTATTCCCCTTCTGTCCACTCTCTGCTCCCCCTTTTTTTTTCTGCTCTCCCCTTCAGTTTCCCTGCCCCCTTCAGTCTTTCTGGTCCCCGTTGTTCTCAGCCCCCCTTCAGTCTTTCTGGTCTACCCTTGTGTCTCTGCCCCCCTTCAATCTTTCTGGTCCCCTTTGCGTCTCTCTGCCCCTTTTCGTATCTTCCCCCCACCTCCCCCCTTTTGTCTCTCTGCAACCCTTCAGTCTTTCTGGTCTCCCTTATGTCTCTCAGCCCCTTCCCTCTCTCTCCTGCCTCCTTTCGTCTCTCTGCTCCCCCTTCCCACTCTCTGCTCCCCGTTCCCTATCTCTTCCCCCCCTTCAGTTTCTCTGCACCCCCTTCAGTGTTTCTGGTCTCCCTTCAGTCTTTCTGGACCCCCCCTTGTTTCTCTGCCTCCCCCTTCAATGTTTATTGTCCCTCCTTGTTTCTATGCATCTCCTTTCAGTGTTTATGGTTCCCCTTATGTTTCTCTGCTCCCCTTCAGTATTTCTGGCCTCCCCATGTCTCTGAACCCCCCTTCCCTCTCTGCTCCCATCTTTTGTCTCTATGTCCCACCCTTCATCTCTCTGTTCCCCTTCATCTCTCTGCCCATTTCAGTGTTTCT
The DNA here is from genome assembly GCA_033576535.1 of Allobates femoralis. Lineage (NCBI taxonomy): Eukaryota > Metazoa > Chordata > Amphibia > Anura > Aromobatidae > Allobates > Allobates femoralis. The sequence continues at coordinate 199,790,665 of JARQOC010000002.1, forward strand.
AGTCCCCCTTATGTCTATCAGCTGCCCTTCAGTATTTCTCGTTCCCAAATATGTCTCTCGGCCCCCCCTTCCCTCTCTGCTCCCCTCTTTTGTCTCTATGGTCCCCCCTTCATGTGTCTGCCCCCCTTTAGTCTTTTTGGTCCCTCCTTATGTTTTTCTGCCTCCCTTCTGTCTTTCTGGTTGCCCTTGTTTCTTTGCCTCCCCCTTCAGCGTTTCTGGTCCTCCTTATGTCTCTCAGCTGCCCTTCATTATTTCAGGTCCCCCTTATGTGTCTCTGATCCCCTTCAGCATTTCTGTTACCTGCCTTCATCTCTCTGCCCTCCCTTCCCTCTCTTCTCCCCCTTTCATCTCTATGTCCCCCACCCTTCATCTCTCTGGCCCCCTTCAGTATTTATGGTCCACCCTTATGTCTCTCTGCCCCCCTTTTGTGTCTATGTTACCCCTTCATCTCTCTGCCGCCCTTCAGTCTTTCTGGTCCCCCCTTATGTCTCTAGGCCCCCTTCGTGTCTATGTTACCACTTCATCTCTCTGCCCCCTTCAGTCTTTCTGGTCCTCCCTTATGTCTCTCTGCCCCCCTTTCATGTCTATGTTACCCCTTCGTCTCTCTGCCCCCCTTAAGTCTTTATGGTCCCCCCTTATGTCTCTTGCCCCCCTTCAGAGTCCCTGCCCCCTTCAGTCTTTCTGTACCCCTTTATGTCTCTCTGCCCCACTTCCCTCTCTGCTCCCCCTCTTTTGTCTTTCTGCACCCCTAATGTGTCTGTGCTCCTCCTCTTTCTGCACCCCTCTTCTCTCTCTCCAGTTTTTCTGGTCCCCTCTTATGTATCTCTGTTTCCCCTATAGTCTTTCAGCTCCTCCCTTTCCTCTCTGCCTCCCCTTCCCTCCTTCCCAGCTTTGACAGCTCTGTGTCATAGCTGGGAAGCAGTGAAGAGTAGACTACAGGAGGCAGAGCTGCAGTGATGTCTAGTCATGTGACTGATCACATGACTGTGACAACACCAAAGGTCCTATCCAAATAAGTAAGTAAGTTGTCGGGGGTCTGTGGGCACTGGAGTTGGATGCGAGGGTCTACTGCGAGGGTATGCAGGTGCCGGAGTCTAATACGAGGGTGTGTGGGTGCAGGAGAGGTGGTGCGGGGGTCTACAGCCGGGTGTGCGGGCTCCGGAGGAGGAGGTGTGGGGGTCTACTGCGGGGGTGTGCGGGTGGTCAGCGGCATCAGGAGAGGTGCGGTGGGAGCCTGCGCCATATTAGCATACCTATCACTTGGGTGTGCTAATATGGCGTGGCTTCCGGGGCGGCGCATGCATTGTGGGATATCGACATAACCACCGGAAGCTTGTGACACATATTATTGGTGATTATATTTGATAATGTGTCCCTTTACATATGAACTTGATTACCTTGAAAATAGCATAAAATGCTACAAAACAGCGCTTTTACGGCTACATGTACAAGTTAATAGAGTAATATCAGTTATACGTAGTGTTATCTATCCTCAAACTAATAGATTGTTTAGTATAGTGAATGTTTCTACCACTCTGAGTCCTCATTTATATCATGTTCCTGTAACCATTTCTCCATTATTTTGATATTTCCTGTATTTCAGACATAATCTGTAAATTTCCCATAATTCATATATGGGACCGTCCATAATTATGGTGTGTAGGTCAGTGGCCACAGTTATTGGAGGCCATTATTCTATTGGTGGTTATTCTGCCATATCCAGATGGGTTTTCCCTCAATCTCAACTGAAGTTGCTGTGTATAGGAGAAGCTGAATCGGCCGTCTAACACACCCGTTTATCACACTATTTTGCCAATTATATAAGGCTTGTGCATCACTGGTCAGAATTTCATACTGTAACTAAAGTATCTGTGGGAAATAAAACACAAGTTCTGATGAATATTGATTTAAATTCTCTTACATGTAGATAATAAGCAGTGTTAAACCCATTTATGACAGGATACTCATATAATTGATGTGGAGACTGCAGGCAGCTATTTATTGACCTTCAGCTCTATGGTGGTTGCATCCTCCACACCCTCCCCAGGTGAGAGGCTAATTGTGTCCTCTACAACCTCACCAGGTGAGAGGCTCACCGGGTCCTATTCATTTAATCTGTGTAGTGTCAAAATAAACCCTAGTACACTTGTGTCCACACTTTTTAGAAAATACAATCCTATTCTAGGTGTTGAATCAAAAATTATCTTATATGGAGACCTATTAACTAACGAGGAAAAAAAAATAAATACAACATTTGATCCATGCCTTGCCCGTCTCCACCTTTACCTTCTGGATTATTAATTTGAATCTCTCATTCAGACTTTTCACTGCTTTGTGGATGATAAGGATTGTAAAAACCGCTGATTGCTAGATATTATAAAATACCCTTAATGACCTCCACTATAACATATGTACCTTTTATCACTTCAGGAGCCACATTTTTACATACCACCTTCATCATGAGTTGTTTAGCAGTAACGTCATTTATGCACTAGCCCCTTAAAGGAAATTAGCACTACCAGCACAACTCGCATATACTTACTGTGTAACTGTATATGATCTATCTGCAATCTCTGGAACGGTAGAGTAAACGAGGGGTGTGTTTCTGCGGGATTGTTACAGATTTTCCTTATGTTATATCAGTCACACATCATACAAGACTGCGTGTACCTGGCCAACTGGGTTCTGAATACTGGTGCCACCCAAACCTTGTTCACTAAAGCACACATAGCTGTTATTGACAAATGAGTTAGTGCATGAGTTTTGAGCCATCACTGAGAAGAGAGTTGTGGCAGAAAAACTCACCACCCAGTGTCTACAGACCTTCCTCACTCAGCTGGCTCCCTGTATGTTTCACTCCTTTCCTTTCACCAGTTTCTGTAGGGATTTAACAATATCAGGAGTGACAGGGACCCCTGAGGTCTGGGTTTGCACTGGTGTCCGGGTCTGCACTGGTAAGAGACTCTCGACTCTAGGCGTCTCCACAGCTTCTGTCAACTGCACCTGTGCGAGCATTACCTCTACCTTTATGAGCATCAGCTCAGGTGTGAGTTGTACCTGCACTATGCCAGGCTTACTTGATAACAGGAGAGCTTCTATACAGGCTCATACACACTCTGTGGTCTCTATAGATGTTTATGTGACTTTAGGAAATATCTGCAGGCAATATACACATTCGGCCATTTTACCCTTTGCTCTCTACACATTTCAGTGATTGAAATCTTCATCTGCCTCCTGTGCCGATAGATGAGGAGGGAGTGGTTCTGATTTTATTACCTCCTGTTGAATAATCACAGCAGACCCAGTATAGATCCACCAACATCTTAGAATCTTGATCCATCTATAAAAAAAAATCTCAAAATTAAATGAATAGGACCCGGTGAGCCTCTCACCTGGTGAGGTTGTAGAGGACACAATTAGCCTCTCACCTGGGGAGGATGTGGAGGATGCAATCACCATAAGAGCTGAAGGTAAATAGATAGCTGCTGCAGTCTCCAAATCAAAAGCTTAAATATCTCCCTTAAAGCTTAATACACTAAGTTCCCTAAGGAAAAATATCCTTAAAACTTAAATCAGTGATTTCCAAGTTTCCGAAGGAAAAATATCCTTAAAACGTAAATCAGTGCTAGCACATCCAATAGTAAACAGCCTACAGATACCCCTCTGTCAAATTGATAATTTTCAACAGATACAGCAAATCAATCATGTAAAACAAAAGAAAAATTGGGCGCAATGGGTAGGATCCTCCAGACTCTTATTAGTGGAGAGAGGAGAGTACACAAAAACAACATGAGGAGAAGGCCCCTATTAGAGATAAGGAGGTAGAAGGAGAAGAGAGTATCCAACAACAACTAAAAGAGAAGGTCCATACTAGAGATGAAGAACAAGGAAGTGAATCTAGTAGAGAAACAACTACACCTCCTATAAATACCAAATATAGAGAAAATGAGACACAACAAGATACAGATACATCCCAGAACAATAGTAAAGTGACATTAGATGAAAATGTTACACTAGAATTCCATAATAAAGAGAGAATAAGTGTAGAAACTATTTTAGAACTCGTACCACAAGTAATAGAAAATACTAATACAGGATCCATAACAACCAGGTTAGGGGAAAGTAACAATGAAGTAGATACCCCACCAATAATTGAGCCATTAAAAGATCTGAATAATAGAGGAAACCTGAAAGATGGCAAGATAACACAGTTTTTTCCATTGGTTCAGGGACGACAGCCCAAAAGAGAAAGAGTAGGAGAGGTTGTAGGGGAGGAGGAGGCAATCTCAGAAAAAAGATTGATAGATCAAAGTATATCGCAAAAAAAAACTAAAAGCTATGTAGATTTAGAAAAGAAAGTGGGTATCTTTAATTTGTCAAGATATACTCTTGATAATGACGAGATATCACTACTTGGAAAGGGATTATCCTTTAGTCCATCCTCAGGTATAGATAATTTCTCCTTATTTTTAGACTTTAATGAGTTTTTTAGGAAGTTGACAGTCCAGCGACACTTCATCATGGGAGAAAGAAGTAGGATGGGGGCATCAAAAATGATAGATTCAATAGAAGAAGTAAGAGATAATGAAAATAAGGATGAGGGAAATGAAAATAAACATGTAGATGTGAAGGGGTGTAGTAAATTTTACCCCATACACCATAATGGGTCACAGACAGAGGCTTTCCAGCAATTGATATTGAAGGAGGTACGCACTATCACAAACCCCAGAATAAAAGACAATATGACAAAAGGGGAAAGAGCAGCAATTACCTCTCTTCGTAAGAATGAGGAGGTGATAATAAAGTGTGCAGACAAGGGGGGGGGGTTGTAATTATGGATAGGGATTGGTATGTGGTGGAAGGAAGGAGAATTTTAAATGATAAAGAATATTATGAGAAATTAGAAAGAGATCCCTCGATAGGAATATTTTTAAAGTATAATGAAATAATCAAGGGTGCATTTGAAAAGGGAATTCTAACTAAAAAAGAAAAAAGATTTTTAGATATTCCAAAGTATAACATCCCTTATTTTTATTTCCTACCAAAAATTCATAAAAATCCATTGAACCCCCTGTCCGCCCCATCATATCCGGAATGGAGTCTATCACATGCAATTTGTCCCATTATGTAGATTTATTTTTACAAAAATATGTTGTGGGTATGAAATCATACTTGAAGTATTCTAGTCAACTGATAAGTGAAGTTAGAGAGCTAACTCCAATGGATAATTGTCTATTACTCACATTGGATGTTGCTGCATTATACAGCAACATCCCAAATGAAAAGGGATTAAAGGTGATTGAAAATGTTCTAATGAAGGATCAGGATTTACCACAAGGTCAAAAAGAATTTTTATTAACAGCAATAGAATTCATCTTTAATAATAACGTCTTCACCTTTGATGGTTGTTTGTACCGTCAGAGAAAGGGCTGCGCAATGGGGACCAGATTCGCACCAAGCTATGCAAATCTATACATGTGTGCATGCGAGTCGGTCTCCATTGCGCAGCCCAAATGGTTTGAAAATAAGATTGTATACTACAGACGGTTCATAGATGATTTGATTATTATATGGAAGGGATCGGAGGATGAAATAATGGAATTTGTTGCAGAAATTAATGAAAATGAGTGGGGCTTAAAATTTACAAGTTCAGTATCTAAAACAGCCCTCCAGTATTTGGACCTGTGGGTGAAGTTTGACCATCTGGGGAAGGTGTACACCTCCACTTCTTTTAAACAAGTTGATGTAAACAACTATCTTGATTTTGGGAGTGGGCACCTCCCAGGTGGCTAACGAATGTACCATATGGCCAATACTGGAGGGTAAGAAAGAATTTTACTGAAGATATGGACTTTAGAACGGAATCAAAAACATTGAAAAAAAGATTCATTGAAAAGGGATACCCCAAACGTCTTTTGCGGGACGCGTATAAAAAAACAAAAATGTTGTCCCAAGAATCCTGTATAGACAAAATATCTTCTAAAAGGACTATGGAGGTTAAGGAAATTGACAAGAAAATTGAGAATAGAACAAAGTGGAGCCTCATCACTACCTTTTGTCATCAGGTCTAAAATTATTTTTCTTGGTTGACAAAAGGTGGTGATGAGGCTCCACTTTGTTCTTTGGAGCCTCATCACTACCTTTTGTCAACCAAGAAAAATAATTTTAGACCTGATGACTAAATATTGGTTTGTGCTGAAAAATGACCCAATTCTCGCAGATCATTTACCAAAGAAACCTAATGTGATCTACCGGAGAAATAAAAATTTAAAAGAGATGGTTGCTCCTAATAAGATGAAAATTAAACCAAAAGAGAGTGTATCGGTAAATGGGTATGATGGGGTCACTGGATGCTTTGCATACGGGTCCCCAAAGTGTTTGTGCTGCAAAGTGATCAGTAATGGTAAAAAAACGTTTACATCTACAACAACTAAACAGAGCTTCCCAATCAAATATAAGGTTTCGTGCCAGTCTACTTACGTTATTTACTTAATTGAGTGCCCATGTGGCACACTGTATATAGGAAGAACAATTCAAACTATGCACGCTAAATTAAATAAACATAGGCAAAATATTAAAAATGGGTTCCAACATCACAGCCTATCTAGACATTATTCTGTGTACCACCAGAAGGATGCAATGAAAATGAAACTTACTATCATTGACCATATAAGGGACAATGTAAATGACCGTTTGAAAACTCTCATTAAGACAGAGACGTATTGGATTTTTAAAATGGGAACACTGAGTCCAGAAGGGCACAACTTAACCTTAGATAACGTGGCCAAACACTAATAGAATGTTCCATTTTTTAGCAAGTTCCTGCTGAAATTATAGTAAATGTTGATAAGTGAATTATTATTACTACACCATTTTTTATGTTATTTCTGTGTTTTATGTTTTTTATGTAAAAACATATTTTATATGAAATTTTAAATGGGGTAAAGAAAAGAAAGAAAAAAGAAAAGGGAAAGGGGGAAAGGGAAAAGGAGAAAGAAAGAAAAAAAAAAGAGAATTTTTAAAAATATTTTTTATATATTTTATGGTATTTTTATAAATATAAGTAATGATAATATTGTAAATATTATATAATGACATGATATATGGTATATTTTTAGGAATAGGCAAGCTTGTATAGGAATAAATTGTTATGTGTTTTAGATAGACTAAAGATTAGAAAGTGAATGAAGGGTTAATGTGCAGACTTTTTATCAACCAATCAATATGTGTAATAGGGAACCAGTCACGATGCTTATAAAATGTATGATCACAGTCTAATCCCCTTACACCGCCTGAGGAAGACTGTCAGAGCACAGTTGAAACATGTTAGGGGAAATAAAGTTGCCTATTAATGAAATCCGTTTAGATGCCTGTCATTTGAGCGCTCCCACAAAGACCGCTTTTCATCCTTGTAGCAAATCTATCAATCATCTAAATAGTCATACATCTTAATTCCATATCTATCTGGGTCCATCACAGCCATAAAATTCACATGGCATAGGTAACATTCCGGTTCTTTCATCAGACTACTTAATGCAAAATAACTCCCCCAGACCGGAGGTAGACAAACTCTCAGTAAAAGTGAAATTGATTTTGTAAGAAATACAATTTTTTACCATTTTTTATTTGCTGCAGCCATTCTAATTTTCCTAGAGTGCGTTCCCCATTCTTGATCGAGATAGTGTAATGCAATTCTGGTCGTTTCTGGTTCGAAGGACCATTTTGTGAGTGAAATCCACTCAATCTATACCATGTGAACTTCAAATAAATATGTTTAATGATCACTCATGGAGTATCAATAGAGCACAACATCCTTTGGTTGTACTTAGTGACTTCTGCCTTTATTAGCCTATGCTGGCACTTTACAGTATTACAAAGAGAGGGTTTGACTTAAATCCATTAGCCAATGAAACAATAGGGGTGTGAACATTAACCCTGCTGTTCTGATCGTATTTACTATACACTTGTACTGTTTCGGGTCAATGTGATTATTAAACTGTATGTGAACATGGTTGATCTGGTTGATCATAAACAATTGAAAAATGAAATAAAAAATTAATTTTTATTTATTTTTTACAGAAAAAGATTACACGGGCTGTTTGCAATTATGTTCGCTTTATAGCGGTCTGCACACAAACAACACACGTGCTTTAGATTTCTTTTGCTATGACTTAGAGTAAAAAAAGTGAAAAAACAGCACCAACAATTCCAAAGAAGTGGATCTTTAATGCCTATGGCATACTATAACATGAAATCTAACTAAATATTACTTAGTGTTAACATATTTTATAAAACAAAATTGAAAAATAATGGAAACTTCAGGTTTTTTTTTTCATCTCTAAAAAAGGGTGAACAGGTTCATGCATTTTTACATAGAACACAATGTTGAAGCACATGTCTTTTACATAGATATTTTGCACACTCAGCACATATGAGATTTGTTTTATTGTCACAAGAAGATGGACAGAAGCTCCATGTCTTCGTTTTTTGGCTGGTAGCTGTGCTGGTGGAGGCTGTGGAGTCTCTTTCTTGAGCTGCTGGACACTCTTCACAATGGCTGCTGCTCCTTCACATCTGATGTTTACTTTTCTGGCTTCGATATACAGCCTAACTAGGGATTTTCCTAATTCTTCAATAAAAATTCTTGCTTTATGCAACTTATTTCTGTTCCAACTGGGGTTAATTTCTCTCCATAAAACAAATGTGTTGTATGCCGAAACATCCAGAATGTTGTAAAATATTATCATTGGCCAACGATTAGTTTTTCATTTGCGTGTGTATGTTGATATTGCTTTTGTGGCATTATAATCTAATATCATGTCCGGCTTTCTGTCTTCTCGATTATTTATTGCATTGTCATGGTGCATTGTGCTCATTAGAATTACCTGTTTATTTTTTGGGGAACATAAGACACAACTGTTGTATCTCCAGTAAAGTAAAAAGTAGAAATATACACATCTCTCTTACTAAGAATACCTTGCAGATGTTCTGGCTTGTTTTTCCTTATAGTACCCAGCATGGTAAGTGGTCTTTTTCACAACATCTGGCCAAGTTGGTAGGATGTGAAAACGTTGTCACAGAATTGAAAGAGAAAAGACTGGATGAGTACTTTCTCACTGATAAGAACAGTGAAACCTCCACCCTTTTGAATAATGAGATGAAGCACATAGGAAATCAAATAAATTTTGCAGGCAGAAATAATTGGTGACCTGTTGATCAGTATAAAATGTTATCCGGACATATTGACCCGAACAGTACAAGTGTAACAATCAGTGTGTAGCAAAAAGTAAACAGAAAAATAGAAAAATAAAACAACATTCATAGTAATGAAGCGACCGGTGGTAAGGCCGCGGGTGTGTGTGTATGATCTTTCTCAACAGAATCCCCATACTCAGATTTAACCGATAATAACATTTCTTTACTGTAAAACATATTTATCTCACAGTCAACCGAACTATATGCGCACTTGTATATATTAGAGTCTCTGGACCTTCACTTCTTCCGGGTACGCAGCAAGAAAAGAAAACACAACAATGAAGGTATCTTTCCCTAACTTTCCCTAAAATCCCGTACCAGTCTTATCACAGAAGAAGATGTCGCTCCCACGTAGCAGGCCTGGGGATCTCCTCACTCTTCTTCTTTGGTCTCCTTCTGCAGGTAACAGTCTGTCTCTCCCAGTCTCAGGGCACACAGAGCAACAGCAGAAGGGAGATCACAGCAGCACAAATGGCTCCCTTATGTCGGTCACGGCCCTGCACATGCACTCTGGGTGCTCGGCGGGCAAGGTTTTGCAGAGCGGCCAGAGTCACAGCACCAAAGTCCAGTGGCCCAGGATCAGTCACAGGGGCTTCTGCGGGGTGATTTTTCCGGCAAGGTGTAGCAAAGTAGTCCACTTTAAACAGACATCCGCAGGTAGATCTTCTCAGCTCTGGATTTATACTGCTCTGATTCTCTGCTTTCACTTCCTGGTTAAACAACAGAGATGGCTGGGAGTTTCCCAGGTCTGTGATTGTACAGTCCACTGATGCCCCCTGGTGGACAAGTGCGGACTGTGCACAGTTCATTTCAGTTTCAATTTCTATGATACAATCTGAATTAGTCACCTCACTACAGTAAGAACCCCTCAAATGAGGAAAAGGCAATCAATCACAAATTTCAGATCTGCATAAAAAATAATCTACAGGGTCTGAGATTTAATTTTGGGTCATATAGATCTGAACAGTGACCTTCCCTGCCCACTCAGTGTTATGTGTCACTGTGACACCAGAGGCTCCATGGAATCATGAAGGAAGCTAAACAAATCAGTGGATTCTGTTCTCTGACATGTTAGGATATTTTCACATAGGAAAACACAATGACCTAAGCATTATGCAAATTGTTTGTTGTTCTTTCATTTTGATTGCGGGAGTATATGCTAAAGAGTGAGTTATGTAGCCATTCTTGTACATGAATACACAATTCAGATAGAGTAGGGATTTCTGATTGTTTGTGGTGCTTACTCTTATTTGTTGTGAAAAAAATCTCCATGGGATCCTCTTTATGACTGAAGTCATGAGCTCCACAGTTATATCAAGAGTGAGTGAAGTTTACCCAAACATGTTCACCTATTTCAAATTTGGCACGTACATTACAGATTCCTTTCCCTATCAGAAATCAGAGCAATTTAACAAAAATCCATCAAACACAGCTTTGTTTGGGAAAAAAAATTGAAATATAAAATGGCCTTAATTGTTTGAGGGCCAAAACACTTGCCAGACAACCCGCTTGCTTGGAACAACGGTTAGGAGTGTTTCCAGCCATCGGATCTATCGTTTTTTTAAACCTTTAGAATTTTTAGGAGCTTTAAAATACCTTTTTTAAACTTCCTAGAGTTTGCATGTGTTTTGACAAACAGTGCCAGCTGTGACAGCAGCTGTGAAGTCCAGAAACCTTACAATCTCCTTTAAATATCTGTTTAGAGAAGCTTAATATTTTTTTAATTTTAATATTTTTTATTTTATTCTTTATTTTTTATTATTATTATTATTATTTTTTTTTTGAGAGCAAACCTTGATTATTGGAGAGGGTCAGCAAGACCATCTCTTCTACACTTATGTGATAGCAATTCATATTAAAAAAGCATATGGTCATTATATGCTGACCATACTGTACATTGTCTTATGGGTCTATTCACAAGAAAAATGACACTATAAATATTGCTTTTTGAAAATGTGCAATCATTTTTTTTTCATTTCATTACATACATTAGAACACAAATTTTTGTGTGGGTTATGTTTCATTAATATTGGACCTCTGCGTGCATTGCTGCGCATTAGCCTTATTCAACAATCCAGTAGAAATTGATAGTGAGCTGAATAAACTATTTTCTTTTTCTTATTATTCTCCAAATTTGTCCTGCTTTAATAATCACTCCACCCAACATCAAGACCAGTTGTTACCTGTGACACAGGGAATATGATTTGTAAATCAGATGCCTTCTGCAGCCCACCCCATGTAGGGGTTAATTAGGAGCTAGACAGCAAGATTGTGCAAACAATAACATCTGTAAGTGATTGTGCCCTGGCACTGGAAGAGTTGGACCCCTGGGAAATTCCAAGAGGTGTCACCACAAAGCCTGATGCCATCTTTGCAGTGACTTACAATGCAGCTACACTGTGCCAACGTGTACCTGCAGTATGTGTTAGACGGAGGCCATGGGTACCAAGGCCTCTGTCAGCCATTTTGTCTTGTGCAAAAGTTTTCGTGTAAGCTCGAAAAAAATATAACTATTGAATTTCTCTGTTGTAGGTCTTAGGTAATAAAATGAAACTAGCTCTGGAAGAAAAACAGGCATGGAGCTAATTAGGTTTGGTCCGAGCATATATCAAAAGTTCATCAAGATAATAGTTAACCAATTCACTATTTACTCCTTTTTTACAAGTGTTTCTCGATATTTTAAGGTGTATTCTATTCCTCAAGGCTAATATGATGTTTCTTATAATCAAGAACAGAGCTGATTAATGTCAATAAGTTGTGATTTGTGCTTGGCCCCAAAAAGGCTATTATAAGATAATTTGTGTGGATAAATTTAAGTGTAGTATATAGTTAGTAATGAAATTAATGTGCTTTTTCATGTCAATATATGGTGTAAGTAATATGAAGGGATCATTTATGACAGGATGATGTAATCCTTTTTTCCATAGAGAATCATTGTACCAATGTCTTTCTATGGGGAAAATTGGTATAAAGAAACCCCCCCGTCCATGAGACGGGGAGCCATTATTCTGAATCCATCCTGAGTGTGACACCTGTGGCTCCCGTGCCTGTCATTCTGAAACCTGCCTGTCATATTGCTTTTGCCGTATATCTCTGTATTTTTTCCTACCCGAATAAAACCCACTTTTGGTTCTGAAGACGCAGTCTATGGAGTTTATCGAACAAAGGAAGAACTAACGAACTATCTCTTTCAAATGGCGAGCCAGCCCGGTCGAAAGGGGGGAGATGATCCTACATCCTTTCTGAAGAACCTAGAAGATTCCTGCAAGTAAAGCTGTGAACCAAAGGGGTGAGAGGGTGAGGAATGGACTTTCTTTTCTTTTGTTTTTGCCTTTTTTGCTAAAAAGCGTGATGCATCACGTGAAATCGCATTAAGGAAATCAGCCGCTGAGAATCTCTCGTTTGCGCTCCTGTCTACCATGGTAACTAAGACTAAAGTGCCTCTACGTGAGTTATACAAGGACGTGATTAACGCCGAGGGTGATAAAGACGGAGAAGGAGACGTGTGGCAACGTAACGAGTGAGGCTGGACATACGGCTGGACCTCTTTTGGTTGACCAAAGCCGGCACGTGTCTTCCATTACAGAGGTGTGAGTATTTAACTTTTGCCTGTAATTGCATTAGTTGATACTAAAAGCAGTTTATAAATGTCCTTGTGCTCCCACCACTATTTAATGGCTGAGGGAGCAGACTGACAGGCAAGTTTAATCCCCATTGCTAGAAGGGGTTAATGCTGAACCACTTGGTTAAATTGTATGCAGTGGTTCACAGAAGAAAGTAGACATCTTGACAAGAAGAAATTATTAGCAGAAAGGGCAGCCGAATAGCAGCGTTGTGTAAGTTAGTTATAGCTCAGATCAGACAGCAGTGGGCCGTAGAATTGCCTCTGGTGAGGTTGGTGGATTTTTTTGGGCTCCCTACTGCCGGTACTGATTGATGCATTGAACCCCCTTGTTCCCCTGTACCTCTTGGCAAAATTATCCCTAGGCCGAGATGGACAACCTTATGTCAGAGGGACAATAGAGGGTCAAATTTGGGAAAGCTTTTTAATTGATACAGGAGCCAGTAACAGGACACAAATTGCAGCTCCCCCCGGGCTGCCAGACACCACAACTTTAGTGGGATTTGAGGGCTCCTGTATACAGGCGAGGATGAGTTGTCCAGTAAACCTGAAATTTCAGGACACGGGGACATCGAAGTGCAGAGGCATTCGGTGTGAATTTTGGATCAATCCGCAATTGAGGTACTCCATTATTGGGACAGATGTGTTTTCAGCCATGGGTATCATTGTTGATTTGTGTAATAAGGTCTTATGGCGTGACAAAGGAACTACTGTTTGTTCAGCTATTGTGGATGCTGCAGAGTTGAGAATGTCACAGTCTTAAATTAACCGTTGCTAGTTTGTGCTCAGTTGATGATGATGACATGCCTGAGATAAATGTTGCAGACACGGCTTTGAGACAATCTTTTTCTCATTTATGGGTTTCAAAATGTACAAATTGCGGACTGATGCAAATTTTAATTAAGATTGACAGCGACCGTCTACCACCCTTTCAGCGCCAATACCATATTCCTGAGGAAGCAATTCCTTACATAAGGATTGCTGTCAGTGAATTGGAACAACAGGGCGTGATTATACGAAACCCTTCCCCCCGTGCAACAGCCCAATCCTGCCTGTAAAAAAAGAGGATGGTAGCTATCGCATGGTCATGGATTTAAGACTTGTAAACAAATACACCCCTCAGCAGCACATCTGAAGTGATGTCACAGCTGAGGAGTGAATGTCAGGTTTCTTTGTCTTGTTTGAATATTGCAAATGGCTTTTTCTGCGTGCCCACTACACCTGAGTCGGCTCTCCGTTTTGCATTTACCTTTGAAAATGTCCAATACCTGTTCACACGTTTGCCCCAAGGGTTTTATTCTAGTCCAATTTATTTCCATCAGGTGTTGGCACAGGTATTGGAACCCCTGGGGTACGGGGAAAAAGTCCTGCAATATGTCAATGATTTCTTGATTTAAAATTTATGGACTCAAATTGTTGATGAAACTGAACACTTAGAGATTTAGTTCAATATTTGTGATACATTGTGCAACTCAATATTATATGTGAGTCGGGATAGAGTACAGCTGAATGCAACCAGAGGTTAAATATTTGAATGTGTCAGTTTCAAAAGAGCTCATTCATTCAAGCTGTACCTGTGCCAAATCAATATCACAGAACTCAGAAAGTTTCTGGGTCTTGTGAATTTTTCCAGAGAATTTATTGAAATTTTTGCTTGCCTTGCTAAACCTTTGTATGATCTCCTAAAAGGTATTGCAAATGAGTTTACCACGATCACAATAGAGGGAGATGCCCTGCAGGCATTTGAAAATTTAAAACATGCACTTGTAGGAGCAATAGCTCTAATTAACGCAGACCCATCCCAGCCTTATTATCTGCAAGCACATGCAGGTGATGTAGCGATCTCATCTGTGCTGCTACAGAAGTGGTCAAAAGAGGACCCTGAAGTTTTAAGTCAATTATATGCCTTGGCTTATTACTCCCAATTATTGTCCCCCATTGAAAAAGGTTTTACACCTTGTTTGAAGGATTTACTTGCCGTGCACTGGACCATGCTACAGGTCCGTCACAATAATTGGCTTTTCACCTTGATTCTGCAGAACCCCCATGTAACCTTAAAAACACTGCTTACAGGCAAAGCTTGGGGTGTGAATTCTCAAAGCTGTAGCCTCAAAGTCAACAGGAATTTTTTTTTTTTGAGCTGATGACAGGAAGACAGATGCCTGTCTTGTTGCATAGTGACATTGTGCTGCTCAGCCCGCAGCAAGCTGTAGTACAGTTGCATAGAACCTACAGAAAAATTATATGAGTCCAAATTTGTTGTGGGAGCTTAGCTCATGGTTAAGAATCTTAGGAAAAAAAGGACCGTGGGATTCCAATTACAAAGGCCCATTTGTTATCACACAAGTGATAGGCCCAACTGTTTTGGGAGTGCTAAGGATTAGCAAGCCAAGAGACAAAGGTGTTAAAATTGTTCATATTGATCAATCTAAGCTTGTTATATTGCCAGTTGAGAATCCTAGTGATGCTGGTGAGAACTGATACTGCGCTTTTATTTTATTTTTCAGGTCCCCTATTGGATCAAGATCCATGAATCCGCCTGTTTCCCTGGAGATGACATCTCACACCATCCAGTGGGACCCGGACAGTGTGATCGAGGGGGAAGACCGTAAAAGCTTCGAGGAAACAGAACAAGATCGAGAGCCACGGATCAAAGGACTCAGAGACTGTTATGGGACTTGGGACTCGGACACTTTAGGTTTTTTCACTTCTGTGATGATTTTTTTGTTTTGTTGTGTTTTTTGCTTCTTTTTAGGACTATTTGCCCACACCTGAACTGTGAATAGGACCTTTGGAGCCATGGAACAAAGAAAATTTTTTAATTTTTTCTTTTTTTGAAAGATTGTAACGGGACTCATTAATACTTTAAGAACTCTTACGTTGGTGATATTTACTGTAGATTTTTTTTTGTCTACTTTGTTTGTTTATTCCTATATGTGTTTAATAGGTAGTAACCTAAAAGTTTAAAAGTTTTTCAAAAAAGAATCTGGCTCATGTTAAGGAACTAAATAACTTTCAGGCCCGTGTAAAAACACATAGTACCACTTTTATCAGACCATACCGGGTACCTACTCCCAGACCATGCTCATTTGTAGGTTGTACACCTATTGTTAGGGCCCTTCTTCCAAGGGTACCTTCAGTCCCTCCCAACACGCCTACTGACCAGGGAGTGTACGAAATTATGTATTCCCTCAATACCATATATGAGATTTAGGACTAGACTCATATGCCAATTTGTACTTCAGGGTAAATTATCAAATTACCATAAGTACAACAGAGGGATTTGTTAGACGGAGGCCATGGGTACCAAGGCCTCTGTCAGCCATTTTGTCTTGTGCAAAAGTTTTAGTGTAAGCTCGAAAAAAATATAACTATTGAATTTCTCTGTTGTAGGTCTTAGGTAATAAAATGAAACTAGCTCTGGAAGAAAAACTGGCATGGAGCTAATTAGGTTTGGTCCGAGCATATATCAAAAGTTCATCAAGATAATAGTTAACCAATTCGCTATTTACTCCTTTTTTACAAGTATTTCTCGATATTTTAAGGTGTATTCTATTCCTCAAGGTTAATATGACGTTTCTTATAATCAAGAACAGAGCTGATTAATGTCAATAAGTTGTGATTTGTGCTTGGCCCCAAAAAGGCTATTATAAGATAATTTGTGTGGATAAATTTAAGTGTAGTATATAGTTAGTAATGAAATTAATGTGCTTTTTCATGTCAATATATGGTGTAAGTAATATGAAGGGATCATTTATGACAGGATGATGTAATCCTTTTTTCCATAGAGAATCATTGTACCAATGTCTTTCTATGGGGAAACGTGGTATAAAGAAACCCCCCGTCCATGAGACGGGGAGCCATTATTCTGAATCCATCCTGAGTGTGACACCTGTGGCTCCCGTGCCTGTCATTCTGAAACCTGCCTGTCATATTGCTTTTGTCGTATATCTCTGTATTTTTTCCTACCCGAATAAAACCCACTTTTGGTTCTGAAGACGCAGTCTATGAAGTTTATCGAACAAAGGAAGAACTAAACGAATTATTTCTTTCAGTATGCAGTTTGAATATGTGATGGATCCACCCCAAGACATGCCATCTCTGTCTCTGGTGGACATGATATTCCTCACCACCCCAGGGCAGGGATTGCTTCACAACCAGAAACAGAGAGGCCCACACAGGATATGGACACATATGACCTTGACATCGACTGTGTTAATCACATTGAGACTGATATGCAGCAAGGTCAGGATCCAGTGCTGGGCTTGCATTCCTGAGAAGGTCCCACCACAACAGAGCTCACAGTTGAGAGATGAGCCACTCCCAATGCCAGCCGACACCAGAACAGATCAGAGTCTAGAGGATCTTGCAAGATGCTTGGCATTAATACACTTGCAACCGGTGACGCAGCTGGTTGATTAGCAAATTCAGGAGTATGAGGAGGACAATGAGGATGAGGAGAAAGAGGGGGCGAGGAGGATGAGGAGGATGAGCAAGACAAGGATCAAAAGGAGGAGGTAGAATAGGAAGACGGTCTTTTTTCCCAGCCTTGTGTAGCACTCCCACCAGTGATCTTTGGCTGTGATAATGCCATGTGGGGAAACTCACCCCTTTAACCAACTATCCCATTAGGCATGAAACACCCTGGCCAGTCTTATTTCTTAAATAGATTAAGCTCATGGGTGCCATCGCTCGAGAGTGGTTGCATGGGTCTAAGGCCAAAGAAGTTGTTGAGCAAAATACCCAAGGCAAGGTGGTGATATTCATCCAGGAGAGGCGGTTTAGGTTCATAGCCAAAAAAGGGAGGGATCTTATTTGCTATATCAACCGGTCCGCCATGTTGTGTGACCATCTTTCTCAAGACACCATACAATCTATGTTGGGATGGAGGTCACCTTCATTGAAGCAAGAGGTGGTTCATAGTCAACATAAGTTAGGTCACCAACACAGACAAATTAAAAACTGGCAGCAGGAGGCTTATATGGAGAGGATGTGGCATTGGCTGGAGGCCAGACCTGTTTGGATTAGTCAGCTAGCCAAGAAGTCACGGCTTGCCATAACACTGAGAGCTATGTAGTACCTAGTGTCCCACCATCTGGGGGATGCAGTCCCTGATATTTCACACATATGCTAAGACTAATCCAGCATCTATTCACTGTTTCACTGTTTTTTATTTATTTAAATTTTTATTTTATTTTTTTACATTTTTTTTTAAGGGAGGGGGTTGGGTGCACTGGGAGACTTCTATACAAATGGATGTTAATACAAAAAAAATGGTGAAAAAGGATTGTATTGAGGATATTTTACAAATAAAATATTTAAATGTGTGGTTATTTTTGTCCTTACTGACATGGTTAGTAATATCTGATTACCTTACTAAATTTGTGCCTTTCTGCCAGCTGACATTACCCAACTGACATCAACTCTGACTGCGATCACCATAACCCTGTTTGCCAATGCATGTAGGCAACAAGATGTGACATTCCTGGGGAAGCTGCAGGCTGCTGACTTTTTAAAAGAATTTAAAACTTTTCTGCTGTTCAAGTTGATGGATGGATACCTAGATGGTTGTAAAGTACAGAAAGATTTACACATAGATGCAAAAAATAGATTTATAGATAGATAGATGTCAGACAACTGTAGAAAGTCCCACCCCTCTGTATAGTCCAAGCTTGCATCCTTTTGTGCCTTTCATGTTTCACCAAAGGGTGTTTAAGCCTTGTTTAGCTTTAAAAAACTAATAAAAAGATAGAAATAAAACAGGATGGCGTACCTCTATTTTTCTTTGCCAGCTAGTATAAAGCAGACAGCTGCAGCCTGCAGACCACAGCTGATGACTTTATCTTTGCATCAAAATTGGGGGTGATCCCATGCCAAATTTCTTATTATTTATTAATTTTTACAGTAATCTGACATCAGTTTGGTTACCATACTGGTAACCATCACATATGCCAGCAGAGAGGATGGGCAGGTCTAAGTCTGTCTTTAACCAATCAAAGAGGGAAGCTGTCCATATGTCTCAGGATCATGAATGGGCCCGGAAGCATGTTGACAGTGGCGCTGAAGCTTGCGGATCAATAGTGTAGGAAGATAATGTCTGTGCCAATACAATAGGACTCCACTGTAAAACGGATCCTAGCGATTCTGAGAGTGTTTTTTCGGGACATATTGGTCTTCATTTTAGTAGTAAATTTAGGTCGATAATTTTTATTTGTGAAAAAATCGTAAATTTGGTAAAAATTTAGAAAATTTCGCAATTTTCAAATTTTTTTTTTTATTTTGATAAACCAGAGAGTTATGAGACACAAAATAGTTAATAAATAACATTTCTCACATGTCTGCTTTACATAAGCACAATTTTGGGGAAAAAAAAATTATTAGGAAGATAGGGGTTCAAAATTTATCAGCAATTTTTCATTTGTCAAGCAAGATTTACAAAACTATTTTTTTAGTGACCACATCACATTTGAAGTCCCTTTTAGATGTCTACATGATAAAAACACCCAAAAGTTTCAGCATTACAAAAACTGCAGCCCTCAAGCTACTTAAAACTACATTCAAGAAGATTATTAACCCTTCAGGTGCTTCACAGAAACTAAAGCAACGTGGAAGGAAAAAATTGACATTTTAATTTTTCAAACAAAAATGTTCTTTTAGCCTCACTTTTTTCACTTTCACATGAGCAAAAGGATAAAATGGATCCTAAAATTTGTTGGACAATTTCTCCTGAGTACACCGATACCTCATATGTGGTCATAAATCACTGTTTGGGCACATGGTAGGGCTCTGAAAGGAAGGAGCGCCATTCGACTTTTTGAATGGAAAATTAGCTCCAATTGTTAGCAGACAACATGTCACATGTGGGGAGCTCCTGTGTGCTAAACATTGGAGCTCCCCCACACGTGACACTATTTTTGAAACTAGATCCCCCAAGGAACTTATCTAGATGCATAGTGAGCACTTTGAACCCCCAGATGATTTACACTTTAATCCATAAAAATGAAAAACTACTTTTTGTAAAATTTTTCTTTTAGCCCCAGTTTTTTCATTTTCACATGGGCAATAGGATAAAATGAATCCTAAAATTTGTTGGGCAATTTCTCCTGAGTACACCGATACCTCATATGTGGTCATAAACCACGGTTTGGGCCCACGGTAGGGCCCAGGAGGGAAGGGCGTCATTTGATTTTTTGAAAGGAAAATTAGCTGCAATTGTTAGCAGACAACATGCAGCCCCCATCATCCCCACATGCAGCCCCCATCATCCAGCCCCATCACACACACACTCACACATTCATATACACACTCACACACACTCACATACACACACTCGCTCACATACACATACACTCACTCACATACAACCTCACTCACATACACATACTCAAATACACACTCACATTCACACACTCACATACACACAATCACTCACTCACATACACTCACTCACTCATACACACACACTCACTCACATACAAACTCACATACACACTCACAGTCACTCAGATACACACTCACATACACACATACACACACACTCACTCACCTACACACTCACATACAAACTCACATATATACACACACACTCAAACACATACACACTCCCACATACACTCACTCACATACACACTCACTTACACACACTCACACACACTCACATACACACACTCACACACACTCACTCACATACACACACTCACTCACATACGCACTCACTCACATAGACACTCACATACACACACTCACATACACACACTCACATACACACACTCACTCACACACTCACTCACATACACACATACTCACTCACACACACACTCACTCACTCACATACACACTCACTCACATACACACTCACTCACATACACACATTCACTCACATACACACACACTCACATGCACACTCACTCACACACACTCACTCACACTCACTCATAAACACACAGCTGCTGTGAGTGGGGAGTGATCGGCAGGCATTTATGCCAGCGCCATACTGAGGTGTCTCTGCTGCAGTACCTATACGACAAGCAGCAGCCAATCAGACGCTGGCCGACGCTCACGTCTGATTGGCCGCTGCTTGGGGTACATGTACTGCTGCTGAAACACCTCAGTACAGCGCTGGCATAAATGCCCGCCGAATGGCCGATCACTCCCCGCTCTCCCCGTACCTAGTGATGCGGCCGGGTCCTGCAGCCTCCTGGTACCATCCGATCACCCCCTGTCCTCCATGCCTGCCGTCTGGGCAGCGGGAGTCAGGGAGAGATCGGATGGCACCAGGGGGCTGCAGGAATCGGCAGCTTTACAAGGTACGGGGAAAGTGGGGAGTGATCGGCGGGCATTTATGCTGGCACTGTACTGAGGTGTCTCAGCAGCAGTACATATACGACAAGCAGTCGGCGGCCGCTCACATCTGATTGGCTGCTGCTTGGCATACATGCACTGCTGCTGAGACACCTCAGTATGGCGCAGGCATAAATGCCCGCTGATCACTCCCTGCTTTCCCCGTACCTTGCGATGCCACCACCGCCAGATCCTGCAGACCCCTGGTGCCATCCGATCACCCTATGTCCTCCGCTGCACAGGTGGCAGGCATGGGGACAAGGGGTGATTTGATGGCACCAGGGGGCTGCAGGAGCCGGTGGTGGCATTTCAAGGTACAGGGAGAGTGGGGAGTGATCAGCGATTCGGCAGGCATTTAAGCTGGTGCCGTACTGAGGTGTCTAACCCACAGTAAATGTACAACAAGCAGCGGCCAATCAGATTGGCTGCTGCTTGGCATAAATGTACTGAGACTTACACACCTCAGTACGACGCTGGCATAAATGCCCGCGATCGCTCCCCCGTATCCTGCGATTGTGCTGCCGCTGGCTTATGCAGCATCCCTCTGCCATTTAATCATCCCCTGTTCCCCATGCCTGCCACCTGTGCTTCGGGGAACAGGGGTGATCGGATGGCACCAGGGGGCTGCAGGAGCTGGTGGCAGCAGGATCGGACAGTGAGAGGGAGCGGGAAGCAGTCCGATCGGAGGGCAGGGGCATCGGCGGGCAGGGAGCTGGCAGAGGGCATCACCGTGGGTGGTGGCGGGGCGGCAGCACCCTGTGTACCTCCCTCTCCTGCTTTTCATCCACAGATGGGATGAGGCTGAGGAGGGAGGGCTCCGGAAGCCGCACATTACTCCGCCCCTCAACATCTGATTGGAGGGATAGCGTGACATGGGGGGTGAGACAGTTGTCACCCTGCTCCAATCAATGGCTGGAATGTAATATTTCACCAAGTTTCATTGGTGAAATATTACAATCACTGTAATTGGCAGTTTCACTTTCAACCACCACTCATCACGACTGTAGCCATGGGGGTGCAAAGCCACACGCCCTGGGGTAAAATAAAGGTACCCCCATACCTGCAGGTCGGGAGGGATTTTACCGATCAGGGTCTCCTGACCTGCAGGAACGGGATCCTGCCATGACATTACACAACATCATAGCTCAGGAAGGCTGAGAAACCCATGATGTTTGTGTAACGTCATGGGTTGGGAAGGGTTGATTGTTCACACCAGTAACTTATGTTAAATTATGCATCTTGCAAATGACCTTTATTGAGTATTTATGTGGAAACTATGATGACTGCTAGCAACTCTGCTCTCCACAACTTCTTGACATCACTGAAAATATACAGTAAATTGTACTGTACGTGTTTTTAGTTATTAGTCCATGATGCGTTGGTTCACTTCTTTCATGAGACTTTAATGTTGGTCATAGAGTGTAAAATATGAGCTATTGAGAAACATACCTTTTTTCTTAATCTGCTTCTTCTCAATTACTACACACAGAAACTAATTAATTCTTTAATTAACATATAAATTTTATACTTCTGCAAACTCCTACAGAGCAGCAGATTTATATTTCAAATTCCCATAAATCCCAAAGAGCTCTTAATATATTACATAAAGGTGACATTTAAGCAGCTTTTTTATGGGTAAGTCTCAGCACTTAGAGGAAAGAACATGCATTAATACAAGGCAAGTGAATGGTTTCATAGCATTGCATAAAACATTGACCCTGCTATAATACAATTTATAATGTCACTATAATGATGTCATTTTACTTGCTGGTAAACAGCAGGGAGTTGTTCTTTTATGAGGCATCTTACTAAATGTTAAAAGCTGGTGACTTTATTTAAATGACAATATAGTTTATCTGTTACCTAAATGCAAAACACATTAATTAAATAAATTAATGCATGCTCTTTCTAAATAATTCATACTTCAAACTGTGTAAAATATCTCATACACAGATGTCTAATGATGTTATGGTAGGCAAATGAATGCTGACCATTTAACTAGCCTGTCCTAATTATGTTAATACTTTAGTTTTGTATAAGGCTCCATGCTACGCACCCCAGAGATAAAGCATTATTTTTTGTGAGCTGTATTACAGAAGTGATAAAAACTAATTGCCTGGTCTAACCACTTAACCAACAAAATCGCCAAGAAAACTTTCCTTTTTAACATAAAAATTGTAAAACATCTATTTCAATTATCTTTAATTCTACTCACGTGAATCTTTGCTTACAGCAACATTATGTATTTTCCTAAACAGTTTTTAAGTAAAAGACAAATTAAGATTTTTCTTTTTATTAAATTCAATAAAAGGTATACTCTTGTAGAAAAAATAAATCTCGCAAATATATCAAGTTCAAAAGATGTAATGTATAGTGTATAGGGATTTTTGTGTTTTTCCAATTGAAATGTACAGAAACTCACCAAAAATACATTACTAGGCCCATCCTTTGTTTTCACCATCTTCTTCCTTTCTTACACTTTACATTCTCATCCTAAATGCAGCAAAATCAGGTGTAGGGTGGAGGCACCCTATCATGCATCAAAAACGGAGCGTTTTTTGATGCATAATAGTCATGCGAGTGCTGTACATATGGTCATGCATGTGTGGTGCGTGTGCATGCGTGTGCATGCATGTTCATGCGAATGTGGTGCGAGTTACTAGCATGGTTTTTCCCATGCTGCTGAAAGTTAGAGTAGACAGAAGTGTCAGATAGATATATAGATGTATGCAGTGATCGGTAGTTAAAATAGCTAGATCGGCTTTACCGCTGCTGCTGTCAAAGCAGCGGTGTTCCAATTTGCCGAGTTGCCGGCAGATCAGCCAATCAGCTTTACTGCTGCTTTGACATCAGTGGTGTTTGAATTTGTGGGGTTTCCGGCAGATGAGCAAATCGGCTTTACCGCTGCTGCGGTGTTTGAATTTCCCGGGTTACCAGCAGATTAGCCAATGCAGCCTTTTTGGCTAATCTGCTGATAAGGCTGGCTTCACAGCACGGTTTATGTCTGTCAGGGTGTATCCTGTTTTTTGCAGGATCACCCTGACAGGAACAGATAGCACCTGATGTGTAGAACCTGATGGCAAATATTGTCCCTAATCTTGGTTTTTGCCTGTTTTGTTTTGTGCTGCTGTCCCTGGTGCTGAAGTCTGCCTGTGCTTGATATTAGTGCTGTCCATGGAGCTGAAGTTTTCTCACCTGGATTTCTAAGCATGCTCTGTTATTCATGTTGGACTAGGGAAACGATCCAATTTTTTCCTGGATCCGGCGCCCGCAATCTATGGGATCCGGGAAAAAATCAGATCATTTTCCGGATCTGATTTGAACCTGGGAAATTCAAATACCACTGCTGTTAATGCAGCGGTAAAGCCAATTGGCTGATCTGCCGGCAACCCGGTAAATTCAAACATTGCTGCTTTGACAGCAGCAGCGGTAAAGCCGATCTAGCTATTTTAACTACCGATCGCTGTATACATCAATATATCCCTCTCACATTACTGTCTACTCTATCTTTCAGCAGCATGGCAAAAACTATGCTACTAAATCTCACAGTGTGCTGTATGGGTGCGAGACTTTCTCACACTCTTATACTTTCATTGGCCACTCGCATGTCAAAATCGCATTCAATCATAGATCGTAGCGCAGCTCAAACGCCAACATCTGATTGAAATCTCGCGTTAGGAAATAACAACGTCTTTTCTCGCGTTAGGAAATAACACGAGATTTCAGTCAGATGCCGGCGTTTGAGCCGTGCTACAGGCCGCTTCTCCATTGGTAAGCATTGACAGCGTTAATGCAGTGCTACCATGGCGGTAGCACCGCGTTTATGCTGCCAAAACCTAAGTTTTAAACGCTACTCCCCTAAGCGCGGCACAAACGTTAATGTGACCCTAGCCTATTTGGTGACTAGTATAAGAACAGATCCAGACACTTCTGAAGGGGAGAACTGGCTATAGTTTTAAGGGGACATGCACCTGCATGGACTAGAATAGTCATTCGACATTACAGAGCCCACATCAGATGTATGTAAATAGGATCTGGGCTTTTTCTATCTGGGGAGTTTCTCATTTGGATTTAATTTGGGCTATAATCTTTCATTTATAATCTGAATGATGAACTGGTTTAATTTTTCTAAGATGACAACAGTAGAATGCCCAGGATAAACAATTCATTGATTTAACAAAAAATTACATGCAGTTGCCTTGTATTGCAAACTGTACACTTGGCCAAAAAATTTATAACCACACAAAACTGCAATCCAATTTCAATTTTGCCTGGACATACAATTTGTCCTGTGCAACATAAGGCAAACACATGCAATTGTAGTATAAATAATATGCTTCTTAAAAGATTTAACAAACATGTTGTTAACTATGTAGATGTAATATTAAAATTATTATACAATGTATTTAAGATTTAGAGATTTAGATAGATGATTACCCCCAAAGAAGAACAAGAATGGGTTAATAGAATGGAGAATATAGGATTCAGCAACATCAGCAAGGTGGAACACAATTGCCTGATGAACTGAACACTTAAGAAGGTGGCAATAAAAAAGATTGGCAAATAATTATTTTAACTGCAGACAATATATATATATATTGTGAGACAGTGCGAGGGATCATATGCGAGGGGCGCTATGTAGGGATGGGCGAATCTACTCGCTAGGACTCGTTACTCGGCGAGTAGTAAGGGACTCGCAGGACTCGGTACTCTGCGAGTTTCCCAGTGATTACTCGCACGAGTCCAATGCAAATCAATATCAATCCTAGTTTTGTCAGAAACGCTGACAAAACTAGGATTGCCATTGTTTGCATTAGACTCGGCTACTGTGCCAGTGATAGCAGGGAAACTCGCAAAGTAACTGCTGTTTCTTTGCGAGCCGAGTCCAGCTGTCTTCTCTGTGCAGCTCCAGGGTCCTAGAGCCCGCCTGCTCACAGACATGATGTAGCAGTGCTGAGATTGTTCTCAATCTGCTCATTCCCTGTGCATAGAGATCTATATCTATGCACAGGGGATGTAGCAGAGAGGACATCGCGTTTTGGACTACGTCGGACGGAAGAGGATTTTTTTAATTAAAGATGGAGTCCCTAATGGCTTTTTTTTTATTTCAAATAAAAATTTTTCTCTGTGTTTTTTTAACCCTTTATTGGAGATTCTTAGTGGCTGGTCAAACGTGGCCTGACATTAAGAATCTCGGGCTTAATACCAGCTTGTATAACAAAGCTGGTATTAACCCCTTTATTACCCAGCGTGCTACCGCCACCAGGGCCGCTGGAAGAGCGGGGTTCAGCGCCAGAGGATGGCGCTTCAATGAACGCGCCATCTTCTGGGGCGGCTGCGGGCTGCAATTTGCAGCGGGGGGTGCCCAGAAAGCTTGGGCATCCCTGCGCTGCGGATTCCAGCCCCCAGCTGCTTAGCTGTACCTGGCTAGACATAGAAATTGCGCGGAGCCCCACGCATTTTTTTTAAATTATTTCATGAATTTCAGAGTCAGAGTCTCAGAGTCAGAGTCAGAATCTCAGAATTTCATGAAATAATTTAAAAAAAATGCGTGGGGCTCCGCGCAATTTCTATGTCTAGCCAGGTACAGCTAAGCAGCTGGGGGCTGGAATCCGCAGCGCAGGGATGCCCAAGCTTTCTGGGCACCCCCCGCTGCAAATTGCAGCCCGCAGCCGCCCCAGAAGATGGCGCGTTCATTGAAGCGCCATCCTCTGGCGCTGAACCCCGCTCTTCCAGCGGCCCTGGTAGCGGTGGCACGCTGGGTAATAAAGAGGTTAGGGCCAGCTTTGTATTATCAGCTGGCCCTAAGCCCGAAATTTATGGCGGTCACGCCAATATTAGACATGACCGCCATGAATTTCTATTAAATTGTTTTAAAAAAAACACAACACAAAGAAAATTTTTTATTAGAAATAAAAAAAAAAGCCATTAGGGACTCCATCTTTAATTAAAAAAATCCTCTTCCGTCCGACGCAGTCCAAAACGCGATGTCCTCTCTGCTACATCCCCTGTGCATAGATATAGATCTCTATGCACAGGGAATGAGCAGACTGAGAACAATCTCAGCTCTGCTACCTCATCTCTGTGCACAGACATTCATGTCTGTACACAGGGAATGAGCAGACTGAGAACAATCTCAGCACTGCTACATCAGGCAGCAGGCGGGCTCTAGGACCCTGGAGCTGGCAGCCAGCACAGAGGAGAAAGCAGGACTCTTATCTGTGCGAGTTTCCCAGCGATTACTTACAAAGTAAACGAGCAATGCAAATAAATGACAAAACTAGGATTGCTTCAGGCTGAAGCTTCCGAGCCACATCTGCGATTTGTAAATCTCACACTACTCGCTATTACTCGCTTCCCCATTCATTAACATTGGACTCGCTAGACTCGCAACGAGTAGCGAGTCCTGTGCTCGGACTCGCTAGAGTCAAGCGATTCCGAGTAATTTAGGATTCGCCCATCACTAGCGCTATGTCTCCCCCAGAATGCGCACTGTCACATATTGAACCCGATATAGGGTGTAGGAAAGAAGGACGGTCCACTCCCTCCACTCCGGGTCTTGCAGGTTTCCCCAGAAGGAGACAAGGGGTTAAAAGCCTGGTTAGGAGACAGGGCGGGGTTCCCTGTGGACAGTTTTGGCCTGAAGCTGAAGCAGCAGCATATATCGACCGGACAGGTCAAGAGCTTCAGGGGCCGTGTGCGGTAATAACACAGCCTAGCCCGGGAGGCCTGGGACCTCGGTGCGACCTAGACCGGAGAGAACTCCTAACCTGATGGGACCATGTTACTGTCTGGGGGATGTATGCATTGTACCCAGCTGTGTCCCGGAACCCGGCAACTTGTGCCACTGCTGTGCCTCATGAATAAATCCGGATACTGTATAAACTGATACCGGGCTCACGGATGTTTATCTTGCAATCCAGGTGCTATCTCACAGCGGCCTGTGCAATGAGTGCACACAGCCCTACGTCACCGGAAGTGACGCGATACAGGCATCACTTGACTCGCCGCGTCACAGTGATGCAGCCAGAGGTGGGGAAATACAAACATGCCCGTGCTCTGCCACCAGCATTAGACCCATCAGGGCGTCAATTTAGCACTGAGGCGGGGGCAGCGCGCCCAAGGAGACCCTGCCTACCCGACAAAGACCCCCAGGAGAACGCCTAGCCACCAGAGAAAATGTAAGTTTATAAAAAGAATTATGCAGCTTGTAGGCAGCAATAAAATACCAGACAGGGATGCTTAGTATAGCACTTTTAGGCTGCAGGGACAGGTTTTCATAGGGTACAAGGGCTAGATTAGGTGACAGGTTCCCTTTAATAAGTAAACATGCTATTTCACCTTTTAGTTTACAAAAGATTTTATTTTGAACTGGTATTTTATTAGCACATCTTTAAAGGGAACCTGTCACCTCCTAAAACCCACCTAACCTATCAATACATGTCCCTGCACCTTTCTATTAGCATTATAACCATCCCTCTCTGTGCCAAATGCTTTCTTTCAAAGTTGAAATAAACACTTTGTAACTTACTCATTAGGATGATAATGAAGCGAGGGTTAAATGCAATTGTCCTCTGGGCATGTTGTTTTGCAGGCTCCAGGATCCAGCCTCCCTGTGTGGCTTCTGCTGTGATGTTGAGCTGAAGGCAGGACAAATCATTTGCATTATGTGAGTGACAGAAAGGGGGAGGGCAAAGCCAGCACAAGCTAAGCAGCACAGACAGAGAGATTGGATCCTGGAGCCTGCAAAATAACACGCCCAGAGGACAATAGCATATAGCCCCTACTTCATTACCATCCTAATGAGTACCGTATTTTTCGCTTTATAAGACGCACCTGATTATAAGTCGCACCCCCAAATTTGGTGAAGAAAAAGAGAAAAAAATATTTTTTAATGTTAAATGGGGTCCGTGTTATAATGCAAGTGTCCGTCTTACAAATCATATAGGACACATGTCCCTCTCATAGCACCCTCATCTTGATACATTGTTCCTCATCCTGGGATATAACCCCCCTGTGCTGTCTCACGTCCCCCAGTGATGGCACACATCCCCTATTGATGGCACACCTCCCCAGTGCTGGCACACTTTCCCCAGTGCCTGCACTCACCCCCCTGTGCTGGCACACTTGCCCCAGTGCCTGCACTCACCCCCATGCAGGCACACTTGCCCCTGTGCCTGCACTCAGCCCCCAGTGCAGGCACACTTGCCCCTGTCCTGCACTCAGCCCCCAGTGCAGGCACACTTGCCCCTGTGCCTGCACTCATCCCCCAGTGCAGGCACACTTGCCCCTGTGCCTGCACTCAGCCCCCAGTGCAGGCACACTTGCCCCTGTTCCTGCACTCAGCCCCCAGTGCAGGCACACTTGCCCCTGTGCCTGCACTCATCCCCCAGTGCAGGCACATTTGCCCCTGTGCCTGCACTCATCCCCCAGTGCAGGCACACTTGCCCCTGTGCCTGCACTCAGCCCCCACTGCAGGCACATTTACCCCTGTGCCTGCACTCACTTTCCTGTGCAGGCACAACTTGTCCCCATTACTGTTTAAAGCTCCCCTGCTGGTGTGCACAGAATAAAAATAAAAAATCATTACTTCACCTTCCGACGATCGCGCTCCCTTCTGCCAGCTGATCGGTGACTTCCTGCTTTGGTCTCAGCATCGGGTCATGTGACCAGAGTGCATCATGTGATCGGATGTCATCACTATGCACTCCCGATGCCGAGACCAAAGCAGGAAGCCACCGATCAGCTAGCAGAAGGGAGCGCGATCGTCGGAAGGTGAAGTAATGATTTTTTATTTTTATTCTGTGCACGCCAGCAGGGGAGCTTTAAACAGTGATGGGGGCAAGTTGTGCCTGCACAGGGAAGTGAGTGCAGGCACACCTGATATGCGCTGCACCCCTGTCCAGATCTTGGTGCTGATTTCAGCACCAAGGTGATGGACAGCGGCAGTGCAGTGCATATTGGAGGAGGTTAATGAGCGGGAGCACGTGACCTCCCGCTGCCTCCTGAGGACCGCAGCCAGCCCGCCCCGGCTCCGGACACCACTGCACAGCTGCACTCAGCCTCCCCAGCACTAAAGAACCGTATATTCCCATTATAAGACGCACCCCCCACTTTCCCCCAAAAGTTGGGGGAACAAAAGTGCGTCTTATAATGCGAAAAATACGGTAAGTATCAAAGTGTTTATTTCAACTTTGAAAGGAAGCATTTAGCACAGAGAGGGATGGTTATAATGGTAATAGGAAGGTGCTGGGACATGTATTGATAGGTTAGGTGGGTTTTAGGAGGTGACAGGTTCCCTTTAAGTATAAAGATACTGTGGTAGAGTACAACTCTTTTTGTTTACATTTTGAAGTAGAAACTGAGCAGAAACATTAATCTTTAGGGGTTTGGATAGTTTCTATACAGAACAAAAACATGAACAGAAATTTTTTTTTTTCACTCCCACTTTTCATGAGTTGATTTTAAAGATCTTTGGCTAGGCTCAGACTTGAGGCTGACGGAGCCACTAAAATCTCTGAAATTTAGCTGCAGCTCATAGCGTTAACGCTATGCGCTGCCAGTGGAATGCAGCCCCATAGCAATCTTGTGTTTACCTAAGCTGCGGTCACACACAAAGCTGCAGTGTGATATAGTGTGATGTCAGGACTTGTGGCCATAGTAACTAACAATGCCTAATGTGAATTGGATAAGGGGTTTGTTTACATCCCCGGACTGGGAACTTTTAAAATACAATCCTGGAGCGTATATCATATCGATGAGGGGGATCTCTGCACCTGATGACTTCCTATAAGCTTTTGTATGTATTAAGACCAGCTGGGATGTTTTTAGAGTTAGGTAGATCTATGTATTAGATTAAGCATATGCTTTGTATTTTGATTGGTTATTGTAATCGTGTGGGTGGGGTTATTTCTATAAAAGGGTATTTTGTAAATGGTATTGTGAGCTTGATAAAGACCTCACTATAGGTGAAAACGTTGCTGATATGGATGGACAGTAAAGAGAATTGAATTATTCATCAACTGGTGAGGTGCTGTCCTTTAATTTTTTTTAGTTGAAGTAAGAAGTCAATCAGAAGGTGAAAGAGATAAAGAACGTACGGACGCAGGGGACCCTGCTGTCTTGAGGAGAGAGCACCTTTAAGGAGCAGAGGTGACCCAGACAAGAAAGGGGACACTCAAGGTCTGGTCGGAGCCGTCTGGAGTGCCCAGGTCACACCAGTAAACTGGAGCAAAGGCGGTTTCATTAGGATTATCCCAAACCTCAGGCAAGCACATTGTGGGCCTTGATAAGGGAGCCATGACACCCCCCAAGAAGCTTAACCTCTGTCCCGCAGCTAGGTCCACGATGCCAAGAGGTAACAGTGACTTAAGGACAGACCTGGGGACTAGTATCCAGACTTCAGCATGAGAGGGCAGAGAGCCATTGTGACTAGAGACCGAGAAAGAGAATTGAGAGACATCTCTGACGGACTCTGTGGTAAATCATAAAACCTTTGGCTATAATCCCTGGTGAGCCAGACTGTACCGTGTACCTTATCCATCTGGTACCAGAAAAGGAACTGTTTGAGCTGATTTGCTGTCTGGCTTCATTTAATCTGTCGCCCAAAAAACCTCTGCAGCACCACAGAGATTTGGGACTACAATTCCCCTCATCCACCCCACCGCGCTGAAGAAAATCTCCACCTGTGGGAAGCTATACTATCTCTGCTGTACCACACCATCACCTCAGCGCTCGGCTGCAGCACTGGTAGCCGCTTACTAGACACCACAGATGGTGTCACGCATAATCCCCTATCATCATCCCCATCAGCCATTGAGTGCCCAGGGCACAGAACAGGGACCTGACCAGTCGTGATCCCACCGAAGCCACCGTCCCAGTATCTCAGTAACCCCTTCCCTGCCGGCCCGATTCACATGCATTCAGTTGGCAGACCAGTATTTTGCGACAAAAGAAAAAATAAAGTGGGTATCAGCATTTCGAACATGATTAGGGCTGTAACCTAGCCAAAGGTCTGGTCTGACTTCTGAATGGATATGCATTATTTTAATGAATTCTTTCCAATAAAACAACATTTTATTCAACCTTGAAATTCTGGAATATCACTTAATTTGCTTATTTATTTGCTTCCTTCTGAATGTGTATCAGTAATTGCCAATCTGTTATCCATGGTGAGGAGCGGAGATGACGTGAGGGATCTTACAAGTGAGCTGACAACTTGAATTACTTTGTATAGCTAAGACTTTTTTCTTAGTATACAAAAGGCCTGTTTCTCTCAAATATTATTCACAAATTTGTCTAAATTTGTGTTAGTGAGCACTTCTCCTTTGTTGAGATAATCTGTCCACCTAACAGGTGTGGCATACAAAAATGCTGATCTGATAGCATGATAATTGCACAGGTGTGCCTTAGGCTTCCAACAATGAAAGGCAACTCTAATTTATCAATTTTTGCAGTATTGGGAGGGATGGTCTTAGGAGGTCAGTAAACCAATCAGTGTTTGGTGTGACTACCACTTACCAGACAGCCATCTGACTTGTTCAGTGAAAATCAGGATTCATCTGTGAAGAGAACACCTCTGCAAGGTGTCAGATGTAATTGAATGTGAGCATTTGCCCACTTAAGTTTGCTTTGATGACAAACTGCAGTCAGGTGAAGACACCGATGAGGACAACGAGCACACAGGTGAGCTTTCCTGAGGTGGTTTCCAAAAATGTTTGCAGAATTTCTTTGATTATGCAAACGAATTGTTGCAGCAGCTGTCCAGGTGGTTGGTCCCAGATGAACTTGGAGGTAAAAATACTGCATGTGGAAGTCCTGGGCTTGTGTGCTTACATGTGGTCTGCCATTGTGGGGCCAGCTGGATGAAATTCCTAGTCTTTGAACCGCCTTTGGTAATGGCTTATGGTAGATAAATGAACATTCAATTCATGGCAACAGGTCTAGTGAACATTCCTGCAGTCAGCATGCTTATTACACAGTCCCTCAAAACTTGCAACATCTGTGGCATATTTTAGGGTTGCTTTTTACTGTTGCCAGCTTAAGGCACACCTGTGCAATAATCATGCTAACTAATCAACATTTCTGTTGATTCTGGACAGCAGAGAGTTGACATCTGAGCAAGAGAGATAGATCTGAGTGTCGTCAGCGTACAGGTGGTACTGGAAGCCATGGGACGATATGAGTTGTCCTTAGACAGGGGTATAGATGGAAAAAAGTAGGGTCCCCAGGACAGAGCCTTGTGGGACTCCAACAGAGGGTGGGATAATGAGGTAGTGTGGAAGTTGGAAATGATAAATGTGGGGTTGGAAAGGTATGAGGCAACCCAGGAAAGGGAAAGGTCTTTGATGCCAAGGGAAGAGAGAATCTGAAGTAGGAGGGAGTGGTTGACTGTGTCAAAGTCAGAGGACAGGTCGAGAAGGAGGAGGATGGAGAATTGTCTGTTACCTTTGGCTGTAAGTCATTGGTAATTTTGGTTAGGGCAGTTTCAGCGGAGTGGTGGGGCCGGAAACCAGATTGTAGACTGTCAAGTACAGAGTTAGATGAGAGGTGGGAGGAAATTTGAGCATGGACATGTTGCTCAAGGAGTTTGGAAGCAAACGGAAGCAGCGATATGAGGCTGTAGCTCGTCTTAGCAGTCGGGTCTAGGTTTGGCTTTTTGAGGATTGGAGTGATGGTGGCATGTTTGAAAGCTGAAGGGAAGGTCCTGGAAGATATTGATAGATTGAAGAGGTAAGTTATTGCTGGGATGAGCGTGTTAGTGAGGTTGGGGAGGAGGTGGGAAGTGGGAAGGATGGGGTCAAGTGCACAGGTGGTGAGGTGTGATTTGGATAGGAGACGAGCAAGCTCTCCTTCAGTGATGTTGGAGAGGGAGGTTATGAGGGAAGGGCAGATGTTTGGTATATGGAGTGGTTGCAGTGGTGGAACAATAAAGGTTTGCCTTGTTTGGTCAATCTCATTTTTGAAGTATGTTTTGAAGTCCTCAGCAGAGATGAGGGAGGTCGGCGTGGGAAGCGATGGGCAGAGGAGAGAGTTAAAAGTGCTGAACAGTTGTTTGGGGTTGTAGGATAAGGAAGATATAAGGTTTATGAAGTACCGTATATACTCGCGTATAAGCCGAGTTTTTCAGCCCAAAATTTGGGCTGAAAAGTCCCCCCTCGGCTTATACGCGAGTATATATATATACTGAGGTATACAGCAGCAGCCCCAGAGGGATACAGGCCCCCCATCAAGCTCCAGGGCCCCCCCCTTGCGCGGCAGCCTGTAAAGGAAAATCATACTTATCAGTGTCCCGCGCTGTCCCGCTGCTGCCGACACACGATCCCGGGCTTCAATCCGCGTCTTCCGTGTTCCTGTGGTCACAGGCAATGACGTCATTGCCTGCGACTACAAGAAGCCACGGGGAGACGCTGAATGAAGCCCGGGATCGTGTGTCGGCAGCAGCGGGACAGCGCGGGACACTGATAAGTATGATTTTCCATTACAGGCTGCCGCGCAAGGGGGGCCCTGGAGCTTGATGGGGGGGCCTGTATACCTCCGGGGCTGCTACTGTATACAGCCCTGGGGCTGCTGCATACACCACTAGGGCTGCTGTATATACCTCTGGGGCTGTATATACCTCTGGGGCTGCTGTATACTACCTCTGGGGCTGCTGTATACTACCACTGGGGCTGCTGTATACTACCACTTGGGCTGCTGTATGCTACCACTGGGGCTGTATATACCTCTGGGGCTGTATATACCTCTGGGGCTGCTGTATACTACCTCTGGGGCTGCTGTATACTACCACTGGGGCTGCTGTATACTACCACTGGGGCTGCTGTATAGTACCACCGGGGCTGTATATACCTCTGGGGCTGCTGTATACTAACCACTGGGGCTGCTGCTGCTGTATATACCACTGGGGCTGCTGCTGTATACTACCACTGGGGCTGCTGTATATACCTCTGGGGCTGCTGTATACCACACTGCTGGGGGCTATATACCTGTGCTGGGGTCCACCTTCGGCTTATACACGAGTCAATAGGTTTTCCCAGGTTTTGGGGGCAAAAGTAGGGGGGTCGGCTTATACACGGGTCGGCTTATACACGAGTATATACGGTAGGTCTGTTTAGCAGAGGTAAGGGCTGATTTGAAGGCAAGTGTAGCTTGTTTGAAAGTTGTCAAGTCATCTGGCAGGTGTGTTATGGGCCCATGGTGAGTATTTTGTTGCAGAAATTTCCACACCAAAATCTTCACCTTGTGGTAGAAAAACGTACTAAAAACGCATTGCGGATTTGGTGCATTTTTGGTGTGGAATTGTTGAAGATTTGTGCCCTGCATTTTTGATCCTGATTTCAATGGCAATGAGGATTGGAAAACGCTGTAAAATTTGCAACAAAATTGACATGCTGCAGATTCTTCTGCAGCAAAATCCACACCTCTTCTGCTGTGGAAAAAAAAATACCATGAGCACAACACTTCAGAATTCTCATAGACTTTTCTGACTTGAGGATTTCTGACAATTCTGCACAAATTCTGCATTAAAATATGCTTAAAAAAATGTATAAAAAAGTAGTGTGGGCACACAGCCTAAGTCAATACATGCAACATTATGACTGGCACACTCAAATATATTTTGAGTCTAAAAAAAAATCAAATTTTAAAAAGTAATGCTAAAAGAAATGTACACATTTTTGTGTTTTCAGGTTTTTTTCTTTTGTATTGTTAAAGCTCTGATTTTAGGCAGAAAAACATTACATATTAGTAGGTACCATGTATTTCATTTAGCTTTTCGGAAAAAAAGTTTCTCAAAACAATATAAGGATTATTTTGTTGCTTTGGAAAATGGCAGCAGTATGAAAATTAAGTACTACGTGCTATTGTCTCTACAAAAGAGCAAGGTGTTAATAACACACTGCATAGATTTAATGGAGACAAGCCATCTACTACTTATCAGGCAGATCTATCCCTGCCATGCTTTATGTTGAGTCTGTGCCTGGCAGCCGTTTGTATAAACATTGAGCAAACCGTCTGATCACTAGATGCTTATTTTACCCTAAATAGCCAGCTGTCAAATCAGACATACATTCATATGCTAAGCAGATGGTATTACTATATAATTCTGGGGCGATGTTGTATGCAATGGTGGATTTGCCTATATTTTATCCATAAATGAATGTTATACGTGTACAAGGGGATTCAGTTAAAACAATGAAGAGCTTCCAAATGCTTGACAAAGCTGAGTTTACTGAATTGTAACACTAGATAAGTAGCTCCATTTCTTCTAATTAGAGAATAGGATAGATTGTTTTAAACAGCGTACTAAATAGACTTTATGCAGAGAGCCCAATACAATGGGACTACAGATTGATTTAAATGTACTTATTTTAGGTGTGCAATGAAAAACTATCTTTAGCAGGTTTATGTTGTAGAAAAAAAAGTTACATTTCTTGTTTGAATTAAATTTCGTTTTTTCTTCTTTTTATCAAATCTAAAGGATTTCTGTAGCTAGGGGCAACAACAGGTGCAGGGGTTGCAATCGCACCCTAGCCCTGGAGCATAGCGGACCACAAAAGTCATTTTGGCCAATAGAAAAAGACTATTGCTATTAAAGATTTACAATAATTGGGGGCCCCATTGGAACATTTGTCACAGGGCTCATGAACTTCAAGTTATGCCACTGTTAGTAGCTGTTATAAATAGTAAGACTGCTAAAAATTAGTAAACTGCTAAAAAAAAATCACGATCATTGGAAATTTCCCTATATTTTATATTTTGGTCTTGCTAACTGTTGTGATTGCACTAACACCAGAAGTTGCCTAAAAGGGCATAAAGGATCATCTTTAGTGATGAGTACTGTAATATTCGTAATCTCTATACTCGTAAAGAGTACTTTGTAATAATCGCGTATTTGTTCTGAGTAGCGAGTACCATGCAAGCCAGTGGGAAATGCGAGTAATTTTCTACTGGACCGTACAAAAAGGTCTGGGAGGGCTGTAAAAAGGCAGAGATGGATGAGATCATGCAAAACTGCATTGGAACAGTATACAGACATGATGCACACTGTCTGCATACTGTTCTGCCAAAGAGCTGTCTGCTCTGAGTGACAGAACCTAGTGAAGACAGATAGATAGAAGAACAGGTAAATCAGGTTTACCAGACCCCTGCTGCTGCTCCCGGGTCAACTTAGTTTAGTCTCCTTCTCCTTCTGAATCACTTTTGGGGCCGCCTACTAAGCTACTTGCATATTCACTGCAAGTCAGGCAGTGAATGTATACTGTTCCCATGCAGTTTGATCACAATCTCATCCATCTTTGCCTTTTTACTGCCCCCTCAGACCTCATCGGTATTCTGTTAGAACGTCTTTTTTTTCTTTAGTTATACTGTGCCTGCCAGTCACAGTAATGCCATTATCAAAGATTAATTTGGCCTTACTATAACTGATAAGCAATCCCAAGCATGTTTATTGGCTGAAAATCAGTCAGCAAACATGCTTTTCAGCTCACTTAAATAACACAAAACACTCGCAGAAAAACGAGTATCTCGAATACCGTACTATTCATGCGAATAACGAATAGTAACGAGTATACTCGCTCATCACTAATCATCTTCAATAAACAAAGAACTGTGATACATTTATTATTATTTTGTTAGACTGGTTTCACACTGCAGTCTTTTCCCTGATCAGGTTCGATCAGGTTTGTGTGCCAAAACCACCTGTTCTGAGTTTTGGAGATACTCCTGGTTTTGACACACAAACCTGATCAGGGAAAAAACTGCATTGTGAAACCAGCCTTAAAGGGAACCTATCACCTCATTCTACCCCCCGGACCTATCACTAGTGGTCTGTACACCTTCCTAGCTGCTCCCTAACCATCCCCCTCTGCTATAAATCTGCCCTATAAAGATGTTGAAAAATGACTTATAACTTACAGGCAGTCGCTCAGTCAGGAGACTGGAAAGGCAGCTCAAGCCTTTATTCTCCCCTTCTCCCTGCATCACTGCACACCCTGCTGGGTGTCATTATTCGTTCTTGATCTCCTCCTCTGTTTGAATCTCCTGTCCTCTTCTCCTTCTATGATGTACCGGCCAGTACATCATATCCGGCCCGGTGCATTGTGGGGCTTGATCACGTGGTACGGCACTGGCTTCAATATGTGCACTGCGCATGTGACTCACCGTGGCCGGGTCGACACGTTGCAGGAGTTTCATCTTCCTCCTTGTCACGGGAACCGCGCCTGCGGCTGTGGAAGCCCGGTGGTCCAGATCAATAAAGACGTCATTGAGTGAACAGTTTAGGGGCTAAATTGTTTCGTGACGCCACCTATGAGAGTTCCGGTAACGATACCGGCGCTGCAGGGCCTCCGGGTGATGGAATGCAGCACAATGGAACGCTCCCCACAGGCTGAGCGATGATCCCCGAAGCCAGGAGCTGCGCAAGATGTTCTGAGGCAGCTCCGGTTACCTTACTGCGCGGAGATAGACAGTTCATAAGAAAACACGGACACTGGAAGTCTCTGTAACGGGTAATTTACTGTAACCAGCAGGTGATACATGGCATACAGTTCTCAGGTAACGGACCGGGTGGACTCAGCAATGGCCAGTGTTTCTTAGTGAACCGCTGTGTTCCTCCATTCTAACTAATTGTGTTGCCGTTGTCGCCCAGGATTGCCAGATCGGGTACAAGGAGGCTGCTTCAATGCCCTACCCGGGGTATACGTTCCAAGTGTTTTGGGGAGTCTTGGATCCTTTTTGTGGGTACACCGCTGGCTAGACGACTGTGTGTGGCGGTGGTGGGGTGCTCCTGTAAAGCGGTCCCTCCACTCCTCTGGTTCGCATAGAAGTGATAAACGACTCCTAGCTTCGGTACCAGCAAACCGGCTGTAGATGGGCACGGGATGTTTTTGGACCCGCATGTAGATGCCCGTAGTTCGGTTGTTAAGGCACCGGGAGTAATGGCGCTCAACCGGGGTGATGGCCAGGGGGCTGCACGGAACTGTGCAGGCCCCCTCTCCTAGGTTGCAGAGCTTGTTGTTTTTGCTCCTTCTCCTACGTTGTTTCAGAGAGTTCTCTCTTCAGACCCCGTGTCTGTTCTAAACTTTTCACTACACACTACCACTACACTCCGCCCACCAGGACCTTATTGACCCTCTATGCTGATGTGCATGTAGGGTATGGATCTCTGAGTTAACTGTGTGATTGCTGAGTCAGAGAATATTGCTGCTGCTGTCTTGGCTGCAATACCCTCCTGTGATGCACTCGTTGCGGGGCGCCACACTCGCCCTGGGAGAAATACGCTTGTCCCCAAGTGTCACGCTACCCAACATTACAGAGAGATTTTGTATTTTATAACAGGTAATAAACATTTTTATTAACAACAGGTATTCATTTTACTTAGGATGTTGCAAGTAAAAGAAAATAGGTTAACACTTTGCGGACCCGGCGGGCAGTCCGCTGTCCTTAACATGAGTCCAGGCTGTAGCCGCCAAGTCGCGGTGTTGCCGATTAAACTGGAAGAAGTCTTTGACAAAGTTCAAACAGAAAGTCACTTATGCAGGGCACTATTGAGCACCTGTTTAGTGACCCACCCATCACAGCACGCACGCCGCTCGTAGGTAATAATGTTCCCTCTATACAGGTCACGATCTGGGTGTTCTCTCGGCAAGTGTGACTCTACATCGCGCCTTCCTACAAACACTTCCTCATACACGCCCTCCTCCCTGGCAAAACCCCACCCGGTTGATAGGTTGAAAGTGCTCACCCTACCTTCCTTACGGAGTTCATCAGGTAGCGGGGGTTGGCGGCGAGCCTCAGCACGAGCCTCCATGTTGGCGCGCATACGAGCCCACCACTCCTCCCTGCGGATGCGACGTATATCGTCGTCTGTGCGGTACGGGGTGTGAATAAAGTCACTGCGACGTGTAGACTGTTGAATAGTTTGAGCTTGGCGGGCAGTCTGGATCGGCACTCAAGTAATCGGCACCGGAGAAGACACTGCAGCAGCTCCCAACCAACACACCCGAGCAGGTTGCTCAGCCGAAGGGTTCACGGTATCTCCCCAGGCAAATCCGGTATAGAGGTCCTCATCGGTGCTGTGGGTCTCGTCGTCGTCGTCTTCATCCTCCTCTCCTTCAAGGATCACATCGGGCTGCTCGGCGGGTGGAGACGTTGAATGGAATCCCTCCGGGTAGATGGGCGACAAAGCTGCAAAATTCTCCTCGGGGTCATCCTCAGGGCTTCCAGGCTGCTTGCTTCTCCTTCTGTTACATCAGGTAATGGTGTTTCAATCCCGGTGACCAGGTAGGCCCCTGAAGTTGCAGAAGAGGCCTCTGGTTCAGGGGAGAAACAGGCAACAGTCTTTACAGGGATGGTGAGACTGTTGGTGTTTTCCTCAGCGGGAACCGGGTAGGTGATGGCTTCTTCTGTGGAGCAGATTGAGAGCTCCGGCTCTAAAACGGATTCGGCTGTGGTTTCAGGCACTGGAACAGGACGAACTGAAGTTTCCACTGGGATGACGCAATCTATGGGCTCCGGCGATGAAGCAGGACAGGTGGTCGGCGTGGGTGAGGCTGCATAACAGGAACTGTCGTCCGGGTCTGGAGTGAATGCACCAGTGCGGTTCTGCTGGATAGCCCGATGGAGTCGGCTGCCCAGGCTCGCGCTCCAGCTGCAGATCGTCCATTCCACTGTCTCCATAAATCTCACCCGGAGGTCTTGCAATGCCTCCTGCCAAAAGTCGGGGCTGCCGTCGATTGTGAGGACGGGACCCAGACCCGGATGGCCTATGGCTGTGTTGGCCTCCGCCTTGACCTGTTGCATTAAGTCGTGGAGTCTCCTGCTGTCCATCTTCTTGAAGGAACCACACCCGTCCAAACCGGTAACCGTTCTGGTGAAGAGCTGGTGAAGAAGAGTCTCTGACACTCCCACCTCCTTGGGGGCTTTTGTAGTCCAATTGTGGGAAAAAAGTCTTTGGTCCGCCCCCATGGTTGTTTCCAGCAATCAGGGCGGACAATGATTTTGGCGCCTATGCCTTGGCCCTCCCACGAAGAGGGACGGTGGCTCACCCCTGGGCTTGCACGTGGCGATGCACATGGCGGGGGTCGCCATCTTGGATGCCATCTTGGCCCAACTGTGAAAAGGCGGGAAAAGTTCTTTTAGGGATGAACAAAGTCCTTTTTGATGAAATAAAGTTCTTTTTAAGCACATTATACCCGTTAAGGAACGGGCCTGCTCGTATCCTGTACGTGACGCCACTTTCTGACTCACCGTGGCCAGGTCGACACGTTGCAGGCGTTTCATCTTCCTCCTTGTCACAGGAACCACGCCTGCGGCTGTGGAAGCCCGGTGGTCCAGATCAATAAAGACGTCATTGAGTGAACAGTTTAAGGGTTAAATTGTTTCGTGACGCCACCTATGAGAGTTTCGGTAATGATACCAGCGCTGCAGGGCCTCCGGGGATGGAATGCAGCACGATGGAACGCTCCCCACAGGCTGAGCGATGATACCCGGAGCCAGGAGCTACGCAAAATGTTCTGAGGCAGCTCTGGTTACCTTAGTGCGCGGAGATAGACAGTTCATAAGAAAACACGGACACTGGAAGTCTCTGTAACGGGTAATTTACTGTAACCAGCAGGTGATACATGGCATACAGTTCTCAGGTAACGGACCGGGTGGACTCAGCAATGGCCAGTGTTTCTTAGTGATCCGCTGTGTTCCTCCATTCTAACTAATTGTGTTGCCGTTGTCGCCCAGGAATGCCAGATTGGGTACAAGGAGGCTGCTTCAATGCCCTACCCGGGGTATACGTTCCAAGTGTTTTGGGGAGCCTTGGATCCTTTTTGTGGGTACACCGCTGGCTAGACGACTGTGTGTGGCGGTGGTGGGGTGCTCCTGTAAAGCGGTCCCTCCACTC
This sequence comes from Allobates femoralis, assembly GCA_033576535.1. Classification (NCBI taxonomy): domain Eukaryota; kingdom Metazoa; phylum Chordata; class Amphibia; order Anura; family Aromobatidae; genus Allobates; species Allobates femoralis. The sequence continues at coordinate 199,832,775 of JARQOC010000002.1, forward strand.
CTCTGGTTCACATAGAAGTGATAAACGACTCCTAGCTTCGGTACCAGCAAACCGGCTGTAGATGGGCACGGGATGTTTTTGGACCCGCATGTAGATGCCCGTAGTTCGGTTGTTAAGGCACCGGGAGTAATGGCGCTCAACTGCGGTGATGGCCAGGAGGCTGCGCGGAACTGTGCAGGCCCCCTCTCCTAGGTTGCAGAGCTTGTTGTTTTTGCTCCTTCTCCTACGTTGTTTCAGAGAGTTCTCTCTTCAGGCTCCCGTGTCTGTTCTAAACTTTTCACTACACACTACCACTACACTCCGCCCACCAGGACCTTATTGGCCCTCTATGCTGATGTCAGTATTCCAAGTTTTCCAGCCTGCCGTTTGACAATATTTCCCTCAGTCAACATGGAGATCATTGTTTTGTTTGCCCTTCTTCCTGTCTCGCTTGCATAAAGACCTGGCTCAGGTGATCATTAATTGCTTGAGTATATTGGTTCCTGGTCTGCTCCTGCTCAGCTGCTCTCCTTGGTCCACTTACTTCCCTGGAGCTCTGTGAGATCTTTGTCTTCTTACAGCTTCCTGCAGTGTGCACCCTGTAGTGCCGCTGCTATCATCAGGCTCGGACGTCTTAAGTGTGTGTAAGCAACTTCCCGGTTATTACTTTATGTACTGTTTTGCTCTCTGGAACTTGTGTTTACATTTCCTTCTCGGGACTGTGTTTTGAACTCCTCACCCGGTCATCCGGGTGTGGGGACCTTTTTGCCACAGACTATATTCATCCGGTCGTTCCGGTACAAGGACTTGTGCTATGGACTACATTCATCCGGATCTACATATTTTGGACTATTTGTTTATCGGACTGTTTTCGTACGGACTGTGCTTGGCAGTATATTTTGGGGTCGTGTTATTTTTGTATGTTTATTTGCTGTGTACTAAGTTCACATTGTTTGCTGTGTGTGTATAAATACTTTGCACCCAAGTACCCGTCTCTGCTCTTCATTGCCCTTAAGCGATCAGAATCCTCAAATCTATACAATAGTATTACATTATACTCAAGCCCAGAAAGAGGATTCTGCTTAGGGCAATGACGAAGACACGGGAGGAGAAGCTTTTCTCTATGGTTAACTCCTTGCAGCAGGAGATGGAGGTGGTGCAAAATAAGGTCATAGACATGGAGAGACAGCTGGGCCATAATCACCAGGCTGTGGGTCAGGCTCTCCGGGATGTGCAAACCAGAGTGGAGGTTCTGGAAAATGTACCCGCACCAGCCACCAGTATGCTTAAATTACCCCCGTTTCGGTTCGGTGGCGATCGTGGTCAGTTCCGTGGGTTTATTAATCAATGTATGCTCTTTTTCGATGTACATGCTAACTATTTCCGGTCAGATCGGTCAAAAGTATTATGTATAGTCTTGTTGTTAACATCACGAGCACTGGCTTGGGTCAATCCCATGATTGAAAGTCACGATATCCGTTTGAATAACCTGGATAATTTTGTAACAGCAATGGCGCAAATGTTTGATGACCCTAATCGCCGTACCACCGCAGAAACGGCTCTGCTTTCCCTACGTCAAGGAAAGCGGTCTGTCATTGAATATGGTACCGAATTTAAAAGGTTAGTGGTGGATGTCGATTGGGGAAATAATGCGCTGTTATCGGTTTTCAAAAAGGGACTGTCCGGTGCAATCAAGGACGAGTTAGACCAGGCCGAGTCTCCCCAGGACTTTGAACTGTTCCTTCAACACTGTGTGCGCATTGATACCCGATTGACGGAACGTAGACAGGAAAAATGGGCAGCTGTTAACCGGATAACCAATTCTGCTTTCCCTCCTAGGGAGCCCGCTAATAAGATTCCACGGGAGGCCGAGGACATTCCCATGCAAGTGGACTCTTTACAACGACGGGAAAACAACGAACGTCGCGACTACCGGCTCCGTGAGCGTTTATGCTTTTATTGTGGTCAATCTGATCATTTTTTGATTAACTGCCCTAAATGCCCTAAATGTCCAAATAAGGTTCTGGCAGCCATAACCGAGGGTGATAACACGGACGCAGAGTCCGAGATCTCTGACTCAAATATACACCTGGATGCGGTTTTTCCTTCTGTACTAATGTCAGCTTCACCTAAGGTTCCGGAAGACAATTATACCCATTGCTCTCTTCCAATTCAGATTCAGTGGGATTGACAGTTAATTCCTACATCTGCCATGATAGACTCCGGGGCAGGGGGTAACTTCATGGACTCTTCTTTTGCCAGGAGACATGGTATCAAAACACTAAAAAGAGTCTCACCAATAACCATGGAAATGGTGGACGGTTCTCCATTAGTTTCGGGACCCGTAGATCAGGAGACGGTACCTCTTAACTGTGTGATGAAACCAGGTCATCAGGAGACTAATTTCTTCTCCTCACTTTCCGGTCATTTTACGACTCCCTTGGCTGCGATCTGAAAATCCAATCATCAATTGGGAGACAAAGGACGTATCCTTCCATCCCCAGGCCGGTCCGACCATCAGTCCAGCAGTACCGGTAACGCAGAATGAGGAGGACACTATACAGGTACCTGTTCTCCCCCCAGTCTATAAGGAGTTTACGGATATATGCGACAAGAAAAAAGCAGACCAGCTTCCCCCGCATAGACCATATGATTGTCCCATAGACATGCTTCCAGGGGCCGAGATTCCGTTTGGTCCTGTCTACCCGTTGGCGGCTCCGGAGTTACAATCACTGAAAGACTAGCCAAGGGGTTTATTCAACCTTCGTTTTTCGTGAAAAAGAAAGATGGGACTCTGAGACCTTGTATCGATTACCGGGAGCTTAATAAAATAACCATCTGGCTTCCGGTTCCGGCGCCCTCATGCCCGCACGTGAGTGAAGAAGCTCCCGCACACCCTCTGCCACTACTTGTATTTACCCGTGCCCCGGGCCGCAAATACATTTAAAAACATTACTCACCGGGAGGAGGAGAAGCAGTGCGGCGAAAATTATGTATAAATATGTCAGTAGGGGGCCAGGAGCGGAGGAAGCAGCCGAGACAGAGAGCAACAGCAGCAGGCTGCAGGGCGGGAAGGAGTTAATGGCAGATGCTGCATCGCGCTCTGCTTCTGCCTCTGCAGTGAGCGAGGATGTGGAGGAGAGAGAAAGTGAACACATGGAGATAAGACCCGGCACACACAATAAAGTTGGGGACAAAGTCACAGAGGGGTGTAAAAGGATGGACAATATACAAATAGACTATAAACTATTGGCAAAAGAAATGGCCCACCATCTGGCTGATGAGATCAAGCAGGCAGTCTCAGACCTCGTGCAGGCTTCTACAAAAGACCTGCATGACAAGATATCCTAGCAGGAGGCTCAGTTACAAGAAGCAGAGCCTAGAATCTCAGAAGCAGATGACAAAATAGTGGAACTGGAAAATAAAGTCCAAACCTTACAGAAACAGTCCACTTATGCATTGGAGAAACTTGAGGACTTAGAAAATAGATCTCGCAGGAGTAATCTTAAGATAATTGGCCTCCCTGAGACAATTTCCATGGGATTGCTTGATGAGATCTTTGAAGTCGATTTGCCAAAAACACTAGGACTTACGCATAGGTGCAAAGTGGAGAGGGCACACAGAATCGGCCCCCCAAGAGATATGCCTGCGGACAACAGAGAGTCAGGGTCACAACGCAATAAAGAACCTCAAAAACCTAGACAATCGGTGGCTAAATACCTAAACCATAAAGATGAAGAGGAAATTCTGAGGGCATATAAGGCAAAACGTCAGCCTCTGATTATACATGGCCATAAGGTTCTGGTGTATGGCGACTTCTCGGTGGAAGTCACGAGACGTAGAAGAGCTTTCAGCGGAGTATGCACATTGCTATATAAGCGTAATGTGAGGTTCCAACTAAGCTATCCGGCAACGCTCAGGTTCAGAACGATGGATGGCATGATGCGAACCTTCACAGACCCAGAGGAGGCCATGCAAGTAGTCACAAAACAACAAGGATCGCCAGCGAGGAAATCACCAATAACATCTAACTCTGAGAAAGACCCAACTCTGCCAGGTCCAGAAGAGGAACAAGACCTGCCAAGAACATATAGGCTGAGATCGGACAGTTCACTGGGAGGAAGTCAAGACAGAAACGCGACGCCAAGGGACGCCTGCGACGAAAGCAAATAAAAAGAGCGGTCAAGGAAAGTGAGTGATCTGGTCAAGGTTCTCTAAGATGCTGTAGAGAGAAGAGAAGAGAGCTCTGATCAAATTATGGAAATTTTTTTTTTTTTTTTGAGATAGAGCATGCTGTGTTTTTTTATTTTTTTATTTTTTTTCTTGTCTTGTCTCTTTATAGGCATAGACGTGAGGGAAGGTGATACAAGATCACTTGGACATGCAAATATTGGGACGGTTTCAATGCAGTAATGAAGGAAGTCAGAAGACTTTTAGACATGAACCAGATGCTGCTGAGGCAGCCCTGATACAGCATGTGATGTTACACTTGGAATGACAAGTAACGGTCAAATTTACCTCGTTAATAAGTTTAGGGGCTATTAGATGTATTTAATGTAAGCTTTGTTACGCAATGTTAAAGGCTACTGTTTTAAAGTTTGTTGAATGGGGAAGGGGAAACATGGGAGGAGGGGAGAAAGAGGGCACTTAAAGGGGTTTAGAAATAACTGATACACGGCCAGAACAGGATGTTGCCCTTGAATCCCTTATAATCTTTCCGCTGACAATAGAGAGGTGGGGTAGGCTCGGGGCTTTTGACTCATTAGCAGGTGGGAAGTCACTTGCCGAAGCACAGCATTAAATATAGGCGGGGGGGGGGAAAGTGGGAGCAGGTAGACGAGGGAAAAAAGCGAAGTCCAGAAGACCTTAGTAGGAGAAGCAGGATGAGGAAAAGGAGAGGGGAACAAGGGAGGGGGAGGGAGAATATTTGGTCACCATTGTATATACTCACTCAAACTCGATGACACACGAAGACAGCATCCTTTCTCGGTATTCCTCAGGAATTAGAACTCAGCGTAGATATTACATTTATACCAATATGATTCCACAATGGTTAGATGGGTGACATGGAATATTAAAGGGTTGCGCTCGCCAAACAAACGAATGCTGATACTACGTCATTTAAAGCGATTGAAAGTTGATATTGCCTTGCTCCAAGAAACACACCTTTTGGCAGACGATTTTTTTAGACTGAAAAAATTATGGGTAGGAGAATTGTATGGCTCTAGTTCTGCAGACAGAAAAGCAGGGGTTATCATACTCATTAATAGAAACTTCGCTCACAGACTAATCTGTCAGGAGTCAGATCATGAAGGCAGGATGATACACCTTGAGCTACAGGTTCAAAATGAAGTGGTCAGCGTGTATAACATATATGCACCCAACACGGCACAGAGGGCCTTCTTTACCAATTTGCAAACTAAACTTATCACTGATACACATAAGAACATGATCGTGGGAGGCGATTTTAACGAGGTGATGAATGGTGCAGAAGATAGGAGGGCAGCATTAGAACATTCCACAGGAGGAAGACGGAGATCAGCAAAAGATAAGGGCAGTTATTTGGAGGAGATGGCATCTAACTGGCATCTGAAAGATGCGTGGAGGACTATGTACCCAATGGATCGGGAATATACCCATTATTCGCACGTCCACGGAACATGGTCCCGCTTGGACATGTTTCTAATATCTAATAATGTTTTGCAGAAGTTATCAACAGTGCAAATAGAAAATATGGTTATATCGGATCATAGTCCGGTGACTTTGAAACTATGGACAGCTATAAAAAGGGTACTGACTATTTGTGGAGATTTCCTTCTATACTAACTAAAGAAGAGAACTTTAACACATTATTGAAAGAATGGTGGACAAATTTTATGTTGGATAATGCCGCTCATGTAGATAATCCAGCCCTATATTGGGAAACAGCGAAGGTGATGCTAAGGGGACACATATTAGCATACACGACGAAATGGAAGAGACATGTTAAAGAACAATACTTGGCCACTAGTACCAAGGTCAGGGAAACATATAACATTTACAAGAACTCACTGTTGAATGCTGATAAGGAGATTTGGGTCCAAGCAAAAAGAGAATTTGAAGATTGGGCGCAAAAGAAGGAAAGCATATATAAAGGACACTTAGAAATAGAATTAAACAGATATGGGGATAAGGCGGGAAAGATGATGGCGGGCTTGGTGAGGGGGCAACGTCCATGCACAAACATAACAGCAATTAGGGATAGAGGAGGTAAGATAGTATCGAACCCCAAGGATATCACGAGCACGCTGAGAAAGTTTTATGCCACTTTATATAAAGAAAAAAGCCAAGCTGCCCTACAAGGTCTGGAGTGGCTGGAATCTGTCAGCATGACTAAAATTACTGAAGAGGAGCTGGTAGATTTAAATGCACAGATATCTGCAGAAGAAATTGGTGCTGCCATAGGGGGTCTTAGCTCACATAAAGCACCGGGCCGGATGGATTCAACGGAGCTTTCTTTAAGTCATTGCGAGAACAAATAACATCACCACTACAGGAGTTTTATAATGGGATCCTCCAGGGAGAACCTTTATCTGACACAATTAACACAGCATATATAAAGCTATTACCCAAAGGGGAGAGGGATACCATGGATCCTGCAGGCTATAGGCCAATCTCCTTAATTAATCAGGATCTCAAACTCTTGTCTAAAATAATGGCAGAAAGATTGGCCAAGATTTTGCCGAGATTGATTATGCAACATCAGACAGGTTTTGTGAAAGGGAGATCCACCACCATTAATATAAGAAAATCTATGCTATTACTTGATGTGGTACGAAATAGGACACTTAAAAAGGGGGAGGACCCGGCCATGGTCACCCTAGATGCAGAAAAGGCATTTGACAGCGTGGGGTGGTCGTGGCTGGGTCAGGTTCTCAACAACATTGGGTTGACGGGCCCTTTTAGACAATTCCTTACAACCCTATATCGCAATCCCAGGGCGCGAATTTACACAGCGGGACATTTATCACATGCGTTCCAGCTGGAAAGGGGGACCAGACAGGGCTGTCCCTTGTCACCCTTATTATTTAACATCGCTATTGAACCGTTAGCTCGATATATAAATACACACAGTACTTTTGCAGGAATATGAGTTGGCAAACTGGAGGTCAAGTCCGCATTTTTTGCAGATGATATCATATTGTTTCTAAATAACCCCAAACAGGATCTCCCGTATTTATTGGCGGAGATTGAAAGGTTTGGTCAATTTTCGGGTTTTCATCTAAACACAAAAAAGTGCGAACTTCTGTTCCTTAGAACGGACAAACAGCGGGAACAAAATGCCAACATATGTGGGATACCAGTGGCAAAGGATCACCTCAAATATTTGGGAATATACTTAGGCAGAACGACCCATCAGATTTACAAGTTAAACTATACACCAATTATAACAAAGATAGAAAAAGAGTTGGAGAGGTGGAAAGGGCTGCCCTTGTCATTGCTTGGACGCTGTCACCTTCTTAAGATGGTGAGCTTTGCCAGATTACTGTATCCTTTACAGACGATACCGATGTTACTGAGACATGAAGATGTAAATAGGATCAATAAAGCTTTCTCCAAATTCATATGGAAGGGGAAGAGAGCTAGAATAGCCATTAGATCTTTAATGCGCCACACGGAAGAAGGGGGCGTGGGGATACCTGATGTGAGGGGATACAACTTGGCTTGCATAGCAAGGCATGTACTGGATTGGATGAAGAAATCCAGCAGGTATCCTGACTTGGCTCTTGAGTCAGAGTTTGGTGAACCCTGGGAACTATCAGCGCTGCTGCATTCTCCTTTACAGTACCTGCCTACACATATTAAGGGTTCAGTAATCTGTAAAGATACCATGGCAACATGGAAAACGATAAGGAAAAAACTAAAAATGTCTTGGAGAGTATCAAAATACCTGAGCCCTTGGGCATTTCCAGCATTCAAACTGGGAAGGGAGAATAGTCTTTTCGGGGAATGGAAGAGAAGGGGCATTAACACAGTAGGGGCTTATTGAATGTAACAGAAAAGAGATGGATGTCTGGCCAGGAAATCTTGAGTAAATATCACCTACCCAACTTTCAATTATTACAATTCAGTCAAATGAATCACTACATTTTACAAAACTTGAGAAATGTAACAAGGGAATTACTAGAGAATACATGGGATGTTTTAATGTCTAGAGATATTATGGACATCACAATTTCTTCCGTATACAAGGCTTTGAGATTGGAATTACAACCATTATGTGAGGAGAAAATGTTTGGGAGATGGAGACGATATCATGCAGATGTTGATCTATCGCAAAAAATACTACATGGCTGGAAAGTGGTCAAAAAATATATTATCAATGAACGTTGGAGAGATAGTCATTTTAGAGTCATGCATGGTACCATAGTGGGTTTTAATCTCCCTCCAAACGCCAATCACCCAGATAGGATGGTAAACTGTCCTAAATGCGGACAACACGGAACAGACATAGAACATGGGCTGTGGTCCTGCATGTATTCCAGAAAGTTTTGGGAGATCATGCAGGGTTTAGTACAAAAGATATGTGGGATCAAGATAGAGTTAGATCCAATGTGCTGGCTATTTCATTATGTAGAAGATGGAGTTCAAGGGGGTAATCTACATGTATTGTTTCATACAATTGCCATGCTGGCGAAACGCACTATTCTTCAACGTTGGATAGCATCGACACTACCGGGAGAATCTGATATTCACATGACACTGCTGGAATTATTACATTTAGATAGGAGGGAAACGATGAGGAACATAAAGAAGGGGGCTACATGTTTTTTTAATAAGTGGAGATCGTACATAGAAACATCCCTTACGGACTCGGATATCCAAAACATAATGATATCGTTCCAATACTCAGACTGGTATGCATTAGAAGAATGGGGAGGAACTCTGGGTAGATTACATTTGAGGACTGAGGATGGAGTTGATGATTGAGTGGGGATGCTCTGATGAAACTGGATATTATCATAATATGTCATACTAAGATTTGTTTTGATCGAGTAATTGGTGTGAGAGGTTTGAAGTTTTCTTTTTTTTTCTTTGTGATGATGACCAGGGGAAGGGGAAAGATTATAGATTTAATATTTTGTAGTTATATTTAGAACAACGATGTAATGCCTATTGAAGCTCGATGCTTAATTTAATATTGTTTCATTAACTTTATTCCTGGTTTTGTTGAAAACTGCATGAGCACATGATATGTTATGATTTGTCTTGAGTGATGAAACAATAAAAATGATTGTGGAAAAAAAAAAATAATAACCATCCGGAACCGGTATCCCCTACCGTTGATTCCCGAACTGTTGGAGAGAGTACGGCAGGCCAAAATTTTCACCAAATTAGATCTCTGGGGGGCATATAATTTGCTCCGTATACGTCCTGGAGACGAGTGGAAGACGGCGTTCAGATGTCGGTATGGCCATTTTGAATACCTCGTGATGCCTTTTGGGCTCTGTAACGCTCCCGCTGCTTTTCAACACTTGGTCAATGATATATTTAGGGATTTGTTGGATCAGTTTATGGTGATCTACCTGGACGATACCTTAATTTTCTCTGATTCTCTACAGGAACACCAGGAGCACGTAAAGGCGGTACTTACCCGTCTGAGAGATAATCACCTGTATATCAAGTTGGAGAAGTGTGAATTCCATTGCTCACAGATTCACTTCTTAGGGTATGTTATCTCTCCTCAGGGATTAAACATGGAGTCCAGCAAGATCCAGGCGATTCTAGACTGGCCGGTACCAGGAAACATCAAGGAGGTACAACGCTTTATCGGTTTCGCTAATTTTTACAGACCCGTCATTCGCAACTTTTCAGAGATTGTGCGTCCTATCACCTTGCTCACCAAGAAGGGGTAGAAGTTTGTATGGTCCATGTAGGCCCAGGAGGCTTTTGATCATCTCAAGGTTTGTTTTACCTCGGCGCCAATACTGACACACCCGGATCCCGTACTCCCTTTCATTGTGAAAGTCGATGCTTCCGATAACGCACTAGGGGCTATCCTTTCACAAAGGACTGGGGACAAGGGACTCCTACACCCGTGTGCTTTCTTTTCTCGTCGGTTGTCCCCTGCAGAAAGAAACTATGATATTGCAGATAGGGAACTGTTAGCCATTATTTCCGCGTTTAAGGAATGGAGACATCATTTGCAGGGAGCATCACAACAAGTGGTAGTTCTCACAGACCATCGTAACCTGGAATTCCTTAAATCTGCCAGGTGCCTGTCTCCACGGCAAGCCCGGTGGAGCCTGTTCCTTAACCAGTTTAATTTCATTGTCTCGCACCATCCAGGGTCACGTAATGGGAAAGCTGATGCCTTGTCCCGAATCCACGCTGTGGATTCCGTGCCAGGAACCCCATCCAAGACCGTCTTATCGGATGCCAATTTCGTCGGAGTACTCCAGGATCAGGATTTGTGGAAGGACCTCAAGCTGGCTTATGACGGTGATGTATTCCTTGCTGCCCCACCCACTGACGTAGACCTGGTCCTTAGGAATGGTTTGTGGCTAAGGGAGCGCCGTATTTATGTCCTGGAGGCGGTAAGACTTCGGGTTCTCAAATTGGTCCACGATTCCATGTTGGCAGGTCATAGGGGGGTACAGAAGACGCAGGAATTTTTAAGCCATTTTTTCTGGTGGCCCACCTGCTTAAAGGATGTGAAAGACTATGTACACTCATGTGTGGTTTGTGCCCAGTGCAAAGTGCCTCGTGTTGCTCCTACGGGACTTCTTCAACCGCTTCCCATACCCTCTCGCCCTTGGGGGTCTATCTCTATGGACTTCATTGTGGAGTTGCCCAACTCAAGGGGCCACAATACTATTTTGGTGGTAGTGGATCGATTGACTAAAGCTGCTCATTTCATACCATGTACCGGCCTCCCCTCCGCCGCAGAGACAGTAGATTTAGTAATCCAGAACGTTTTTCGGTTACATGGGGTACCGGATGAGATCGTCTCTGACAGGGTGGTGCAATTCACCTCCAAGTTCTGGAAAGGGTTTTGTTCTGCATTACATATTGACGTACGTTTGTCTTCTGCCTACCATCCTCAGACAAATGGACAGACGGAACGGACAAATCAAACCCTGGAGCAGTATCTGCGATGTTATGTCAGCCATCTCCAAGATGATTGGTTCAAGCTGCTTCCCCTGGCAGAGTTCTCATACAACAATACACAGAGCAGTTCCACGAAGGTATCGCCCTTTTTCGCCAACCTGGGTTATCATCCAAATATTTTACCTAGGTCGCCAGTTGCTACATCGGTCCCAGCGGTTGGGGACAGATTGATGGTTCTACAGCAGAATCTAGAAGTGTTAAAGGAGTCTCTGGCCTCGGCTCATGAGCGTTACAAGAAGTCAGCGGATGTCTACCGGAGACCCGCACCCATGTAAAAGGTAGGGGATTCGGTGTGGTTATCCACTAAGAACCTAAGATTGGGTGTTCATTGACCCGTTCAAGATCACCGGGATTGTGAGCTCTGTGGCCTGTTGGCTGAAGTTACCACGGACTCTGAAGGTACATCCTGTTTTTCATGTATCTTTATTGAAACCGGTTTTCCATAATACGTTTCAGGGACGCATTGTGCCTCCCCCCCCCTCCTGTGATGGTTGATGGTCATGAACAGTTTGTGGTTGAGGACATCATCGACTCTCGGCTTCATAGGCATCGGCTTCAGTATCTTGTTCGTTGGCAAGGGTACCCTCCCGAAGACGATTCTTGGGAACCGGTAGGTAACATCTACGCTCCCCAGAAGGTTGCACAATTCCATCGGAGGTATCCGGACAAGCCTGGTCCGGGATCGTCCTGAGGCCGTTTCCAGGGGGGGAGTAATGTCAGTATTCCAGGTTTTCCAGCCTGCCGTTTGACAATATTGCCCTCAGTCAACATGGAGATCATTGTTTTGTTTGCCCTTCTTCCTGTCTCGTTTGCATAAACACCTGGCTCAGGTGATCATTAATTGCTTGAGTATACTGGTTCCTGGTCTGCTCCTGCTCAGCTGCTCTCCTTGGTCCACTTACTTCCCTGGAGCTCTGTGAGATCTTTGTCTTCTTACAGCTTCCTGCAGTGTGCTCCCTGTAGTGCCGCTGCTATCATCAGGCTCGGACGTCTTAAGTGTGTGTAAGCAACTTCCCGGTTATTACTTTATGTACTGTTTTGCTCTCTGGAACTTGTGTTTACATTTCCTTCTCGGGACTGTGTTTTGAACTCCTCACCCGGTCATCCGGGTGTGGGGACCTTTTTGCCACAGACTATATTCATCCGGTCGTTCCGGTACAAGGACTTGTGCTATGGACTACATTCATCCGGATCTACATATTTTGGACTATTTGTTTATCGGACTGTTTTCGTAAAGACTGTGCTTGGCAGTATATTTTGGGGTCGTGTTATTTTTGTATGTTTATTTGCTGTGTACTAAGTTCACATTGTTTGCTGTGTGTGTATAAATACTTTGCACCCAAGTACCCGTCTCTGCTCTTCATTGCCCTTAAGCGATCAGAATCCTCAAACCTATACAATAGTATTACAGCTGATGTGCATGTAGGGTATGGATCTCTGAGTTAACTGTGTGATTGCTGAGTCTGAGAATATTGCTGCTGCTGTCTTGGCTGCAATACCCTCCTGTGACGCACTCGTTGCGGGGCGCCACACATGTGCCAGAAGCCGGGGTCGTACCACGTTTTAAGCTGCACAATGCATCCTCATCGCAGCCTCCAGTCACTACATGCACCAGCTGCGAGCTCCGGTCAGGATGTGTGATGACTCACTGAGGTCATCTGAAGTAAACATTTAGGTAAGCCTCCATACTTTCCTGAACGGTGATCTTAGATAACCTCAGCAAGTCACAATACACTCAGATTGGAGATCGCTGATCTGGTCACCATAGAAACCAAGTCAGGAAACCAAATCAGCTGACGCGATTGCTATGGTGACAAGATCAGCTGACCTCACTAGAGTGAGTCAGCTGAACTGGTCACCTGAGTTGGTTAGTATTATGACCAGATCAGCGATCTCCAGTCTGGGTGTATGGTGACTTGCTGAGGTTATCTAAGGTCACCATTCAGGTAAGCATGGTGGCTTACCTGAATGGTGATCTCAGGTGACTTCAGTGAGTCACCCCACATCCTTACCAGAGCATGCAGCTGGTTATTTCAGTGACTGAAGGCTGCAATGAGGATGCTGTATTCTTCATTGTAGTCTCCATTCAACAAGACATTGCAGTGGATTGTGGAGAGATATGAAGGCGGAGGGTTTAATAAAGATGAAACTTTGCCCGACATTGAGAATTTCAGGCTTAATGTCAGCTGGCAATACTAAGCTGGTATTAACCCCATATTACCCAGCCACTGTATGAGCCGAGGAAAGTGCCATGGAAATGACACTATGATGAGTGAAAGGGGCTGCTGCAGACTACTTTTATTTAGCATGGGGGGCCCCTAAAACAATGGGCCCACACCCTGCTGTGAATACCAACCCTCAGCTGCCTAGTTTTACCTAGTTTTATCTTGGCTGGCAATTAAAAATATAACGGAGCTGTACACATTTTTTTTGCCAGCTATGGTAAAAATAGGAAGCTGAAGGTGGCAGCTCATAGCTGCCCACTTTATCTATGCTGAGACTGAAAAATACAGCAGAACCCTACACATTTTTTCCCATTATTTATTTGTTTTACACCCTATGACATCAGGTTAGTTGAAATACACTAATGTCTTTGACAACAAAAAACAGACATCATCCAGATTGTAAAATTGAAATCTAATTGCTAATCACAGACGCTCTCACAGAGCATGAGCATCCATGATTGACTGTTATTGAGTCAGTGAAGTAAATATACAGAAAGCTTAATGGGCAGGACTAGAAGTAAGAGGAAGAGCAGACCAAGAAGCAATCAAGCAGCGGGAGACTGGTTAGATATGTGTGTGTCTACCTGTGTTTGGTAGCTTTTCAACACCATTGAAGGTGTTTTCTATGTGTTTGATGTTGGCTGTCATTCATTTCACTGAACAATTCGCCGAAAACTCCACAGTCGGTAAATGCAGCCAAATTTGCACCCTGAGGTGTTCACTCATCTCTATCATCTCTAGTCAAAACCTGAGAACAATAAAGTATTCTAAGATGCCCAGTTGGAATAGTATAACCTTTTATGAAATAGTGCTATCGTTAAAGGGAATTTAACAGCAGTTTTTTGCTATGTAAGCTGAGGACAGCATGCTTTAGGGGTTGAAAAACAAAGATCAGCAATGCCTCTTTTTTCAGGGTGTGTGCTATTGTTTACATAAACTAAAGGCTTTATCACCTGGTGATTACCATTACTGAACTATATTGTCATGCACATGTCAGTCCAACTTGACCCCTCTTTTGATTAACACATCACTCCAGCAAGTAATCCCAAGTTAGGCTGGGGTTACACATAAGCCCTCAGTCAGTTTTTGGCTTCAGTTTTGTCATTTTTTTGTTCTAAGTCCAAAAACTGACAGAAAAACGCATTGGGTGTAATAAACAACCTGTGCGTTTTTCTCTGGAGCTCAAAACATTGCCCTGTCCGTTTTTGAGCCAAAAACGCAGTAAACAGCGTTTTTGGCATCAGTTAAAAAACGCATGCGTTTTCATGCGTTTTTTTTAACATGGGGCCCTATGGGAAACGCATGCGCAAACGCATGCAAACGCATGCACTTGCGTTTGCGCATGCGTTCGCGCATGCGTTTTTTTAATGAAAATTCCAAAAACGTACAGGAGTGCAGGAGACACAAAAAGCACCCTATAAAAAACGGATTGGTGATGAAAATGACTTCCAAAAATGGATTTCTATGTGTAACCCCAGCCTTAGGCTGTGGTCACAGTACCATTTTTCACATGCATTTTTGGAGACCTGCGTTTTCAAAAACGCATGTAAAAAACGCACCCATAGGCCCCCATGTTAAAAAACGCATGCCCTAATAGCCAAAAAGCATGTGTGGCTGTCCCATGCGTTTTTGGAGCATATACAAAAACGCATGCGTTTTTGTAGAAAACGCATGCGTTTTTATAACATGGGTTCCTATGGAAAACGCATGCAAAAACGCATGTACAGTTAGTACCTTTTAGTGCCATTCAAAAACGCATGCGTTTTCCATAGGAACCCATGTTATAAAAACGCATGCGTTTTCTACAAAAACGCATGCGTTTTTCAAAACGCTCAAAAAAATACTACAAGCACTATTTTTAGGCTGGAGTCACAGTACCATTTTTCACATGCTTTTTTGGAGACCTGCGTTTTCAAAAACGCATGTAAAAAACGCACCCATAGGCCCCCATGTTAAAAAATGCATGCCCTAATAGCCAAAATGCATGTGTGACTGTCCCATGCGTTTTTGGAGCATATCCAAAAACGCATGCGTTTCTGTAGAAAACGCATGCGTTTTTATAACATGGGTTCCTATGGAAAACGCATGCAAAAACGCATGTACAGTTAGTACCTTTTAGTGCCATTCAAAAACGCATGCGTTTCCCATAGGAGCCCATGTTAACAAAAACGCATGCGTTTCCCATAGGGCCCCATGTTAAAAAAAACGCATAAAAACGCATGCGTTTTTTAACTGATGCCAAAAACGCTGTTTACTGCGTTTTTGGCTCAAAAACGGACAGGGCAATGTTTTGAGCTCCAGAGAAAAACGCACAGGGTGTTTATTACACCCAATGCGTTTTTCTGTCAGTTTTTGGACTTAGAAAAAAAAAATGAGAAAACTGAAGCCAAAAACTGACTGAGGGCTTATGTGTAACCCCAGCCTAATCCAGACAAAAGAGTATAAGAGGTTCCAGTGACACATATCCTGGTAAAACCTCTTCTGTATTCAATATAACTTAGGCTGGGGTCACACACACAGATATCTGGGCAGATATTGTTCACAGATCTCTGGTTGCAGTGAAATCATGGACAGATTGCTCCATTTGTACATAGCCACTAAATGGAACAATGTGTCCATGATTTCACTGCAACCAGAGATCTGTGAACAATATCTGCCCAGATATCTGTGTGTGTGACATGGCCCTATTAAGTATATCATATATGTGTTCCACTTTATGTATTGAATTACTGAAATAAATTGACTTTTTGATGATATTCTTATTCATTCTAATTCTAATTCATCTAATTCATGAGATGCGCCTGTAACTCTTATGGCCCCTTTACACGCAGCTACAGGTAACAGGTTTTCCACAAGTAACTTACTGGTTGCAGTGAAATCATGGAGACATAGTTCCATTTGTACACAGCAACAAGATAGAACCTTGTCTCCATGATTTCACTGCAACCAGTAAGTTACCTGTGGAAAACCTGTTACCTGTAGCTGCGTGTAAAGGGGCCATCAAGGTACTGTCACACGCGGCAATTTTGCTTTCAATTTCACTGTCAATTTGCTGGTTGCAGTGAAATCATGGACACATTGTTCCATTTGTACACGGCAACAAAATAGAACAATGTGTCCATGATTTCACTGCAACCAGCAAATTGACAGTGAAATTGCAAGCAAAATTACTGTGTGTGATGGTACCTTGATGGCCCCTTTACACGCAGCTACAGGTAACAGGTTTTCCACAGGTAACTTACTGGCTGCAGTGAAATCATGGAGACATAGTTCCATTTGTACACAGCAACAAGATAGAACCATGTCTCCATGATTTCACTGAAACCAGTAAGTTACCTGTGGTAAACCTGTTACCTGTAGCTGCGTGTAAAGGGGCCATCAAGGTACTGTCACACGCGGCAATTTTGCTTGCAATTTCACTGTCAATTTGCTGGTTGCAGTGAAATCATGGACACATTGTTCCATTTCTACACGGCAACAAAATAGAACAATGTGTCCATGATTTCACTGCAACCAGCAAATTGACAGTGAAATTGCAAGCAAAATTACTGTGTGTGATGGTACCTTGATGGCCCCTTTACACGCAGCTAGAGGTAACAGGTTTTCCACAGGTAACTTACTGGCTGCAGTGAAATCATGGAGACATAGTTCCATTTGTACACAGCAACAAGATAGAACCATGTCTCCATGATTTCACTGAAACCAGTAAGTTACCTGTGGTAAACCTGTTACCTGTAGCTGCGTGTAAAGGGGCCATCAAGGTACTGTCACACGCGGCAATTTTGCTTGCAATTTCACTGTCAATTTGCTGGTTGCAGTGAAATCATGGACACATTGTTCCATTTCTACACGGCAACAAAATAGAACAATGTGTCCATGATTTCACTGCAACCAGCAAATTGACAGTGAAATTGCAAGCAAAATTGCCGTGTGTGATGGTACCCTAATGGTACCTTTACACGCCGCGACGGCAGGCTGGATACAGCCCGCTACAGGCTACAAATGTAGCTTGTAGCGTCAATGTAGCCCGTCGTAGCGGCGTCTGAAGACGCGACGCTACAGCCGGCGACAGATACATCTGTTTATGGGCTCTGCTCGAAAACTGATGGCTACATCGCCGATGGTAGCGAGCTGTATCGGCGTGTAAAGAAGCAACGGAAGGGAACTCCGGACACCCGGGGCTGTAGCTGCAATGTAGCTAAGGCGTGTCCCAGGCTCCGGGTTACCACGCCCCATCACCGATCATTGGAGGAAGCTCCTGCATGACGATTGGTAGTCGCTGCCTAGGGCGGCATATTTAAGGAGCTGACCAGTCACACTACACAATCGCTCGAGCGTGCTGTATTTCTCAGCCTCCTGCGATGCCTGGCCAATCATGATGATATTGCGCTGTCCTATCAGCGTACGGATGGCTCGTAATCCACGATTGTGGCACGCCTATGTGCTGTCCCTGCTGTACCAGGTCCGCCCATAGTAGCTTATTGTAGCGCTGTGTAAACGTGGTACGCTAAGCTACAGCTGGCTACTTGAGACACCCGGCGATGTAGCTAGCTACAGATGTAGCGTGGCGTAGCGCACCTTATGGCGGCGTGTAAAGAGGGTGCGTTGACCGTTTGTAGCCGTTTGAGCGTGCTCGTGCACGTGAAGTAGCGCGATGTATCCAGCCTGCCGTCGCGGCGTGTAAAGGTACCATTAGAGAACTTATGTAGTAAAGAGAAAAACTTACAATGCATCTCCCTATATCGGACCTGGCTATCATATGATCTCACAAAAAAGTTAGCCATCTAGCTTGGATTAAAATTCAGTATCTATCTCTATTGGTACCTTTACACGCCGCTACAGAAGGTTGGAAACAACCGGGTGTCGGAGACAATTGTATCTTGCACCGTCAAATCAACCCGAGGTAGTGGCGTGTAAACTAGCTTGTTACCACCCGTCACTTTCGGCATCTGTTTCAGAGACGTGCTCTAAAACAGGTTGGTTTCAACCCGATGGTAGCGGCGTCTAAAGGAGGAACAGGAAGGTTTTTTCAACACCTAGTTACATCCCTGGGGCGTGACAGAGCCTCCGGGATACCGCGCACCATCAGCGATCATTGGTGGAAGCTCCTGCGTTACGATTGGTTGTCGCTGCATAGGGCGGCATATTTAAGGAGCTGACCAGTCACACTGCACAATTGCAATAGCATCATGTATTAGCCAGTCTTCCTGCGCTGGCTAGCCAATCATGATGTTATTGCATTGTCCAATCACCGTACGAGCGTCTCGTAATCCACAACTCTGGCATGCCTATGTGTTGTCCCTGGTGCCCCAGGTCCTCCCATATTACCTTCTGTAGCGGCGTGTAAATGAGGTAAGGTGCTCTACAGAAGGTAACTTGAGCACCCGGCGGTGCATCCAGAGATAGATTAAACCTTCTGTAGAGCACCTTGTAGCGGCGTGTAAAGGCGGTATTGGGTACCGTTTGCAACCATTCGAACGTGCTCGTGCACGTGAGACACCCGGTTGTTTCCAGAATTCTGTAGCGGCGTGTAAAGGTACCATATTTCAACAGGTCTACCATCTAGGTATAAAGTCCCCAAAATAATGATAACATCTGTCCTTGGTCAGAATACAATGACTAATGGCAGACTTGTGTTAAAAACGCATGGAAACACAATATAATTTTTTTTTAATTGAAATTTATATCTAAATTTTAAAGCGAACCTGTCGCCCCCCGACAGCTGTTTCTGATTCCGTGAATTCCTTTTCTATATATAGTCGCCATTTAGAGAAAAATTTCTGGGTAAGTGCATTCGGGTTGCGTAGTGTTTCCACTGTCTCCAAAGATAGTGTTTTCCTTAGAACAGTGTGAATTTCTCCACACACCCGGGATGGAGGCGTCCAGCCAGTGTCGGAGAAGGAGTCTTTTGGCTATTATGGCTATGTAGTGGAATAAGGTATGGGGGGACCGGGGCACCTCCATGATAGTGGAACAGCCATAGCATAGGATTCAGTCTATTCTCGTTTGTGTAATATCCTGTGGCTAGTCTCCCAACATTTTCCCAAAACCTCTGAGAATTGGGACAGGACCAAAGGCCATGCTCCAAGTCTGTCATGGGAGCTCTACATTTCGGGCAATGTGTCAATCTTGTTGGATTGGCTTGTGTGGGTGAGATATTGAAACCCCATATAGCTCTGTGGAGAATTCTATATTGCGTGTCCCTCCAACTTTCATTGGTAACAGCCTTCTTCATACAAGACCAGCCTTCCAAGAGTTTCAGGGCAATATCTGGATCGTTGAAGTGTTTTTTCCAACCCATAAAGGGCCTACTCTTCCCCCTTGAGCTAAGAATTGGCTGCAGCTTACTGTACAATATTGATATTGAGGTGTCCTCTCCCCGTAGAGCCATCATATCCATCCAGACGACATTATCCAATTCCCCCGAGATGTCTCTTAGGTTGGACAGAAGGTGATGGTATATCTGCTGGTATTGAATTATATGGATTCTCGGGAGATTAAATTTAGCCAAAACTTCTTCACCAGTCATCCATCTCCTTTCTCCAACATGAATGAGTTCCGCCAAAGATCTGATCCCCCTAACTCTCCATAAACTAAACAATGCATTATCCCTACCCAATGGAAAAGACGGACAGGTCCATGGGACTATATGACTCGAAATCCTCCATGACAGGTGTAATTTCTTACGGACAGATTTCCAGGTCATTATTGTGTCTTTATAAATGGTCGTGTTTTTAATATATCCGGTATTTGAGGGAGTGGTGTCTGTAGCAAAGAGGCTAAATCCCACGGTTTCGCTATTTTTCCTTCTAGACCCACATCCGAGAACTTCCCCGTGCCCTTAAGCCAATCTGACACATTTCGCATGATACAAGCAAGGTTATAACTTCGTACGTCAGGGAGTTGAAGCCCTCCTCTATCTTTGGGCTGCAATAAGGTGTGGATGGCTATTCTAGATTTCCTGCCCCTCCAAAGGAAGTTCGAGAATGCGCTATTGAGTCTCCTAACATCCGTGTGAGTGAGTAAACTCGGAATCGTTTGAAGTGGGTAGAGTAGTCTCGGGAAACTAATCATTTTGATAAGGTGACAGCGTCCCAGTAGAGATAATGGAAGACCGTTCCATCTAGATAGTTCCTGGATGATCTTGTTTATAGTGGGGGTGAAATTGAGTCTATAAAGATGTGCTGGGGTCCTGGCTAAATAAATGCCCAAATACTTAATGCAGTCTCGTACTATTCTGATGCCATGGATGTACTGTTTGTAGCAGATACGCTACAGCATCGTCCACCCCCAGACTTTGCCGATACGCAAACTGAAGGGGTCCGTAAAAGCAGACACCCTCGGACACAAGTAGGCAAGTACAATTCTCTCCAAGGACTTCATCGCATGTGATGTTAATGCCACCAGTCTATAGTCATTATGGGAGCTCGGGAAGGTAGTCTTGGGAAGCGGCACCAGGCAAGAAGTCTTCCATAGAACTGGTACTCTCTGTGATTGTAAGCTCCAGTTAAACAGGTGCTGGAAGACAGTGCACAACTGATTTGCACACACTCTGAGGACACGTGGACAGATATCATCAGGCCCTGCTGCTTTACCAATGACCAGCTTACTAAACTGTTCCCTCACATCATTTTCGGAGATCAAGAAAGTCTCTAACTTCCTCCCCCCAATCATGATGACCTCGATGTGTCGAGCCAAGAAAAAGTGTAAAAAGCAATGAAAATATTTTTCTGGTTGTTTTAAGAGATGAACAATTTGGTTTGTTAAACAATGAGGTGTCCAAGCACGTTAAAACATGTTTGGTCATTAAAAACACTTCTTTCTCAATAGTTCTTCCAAGTAGTAGTAATTGAAATTAAATTTAAAATATTCCAAATTGAAAAATGAATCATAACTTTTCCACTATCATGCGATAGAATGATGCCCAGTCTTCTGAAGAATTTGTTTACAGCTGTTACATTACCAATTAATATTTTGTGAAGTAGATATTAGGTTTTCACACATTGACAGTTTTTTTAAGTGTTTGTTCTATAAGCTCTAAAACAATTGTAACAATCATGCAAATATAGATGAAATCAGTAGAATTTGTCCTTTTGATTCCAAAAACCTATCTACCAATTCTTACACCTCAAAAAACCTTCACAAAATTTTAACCCCTTGAGGAACCATGACACACTATGTCCATAATGGGTAGCCTCCCTGGCTTTGATATGGGCTTGCATGCTGACCATCAATCAGGTGACATGTGCCTCTAAGGCTATTTGCGCATTCTTAGTATTTTGGCAAAATTTCGCAAACATTTGCACAACACTTCAGAAACACTTTTTGACTTTGCTGGTATAAGGGCAGGCATGAGGATTTGTGACAAAACTGCAACAAATCTGCACCAAAAAATACAATGTGTGCACATGGCCTAACAGTCACAGGTGGAGCAGTGCTCCACCCGTGGCTGTTAAGTTATTGAATACCACTGTCAATCACTTAAGCAGAAAACTGGATGTAAGGTGTGGATGAGAAATCTGCCCTGCAGTGTGATGAAATGAAGGACTTAAAAATATACAGTACAGACCAAAAGTTTGAACATGTGGGGGAAATATGGTAATTTCCTATAGATTAATAGACTAATCATATGTTTTAGAATGTTTGTACTAACACTTGGAATATAATATTGAAGTTTTTCCATATTTACTCATAAATATATAATATAGATAGTTTTTCTGATACTCCATCTTTCTGTTCTTATTTCTCTCTCTTTCTCTAATTTGTTCCTCTATTTCCTATTTTATCTTTATTCTCTCTTTCTATATATATTCTTCTTTGTCTGTTTATCTCACTTTAGCAAAAAGAAGTATCTTAATGCTTTTATTCTAACTTTCCTCCTTCTTGTCTGCTTTCTATTGCTTCCATCTTGAATTTCTTTGCAGGTTTTGTTCTGTGCCATTTTATGTGTGTGAGATTAAATTACAGGGACATAGATACATCTGGAGACGTGAATCTGGTGAGAAAGGAAGAGATAAATCACGGACATAAAGGGCCCCATTGAGGATGTATCGGAACAAGGAATGTGGAGATGACCTTCGAAATGCTGGTGACTGGTCTGAAGATGGCACGGAAGATGAAGGCGTGGACACCTGAGCATAGATACATACTAATTACAATTAACCAATCTATACACGTATATTAGCATGCAGACCACCTAACACCCTAGTTAATACACCCAGTTTTGAATACTCCCGCCTAGTCTATTAGAAGTATAAAATGTGTTGTATTCCGGAAGCAAGGAAGTTATTGCTGCTGAGGTTGTTATCACTCTGAGCATAATATAAGTTTGAAGCAGATCTCAGTCTGATTTATTCTTATAACGGTACCATATGTTCATAGTCTAATTTGGAATGACTGGTGAATGAGCAATTGCCGTGCTTACACGACCCCGGCAATTTTGGCCGCCCAACGTGGGGCGTGAGCCAGCGGTCCACGACCCTTCGGACCCACGCGTAGATGCCCGTGGATGATATCCGTGACGGCTGACTTCGAGGCTTGATCACCCTCAAAGATACGGTAAGTGGAAGTCACAGTCATATGTGTCGCCCTTACTCGTGTCCTCAGCCGTTACTGATTGTTCTGTGGTGTTTAGTGGGTACGAGGGGGGGTAAACGGTCAGTGATGAGACCGTGCCGGGTGTGACCCAGTGCCACGCTCTGAACCAGCAACAGCGAGACACGTAGCCTCTGCGCGTGCCTGTGTATTCATCACGTCTCCTCCACTGGTCATTAACATTCCTTGCTTGTTAACCCTTCCCGTGATTGTTATTGTGTATTGACGTAGAGTGAGAACTTGGCAGAATTGTGTGCTGGGGACGGCTTGGTGAAAGTGAAAGGAGACGCAGCCTCTGTGATAAAGTGAGGGGGGGCTCCTCCTGAGCAATTGAAATACCGTAGCAAAGCAGTCTATAAGCACTGGTGCTCAGATATAGGAGAGTACGGAAGCTGGCAGGCTTTTATACTCAAAAGTGCATGAAAGCCAGGGCTTTGCACTTCTTGGTCCGGAGACGGAGCGTGGAGCCAATTGGCTCCATACTTCGTGTAAGAAAGGGATACGGAATCAGTAGACTCCGTGTCCAGAGGCACATTAAGCCTGGGCTTTGTGCCGGGCATTCATAAGGTGCATAGTAGCCAAAGGCTCCGCATCTGTGAATAGGTTGGCAGAGCGTGGAGTCTGTAGACTCTGTGCTGAGAAGTACATTGTTTGTACTTTAGAGACAAGTATAGAGACAAGTATAGAGACACAGGGCTTTGTGCTTGTCTGCCCGTGGAATTGCAATTCTACTACGTGGAGCTGCCATTCTACGTGGTGTGGTACATGGTAGCCAGGGCGCCGTACCACTGGACTGAATATAGAGACAAGAGGCTCGGTATTCAGTCCGGCACGTGAAGCCGGGGTTTCGTGCTTTAAGGTGAGAGTGTATAAAGCCTGGGCTTTGCACTCAGTAAGACTGGAAGTATGTGGCACTAAGTACTGGGTACTTATTGAAGTTGATTGAAGGTTGGGTAATAGCCAGGGCTTCTCAACCGAAGGTTGGGTATGTGGAACTTAAGTTCTGCCCCCTAGGGAAGAGCAAAATAAACACATGGTAGCCAGGGCTCTGTGTTTTTCGGTGAGACGTCACCATCGGTACAGTGGGGCTAGCTGCCTGTACCGTTAATACACCGTGCGTGGAGCCTGGGCTCCGTACAGGTGAAAGCCCAGTGTTGATTGCTGTTGTTAAACATTCTAATCTGCAGATAAGGCGTAGTATTTGTGAGTCATGTTGCGTCTCGTAGCACGGAGGAAATCCATTCCTCACAAGTTAGATGAGGATGTAGCAGAGGTAAGGGAGTTAGTAGAGTCACGGGAAGGAAGGAAGGCTGTTAGGAATGTAGAGAAGTTGTACAGGTTTGCAGGTTTGCCTTTGTCAGGGAGGTTGCAGCCGTCAGTATGGCATGATCTGATCCAGAAAAAAAAAAAAAAAAAAAAAAGAGGGGAAGTTGAAAGATAAAGGTCTGTTGGACCAAGCGCAAACTCACCTGCGAGTTGCGCTGAGCTTGAACAATGAGGGGTGGAAAGAGGTGGATGGAGAAGGAGGAAAAGATGATGCAGAACCTGTGTTTGATTATAAGTTGCTTCCTAACAATAAATTATACAGTGTAAAATGGCCGCCACGCCATTGTTGTTGAGTGCGCTATCCCAGCCACCACCCTATAATGGCGACGATACAAGGTCCCCGGATGTGTGGGTGTGTTCCTAGCTCCAGAATGATTAGGGTAAATTATAATAAGGTGTATATAATCTTATGGAGATCATTCTGTTTTATTGAAGTCACACTGACTGCCACTACACTCTATTCACGGTCCGTCTATCAATATATTTTATTATTTTTCCTGTCATGGAAAGTTCTTGAAGTTATAAAGAGTAAGTGAAGAAGTAAATATTAAGCCACGGGATTTCAGATAATGGCTAGAATTGTTGGTTGTATATAACTACAAGTGTGAAACAGTTAATCAAATTTATGAGCTCTGTTTGAAAAAGAAGAGTTTCTTTTTCTATCGTATGAGACTCAGAATTTCTTATCTAAACAGCTGTGCGTAATCTTGTGAAAAGAACTTGCTTGTATTAGAAGGAGGGGAGGGAGAGAGCCAGAGGGTGGAATTTGCAGGATGCCTGACATGTATACTGGAGTCTTACCCGTCTTTCCAAGAATTCTGAAAGGCAAAGACGGATTTTTCATATTTATGGTAGTTGGATACTAATAATAATGTCTAATATTGAATACAATAATAGTAATCAGATTCTTATTGATTTATATGAGTGAATGTTGTCAATAGTCACCTGCAGCACAGGGATAATTTAGTTAGAGATGTTGTTATGGCAGGAGGAAACTTTCCCTTATTTATGGTTGTTGTGTGTTTTAAAAATTAAGCTATCTAGAGGGAAAATTAATATACTGAGCGCCCAAGGGGAAATACTATATATATTGACGCTGTGGGGAGGTGGTACTAGACAGGAAAATCTAACTACAATGTGATGAAGGTATTGTTAAGTTAATGGATCCAGAATGTATAAGGTATGTCGATAAGCAGGAATATAGATTGTATTTTAAGGGGACACTCAATTGAGTCAATGTGAGATGTTAGAGATGGAAATTAGCAAGTTTGATGAGAAAAGCAACAGAAAGTATAGTTTAGAAAGTAACACAAAGTCGAAAAAAAAAAAAAAAAAAAAAAGGGGGGAGGTGGAAAGACAAGAAAGAAGAAAGTAGTTAGGTCCTTTATCAGAATTGTGGATATCTTGTGGGCATGTCAAGGCCAAAGAGTTTGAAAATATGGAAGGGAGTGAACCACTCCTCCACACCCCCTTAAATTCCTTCTATCAGAGCAGTCTTTGTTTTTTACTGTGTGAGAATATTTCTTGTAGTCCGTCATTTATTGTCCAGTAATAGAAAAATATTCAAAATAACTAGTTGAAAGTTGCAATTATATTGTTGAATAAGAATTTTCTAATCTCTGAAATTAATACAAATTTTTTAAGTTTTTTATTGCAGATATGTTTATAGACCAAAGAGATTTTATGCTGGATAATGGTAGGATCCTCACATGAGGTAATCAGAATATTTGGTTCTGACTTGCACTTTCTGAGCGAATGGAGCGATTTCCGGTTGAAGAATTCCTTAACAATACGGTAAGCCTACTAAATGCAGTATTGGTATATTACGGTGAGGTAGACACCATGTTATCAGTCTAGGATGGTATAATCACACTGACAATCACCACAGGTGTCCTGTCCTCTCAGAGGTAGAAGGCAAGCTACAACAAAAGGTAGGAAAGGTAGTGGCGGGTGGTTGCCCCATCCCAGCCGGATTGCGCCTGGCGGCCTGAGCCCTCTCTATAGTCGACTGCCTTATAGGGACTGACCGAACCACTAACAGTTTTGAACTAGGAGTCGTGAGAGGGGACAGGGCAGGCCATGATGTCTCTCATCAGCAAAGGTTAGACTGGATTTTGCTTGGCCTCACTTTACGCCTCAAAATAGGTCACGGGTGAGATCGGGTGAGTACCTCCTAGTTCGCTCCTGGTACAGGTAAGCTGTGTATACTATCCTGCATTATTCTTGCACACAACACAGCTCAGAAAGGTACGGGCTTCGAACGGCAATCGCTCCATGGGTGTAACGCCGGTGGTCTGGTGTCTTGGTTCCCTCGGCGTTACTGCGCTTTCACCCAATGCTCCTTCCCCCCCTGTCCAGCTGGGAGACTGTAGTATGTTACCTGGATAGGATTCTGCTCAGTTCCCAGCTCCGCTGCGTAGCTGCACATGTTGTATTGTCAGTGCTCCGCTGTTTACCTCTCATGTGTGGACCCTGGCTCCCGCTGTGGAAGCTATCCGCGGGTTGTGAGGTCCTCTGCAGCTGGTGCATGACTTTCCACGTGTGTCTAGGCTTGCAGCCGCTGCCAGGTGCTCTGGGCATCGGTTCCTGTGCTGGCTATGCTGTATGGGTTCTGACTGTGTCTAGGGTGCGCGCCGCCACACCTTCCCCAGTTTAGTAAGATGGAGGGTGTGCGCTTGAATTGCTGTCCCCAGCCTATAGCTGAGGGTCAGCTCCTATTTAAAGTTCCTCTTCCCTGTTGGGCGTCGCCAGAGCCTCGCATTAGGTTTCTTAACCTAGCCCAGTGTGTTTGGTCCAACATGCTGCTCCTGGTCTGCCTTGTCTACAGCTCCTGTTCTGCCTGCTACCAGTTCGGGGAAAGCTGATGTCTGTGTCCCTGGACCCGTCTTGTCTGTGTTGGTGCCAACGTCCTTGTCTTGTTCCTCCTTGTGTCTTGCTGTTCCCGGTCTGGAGCCGTGTCCGTTGCATGGAGTCCAGACGTCCTGACTGTCGGTGTCCAAGATGGACCTGAGTTCTGCCTGGTGTCCGTGCCTGGTGTCCGGATATCCCGAGGTTCCGCCTGGTGTCCGAGATGGTCCTGAGGTCCTGCCGGGATGTCTTGCCTTGTGTCCGAGATGACCCCGATGTCTTGCCTTGTGTCCGAGATGACCCCGATGTCTTGCCTTGTGTCCGAGATGACCCCGATGTCTTGCCTTGTGTCCGAGATGACCCCGATGTCTTGCCTTGTGTCCGAGATGACCCCGATGTCTTGCCTGGTGTCCGAGATGACCCTGAGGTTCCCGCCTGGTGTCCGAGATGACCCTGAGGTTCCCGCCTGGTGTCCGAGATGACCCTGAGGTTCCCGCCTGGTGTCCGAGATGACCCTGAGGTTCCCGCCTGGTGTCCGAGATGACCCTGAGGTTCCCGCCTGGTGTCCGAGATGACCCTGAGGTTCCCGCCTGGTGTCCGAGATGACCCTGAGGTTCCCGCCTGGTGTCCGAGATGACCCTGAGGTTCCCGCCTGGTGTCCGAGATGACCCTGAGGTTCCCGCCTGGTGTCCGAGATGACCCTGAGGTTCCCGCCTGGTGTCCGAGATGACCCTGAGGTTCCCGCCTGGTGTCCGAGATGACCCTGAGGTTCCCGCCTGGTGTCCGAGATGACCCTGAGGTTCCCGCCTGGTGTCCGAGATGACCCTGAGGTTCCCGCCTGGTGTCCGAGATGACCCTGAGGTTCCCGCCTGGTGTCCGAGATGACCCTGAGGTTCCCGCCTGGTGTCCGAGATGACCCTGAGGTTCCCGCCTGGTGTCCGAGATGACCCTGAGGTTCCCGCCTGGTGTCCGAGATGACCCTGAGGTTCCCGCCTGGTGTCCGAGATGACCCTGAGGTTCCCGCCTGGTGTCCGAGATGACCCTGAGGTTCCCGCCTGGTGTCCGAGATGACCCTGAGGTTCCCGCCTGGTGTCCGAGATGACCCTGAGGTTCCCGCCTGGTGTCCGAGATGACCCTGAGGTTCCCGCCTGGTCCGAGAGACTGAGGTTGCCTGGTGTCCGAGATGACCCTGAGGTTCCCGCCTGGTGTCCGAGATGACCCTGAGGTTCCCGCCTGGTGTCCGAGATGACCCTGAGGTTCCCGCCTGGTGTCCGAGATGACCCTGAGGTTCCCGCCTGGTGTCCGAGATGACCCTGAGGTTCCCGCCTGGTGTCCGTGATGTTCCGTGTCCATGATGTGTGTTCTTGTTCAGTAAACGTTACTTTTGCTATACCTGAAGTGTGCGGTGTCGTCTTGTCCTGCAGGTTACCACCTAGCCCACATGCTCAGCTGCCACAGAACCCGGTTGCTGTTCTTCCCTAGTCTGGGCAGGCCCGGGTCCCCCCTGTGGTCCAGTGGGTCCACATTCCCCTTACGTCATGGGTCGCGAGCAAATAGTGCAAATAGTGAGCGGACAAGGAAACCAAGAAAACTGTATAAAAAGTGTCCTAATATATGCGTAAATCTCTTTCTTCTATCCAAGGTATTATAGAATGTCAAGCATACCCTAGTTAAAATGTTTTTAGAATAAGTAAGTACAGGAATACATAACATGGTTCTTGTATGATTTTGTTGTGTATCTCTTTTCTCTTGTGGATAACTGTGCTTATTTGCAGATATTTAAGAAGTTCATATCCTTTTGTATACCCTCCATAATGATAGTGGTATATGATAAAATGTTCAAGGGAGGATGAGTCTTGTACCTTTAAGGTTATATGTTACTAATAGTGTAAAACTGATACACAATTCCCCATGCCGTTTCTAATATGTTCTGAGGTTTTCGTTAGTAGGAACCTTTAAATTGGGATTTTGTAATGAAAACAGCTCTGTAAGTATAAATTTATTCAGCTAATATATATGATATATGTATGATATTTACTGGTTGTGTGGGGATGGTAAGCTCCGATCTAGGTTACCTATAGTCTGGACAGGACAATGCACCTTGATTAAATTAGGAATGCAGTTCAGAATCTTGCCATGGGACCCGATGTCTGTTTATAAAATAGCCAGAAAACAAAGAAGCCTTGATGAGTTGCATATGGGATATGAGGAAGACCCTCAGGTGTATATTGATTCCATTGGAGTGCCAAGGGGGGTGCCTGATCAGTTTAAAGCTCAAAATCAAATATTTGCAGGTTTTGCTTCTATAATTCCACAGGTACAAATTAATAAGAACGTTGATTGGATTAATTACATCTATTACAGTGAGCAAAGGTTCGTCAATTATAGCCGTGATGCTTTCCAGGGTATAGTTGAGGAATTAGGCCCCAACACTAGAATGACTCTTCAAAACAGGTTGGCCCTTGATATGCTTTTAGCTGAAAAGGACGGAGTCTGTGGAATGGTGAAAGAGGAGGAAATGCCCAAAGGTATATCTCTTAGACAGTCTAAAAATCTCCCCTATTATCACACCCAGTTGAGGGATTTGAGTTAAGGGATAGAGAGAGAACTCCATGTGAGATTAGTGTAGGGATTCAGATGCCTGGTGCCTTTCACAAGGAAAGAGATTTCTGAGGTGTCTGAATGAAGAAGTCCAAATCATCTCCTTATCCCATCACATGGACAGTCTCAAAGGTTCCTGGATCTCGTAGGGAAATGTTAGGTAAATATAGAAAAAACTTAGGGGGGATTGTGGGGGAAATATGGTAATTTCCTATAGATTAATAGACTAATCATATGTTTTAGAATGTTTGTACTAACACTTGGAATATAATATTGAAGTTTTTCCATATTTACTCATAAATATATAATATAGATAGTTTTTCTGATACTCCATCTTTCTGTTCTTATTTCTCTCTCTTTCTCTAATTTGTTCCTCTATTTCCTATTTTATCTTTATTCTCTCTTTCTATATATATATTCTTCTTTGTCTGTTTATCTCACTTTAGCAAAAAGAAGTATCTTAATGCTTTTATTCTAACTTTCCTCCTCTCCTCCATTTTGTCTGCTTTCTATTGCTTCCATCTTGAATTTCTTTGCAGGTTTTGTTCTGTGCCATTTTATGTGTGAGATTAAATTACAGGGACATAGATACATCTGGAGACGTGAATCTGGTGAGAAAGGAAGAGATAAATCACGGACATAAAGGGCCCCATTGAGGATGTATCGGAACAAGGAATGTGGAGATGACCTTCGAAATGCTGGTGACTGGTCTGAAGATGGCACGGGAGATGAAGGCGTGGACACCTGAGCATAGATACATACTAATTACAATTAACCAATCTATACGCGTATATTAGCATGCAGAACCTAACACCCTAGTTAATACACCCAGTTTTGAATACTCCCGCCTAGTCTATTAGAAGTATAAAATGTGTTGTATTCCGGAAGCAAGGAAGTTATTGCTGCTGAGGATGTTATCACTCTGAGCATAATATGTTTGAAGCAGATCTCAGTCTGATTTATTCTTATAACGGTACCATGTGTTCATAGTCTAATTTGGAATGACTGGTGAATGAGCAATTGCCGTGCTTACACGACCCCGGCAAACACACCTTCTCATTCAAAGAGTTTTCTGTATTTTCATGACTATGAAAATTGTAGATTCACACTGAGGGCATCAAAACTATGAATTAACACATGTGGAATTATATACTTAACAAAAAATTGTGACACAACTGAAAATATGTCTTATATTCTAGGTTTCTTCAAAGTAGCCACCTTTTGCTTTGATTACTGCTTTGCACACTCTTGGCATTCTCTTAATGAGCTTCAAGAGGTAGTCATCGGAGATGGTCTTCCAACAGTCTTGAAGGAGTTTCCCAGAGATGCTTAGCACTTGTTGGCCCTTTTGCCTTCACTCTGCGGTCCAGCTCACCCCAAACCATCTCGATTGGGTTCAGGTCTGGTGACTGTGGAGGCTAAGTCATCTGGCGTAGCACCCCATCACCATCACACCTCCTCCTTCATGCTTCACGGTGGGAACCAAGCATGTAGAGTCCATCCGTTCACTTTTTCTGCGTTGCACAAAGACACGATGGTTGGAACTAAATATCTCAAATTTGGACTCATCAGACCAAAGCACAGATTTCCACTGGTCTAATGTCCATTCTAATGTCCAGTCTAATGTGTTCTTTAGCCCAGACAAGTCTATGCTGCTTGTTGCCTGTCCTTAGCAGTGGTTTCCTAGCAGCTATTTTACCATGAAGGCCTGCTGCACAAAGTCTCCTGTTAACAGTTGTTGTAGAGATGTGTCTGCTGTTAGAACTTTAAGTAGCATTGACCTGGTCTCTAATCTGAGCTGCTGTTAACCTGCGATTTCTGAGGCTGGTGACATGGATGAACTTATCCTCCGCAGCAGAAGTGACTTTTGGTCTTCCTTTCCTGGGGTGGTCCTCATGTGAGCCAGTTTCTTTGTAGCACTTGATGGTTTTTGCAACTGCACTTGGGGACAATTTCAAAGTTATCCCAATTTTTCAGACTGACTGACCTTCATTTCTTTAAGTACTGATGGCCACTCGTTTTTCTTTACTTAGCTGCTTTTTTCTTTCAGTAATACAAATTCTAACAGCTGTGTATCCACCAGACTTCTGCACAACACAACTGATGGTTCCAACCCCATTTATAAGGTAAGAAATCCCACTTATTAAACCTGACAGGGCACACCTGTGAAGTGAACACCATTTCCGGTGACTACCTATTGAAGCTCATCAAGAGAATGCCAAGAGTGTGCAAAGCAGTAATCAAAGCAAATGGTGGCTACTTTGAAGAACCTAGAATATTAGACATATTTTCAGTTGTTTCATACTTTTTTTTAAGTATATAATTCCACATGTGTTAATTCATAGCTTTGATGCCTTCAGTATGAATTTACAATTTTCATAGTCATGAAAATACAAAAAACTCTTTGAATGAGAAGTTGTGTTTAAACTTTTGATCTGTACTGTATATGTAAATCATAAGTGGTTATATTTATTGCATTTCGAAGCGCTTTCCTCACTTCCTCCTCAGGAAATCAACCAATCTCTGACAGTGGCATTAAACACACGCTGAAAGAGGGCATGCTGTCCTGACCCCTAACTGGTGCTCCAGCCAAACATTTGCAGGATGACAATCTGCTGTCACAACAGCCAGAGTTCTCCTGAAGGCCCATGTACAGTATCTGTCTTCATGTTACTCCTATGAAAATCAATGAAAGATAAAAGTATAGAATTCTCATAGGGAGCGCTAAGGATGACAGTATGATGGTGTTTGAGCAAAAATAAACAAATAAAGTATAAGGTAGAAAAAAATATTTAAAAAATAAAAAAGTTCATATCACCCCCCTTTTACCACAAAAAATAAATAAATAAAAACACATATTTGGCATCACTGCATTTGTAAAAGTACAATCTATTAAAATATAAAATAAAGTCATCTGATGGACTCACAATGCAATGAGAAAGAAAAATAAAATGCAAGAAATGCAGTTTTTCCACCCCAACAGCAGAAAAAAATGTAATATTAGGTGATCAAAACATTGTATGTTCCCCAAAGTAAAATTAATAAAAACATCAGCTCAGGGCACAACAAATATGCCCTTACCTTATAGTAAAATTCGCTGGTGCTTTTAATAACAATGGATTGGTTTTCTGATAAGTGGCATCTTGTTTAGTGATGAGCACAATCAGCACAAATATTGCTATAAGGGTAACTTCACACGCCGCAATCTCGCCTGGCGATATGAGGCGATCTAACATGCGCGTGTATGTCTTTCATGGTCGCCTCAGATCGCCGATGGCGGCATTACACGCCGCAATCTTGCCCTGAAAGTAATATGTCGCTCCAGAAATCGCCTCACCTACAACGGAACCAATATTGCCTCATTCCATCGTCGTTTCACAAGCCGCAATTCCAAAGGCAATGTGGGCGTGCATGTTCAGCGCTGCAAGGAGATAGGCGTGCCAGAGTGGTTTACACCGCGCCCCATACGCACTCATTGGACAACGCAACAGCGTTACAATTGGTCAGCCTGCTCTGGAAGGCTGGCTAATACATGACGCCATTGAAGATGTGTGTGTTGCTGAACGGACAGCTCTTCAAATATGGCGTCCTGTCAACTGACAGCCAATGGGAACACAGTAGCCAACACCAATCATCGCAGACGGGGAGTGGACTACAGAATGGTTGAAGCACGCCTATGGGAAATTCTAGGCAATGCTCTTTTCATCACTATCGCCCTACCACATGCCACAACATGGAATTATCGCCTTCATGGTTGTGGCTGATTTCTAAGCACTGTTCAGGAATCAGGCGATGGCCGAGACATGATTTATCGCCGTGAAATTCCCCAATCACACGCCGCAACTGTGAGGCAATTTCACGGCAATTGCTTCAGGGTGTCATATTGCCTTTAGGATTGCCGGGCAAGATTGCAGCATGTGAAGGTACGTTAAGACTTATATCCACAGTAAGTGAGCTGTCTCATTGTATGCAGAGTTGCTTATTCAGATACAACTTTTAATCAAGCATGTATGTCTTAATCATGTTAGCTTAGCTTTGTAAAGTAATTTTGTTTCATATTTTGGATTTGAGTATATTGGACTGATTTTATTTAGGCTGGTTTCACATAGCGTTTTTTTCCTGTCCGTGGAATCCTACTTTTTGCAGGACCACGGACAGGAACGGACACCACAGGAGGTGATGTATTTCTGAGTCCAGGTCCGTGATTTCATGGATCCGGACACAGAATGAGCTATGCGGGGAACTTTAATTTCCGAAATGTATATTTACAGTGCGGAAGTTAAATTTAAGTAAAAGCCAGGGTTTAAAAATAAAAAATCTCTATTCTCACCTTTCAAGCAATCCCCCGACGTCGGCATCTATCTGCCGATGCTTACAGGACCTGGCTGGGTAGGGCTACCCGATCAGCTTCATCGGTCACATGACCGGTTACCACGGTACTAGGTCATGTGACCCAATCAGATTTGTCGGGTTGTGACGTAATGCCAGATCCTGTAGCCACCGGAGATGCCGCAGATCGGGAGATCTCAGGAAAGGTGAGAATAGAGATTTTTTTTATTTTTTAGCATGCTCAGTACACTAAAATCGAGTCCGAGAAACGATGCTGTGTTTTCTCAGACCCATGCTCCATAGGCCCCCATGTTAATGACCTCGGATCATATCGGATCTGATTGTGTCCGATTTGGTCCGCTGTGCCCAAAACCGGAGCAGTCTCCGATTTTGGGTACAGCAAAAAATCGGACAGAATCAGATCTGACATAAACCAGATGCCATTAAGGGCAAATCCGATCCAATCTGTGCCCATAGGATAACATGGGGGCCAAATCAGATCCGTGACTATCCATTTTACAATGGACAGGCACGGATCCCAAAAAATCGCAATGTGAAAGCAGCCTTACCTTATATTGTTGTGGCTGTTCTGTATTTGTTGCCTGCATTATGTGGTTAGTGTCTGTATTATGTATTTGATATCTGTACTATGCATTTTTGTCTGTCAATATTGTTTATTTACTGTTTTATTTTGTATGTGTATTTGATGTGTTATTCCATATTTATTGTATGTATTGTGAATTTTTACAAGCAAGGTTAATCAGCTCACCACGAGGAGTCCGATGTGCAGAGGCCTGCGTCCTGACATCACACCAATAATTAATAAAGAAAGAATGGTCCAGCTCCCGGAGGTGAAATGCAGAAAATCTTGATTTTATTTAATATCAATCACAGGCTCCAAAATGACAGCACACTAGCTATATGACATGCATCAGATATGGCAGGGAGCGTCACTGAATGGCAAAAAATGTTCAAAAAAGGCTTGAAAAAGAACCATCTGTCCGAAAACACTTTGCCGTTCAGCGACGCTCCCTGCCATATCTGATGCATGTCATATGAGCTAGTGTGCTATCATTTTGGAGCCTGTGATTGATATTAAATAAAATCAAGATTTTCTGCATTTCACCTCCTATAGCTGGACCATCCTTTGTTTATTCATATATAGAGAAAACAGTGCCTCTTCAGCAGGTATTATCCTCAATGCTTTATTCTGTCATTCCAAATAACACACAGTTAAATGTTAAAAACACCCCAAACAGAGTACATGATAATCCATCTCATACTTTCCCAATATCAGCACATTAGATCCACACCTTCAGTATAAGTTGATGACTTATCAAAATTATTACAGTCCCGCAATCTTAAAAAGCAGTCTCAGTGCTTCAATCGATCTCCGACCAATCACGGAGTTGCATTGTCAGTTGTCATGGTATTCTGTTACCTCATCAGAGTCATCGGACTGAGGCAGCCAATCACAGCCCGATCTCCGTCTGTAACTTCCGGTTCATTCTGGGTATGCGCCAGCTTCCTGTCATCATAGGTTGTGGCGCCTGCCACTCAATAGTACCCACGTTATCAGTGTATGATGCAGTTCCTCTCCGCATATGTCAATAAGTAACTTCCAATTTACACCACTCAAATAGCGTAGAATAATAGCGTAAGTCCCGGAGAAAATGAAAAAAAGGAGGCATGTGATATTCATATTCGGATTACACATAATTTAATTAGATAGATGACCTAATATATGGTACCTCAAAAAACAGCAATGATCAGCACAACTTCTTAGTTTACACAAAACCTTTTTGCACGGACTATATAATATATATGTTAAAGTGTTTACATCATTGCATACCATCATGCATCATTCATCACAGATGAGTGATGCAAACATATCCCCAGTTACAGACACATAGTATGGTAAATCAACCACAATACATCAACCTATCATGTAGGTGCAACTATACCTATTAGTATACAGTAGTGACATCAAAGTTAGTTGGCTGTAATCAACCCTTTTAATCAAAATAGATCCAAAATCAAAATCCAACAGGGATCAATCTTTTCTAGTGTCAACTACTGTATATTAGAACCTTTATAAACAATGTATCAATCAAATAAGCATATAATGCTCAGATACAAAATGTGGCCTATCCATTTACCATACTACTGTCACACCACATACAAACACATGCAGTTTTGCTCATTTATACATAACCAATGACATCAATATAAAATATCCAGGTTTAACTCATGAATGTCAACCCCAAAGGGGCTTCTTAATATCAAAAGATTACGATACTCCCCACATAAATACTGTACATACATCAAATTGGGGTTACTCGATTGTTTATTCTATACCGAGACTACAGTATAAACCCCTGCACAGGGCTCTTATAAAGGATATGTGGATCAATATAATCTACCATGGAGTAATTGATGCTCCAATCTAAGATAAAAATTTGGGATAAAATTAAAATCACATATTAAAAAACAAACGGATGATAAGCAAGCAAGCAAAGTATAATCAAATCTACCTAAGTAGACAGCCTCGTTGGTCATAATCGATGTTCATGCCCCTAGGTGTAAGGGTATCTAATTCGAATATCCACCTTAGCTCCTTCTTTTTGAGAAGGGCCAACTGATCACCCCCCCTCCTAAGTGGAGGCACATCATCTATTACTCTATATCTTAATTGATTAACTGTATGGCCCATATTAGAAAAATGTCTGGGGACCGGTAGCTCCGTCAAACCCACCCGGATTGTACTTTTATGTTTACCTATACGAGCTTTGACCTCCATCGTGGTCTCCCCCACATAAAGAAGGCCATATGGCCAACAAATAGTGTACACAACAAAACTGCTGTTATACAGTTAGGGCCAGAAATATTTGGACAGTGACACAAGTTTTGTTATTTTAGCTGTTTACAAAAACATGTTCAGAAATACAATTATATATATAATATGGGCTGAAAGTGCACACTCCCAGCTGCAATATGAGAGTTTCCACATCCAAATCGGGGAAAGGGTTTAGGAATCATAGCTCTGTAATGCATAGCCTCCTCTTTTTCAAGGGACCAAAAGTAATTGGACAATGGACTCTAAGGGCTGCAATTAACTCTGAAGGCGTCTCCCTCGTTAACCTGTAATCAATGAAGTAGTTAAAAGGTCAGGGGTGGATTCCAGGTGTGTGGTTTTGCATTTGGAAGCTGTTGCTGTGACCAGACAACATGCGGTCAAAGGAACTCTCAATTGAGGTGAAGCAGAACATCCTGAGAAAAAGAAAAAATCCATCAGAGAGATAGCAGACATGCTTGGAGTAGCAAAATCAACAGTTGGGTACATTCTGAGAAAAAAGGAATTGACTGGTGAGCTTGGGAACTCTAAAAGGCCTGGGCGTCCACGGATGACAACAGTGGTGGATGATCGCCGCATACTTTATTTGGTGAAGAATAACCCGTTCACAACATCAACTGAAGTCCAGAACACTCTCAGTGAAGTAGGTGTATCTGTCTCTAAGTCAACAGTAAAGAGAAGACTCCATGACAGTAAATACAAAGGGTTCACATCTAGATGCAAACCATTCATCAATTCCGAAAATAGACAGGCCAGAGTTAAATTTGCTGAAAAACACCTCAAGAAGCCAGCTCAGTTCTGGAAAACTATTCTATGGACAGATGAGACAAAGATCAACCTGTACCAGAATGATGGGAAGAAAAAAGTTTGGAGAAGAAAGGGAACGGCACATGATCCAAGGCACACCACATCCTCTGTAAAACATGGTGAAGGCAACGTGATGGCATGGGCATGCATGACTTTCAATGGCACTGGGTCACTTGTGTTTATTGATGACATAACAGCAGACAAGAGTAGCCGGATGAATTCTGAAGTGTACCGGGATATACTTTCAGCCCAGATTCAGCCAAATGCTGCAAAGTTGATTGGACGGCGCTTCATAGTACAGATGGACAATGACCCCAAGCATACAGCCAAAGCTACCCAGGAGTTCATGAGTGCAAAAAAGTGGAACATTCTGCAATGGCCAAGTCAATCACCAGATCTTAACCCAATTGAGCATGCATTTCACTTGCTGAAATCCAGACTTAAGACGGAAAGACCCACAAACAAGCAAGACCTGAAGGCTGCGGCTGTAAAGGCCTGGCAAAGCATTAAG
The DNA here is from genome assembly GCA_033576535.1 of Allobates femoralis. Taxonomy (NCBI): domain Eukaryota; kingdom Metazoa; phylum Chordata; class Amphibia; order Anura; family Aromobatidae; genus Allobates; species Allobates femoralis. Next base: position 199,870,999 of record JARQOC010000002.1, read on the forward strand.
AAGGAGGAAACCCAGCGTTTGGTGATGTCCATGGGTTCCAGACTTAAGGCAGTGATTGCCTCCAAAGGATTCGCAACAAAATATGGAAAATAAAAATATTTTGTTTGGGTTATGTTTATTTGTCCAATTACTTTTGACCTCCTAAAATGTGGAGTGTTTGTAAAGAAATGTGCACAAATCCTACATTTTCTATCAGATATTTTTGTTCAACCCTTCAAATTAAACGTTACAATCTGCACTTGAATTCTGTTGTAGAGGTTTCATTTCAAATCCAATGTGGTGGCATGCAGAGCCCAACTCGCGAAAATTGTGTCACTGTCCAAATATTTCTGGCCCTAACTGTATGTATACCTCTTCTTTATATGATACTTTTTTCCGAATCAGGGATGGCAGAAGCTCCATCCCTTTAACATATTCCCACAACAGGCGCACCCTAGACATGGGAAATTGCCAAGACTAGGTTGGCTAAATGTTGTCTGAATATCCCATTTTGAGCTCCCGATATCAGCTTTAACTAGACCATCTTTCAGATTGTGATCTCTTCTATAGGAGAAGAGGGGTGATGTTTTGAACTCCTGAACCTCCATATGGCCTTTACTTAATAGTGGCCAGTGTCTTCTTACCACATCCATTATTCTCTTACTCAACCCACTATATGTTGTTACTAGTGGGATTCTTCTTGTCTTGTTCACCCTAGTCTTAGGGTGTAACAAGTCCTCTTGTTTGACTGTTAGTGCCTTTGTTTTAAATTCCATAAGGCTACACTTTGGGTAACCCCTTTTCAAAAACCTATCGCACATTTCTTGTAATCTACCCTCAATCCTAGAGTCATCTGATACGATTCTCCGAACTCTCAACATTTGTCTCCAAGGGAGAGTCTCAACCATCTTTCTTGGATGCTCACTGGTGAAATGCAAAGTACTGTTCCCATCAGTGCTCTTTATGAACAGGTCCGTTTTAAGGGAATCTTGTTCTTTGTATACCATCGTGTCTTTGTATACCATCAGATATGGCAGGGAGCGTCACTGAATGGCAAAAAAGATTTAAAAAAGGCTTGGAAAAGAACAAACTGTCTGAAAACGTGTTACCATTCAGCGACGCTCCCTGCCATATCTGATGCATGTCATATGAGCTAGTGTGCTGTCGTTTTGGAGCCTCTGATTGATATAAAGTGAAATCAAGATTTTCTGCATTTCACCTTTTATATTGACAAGGTACAACTTTGATTCAGTGTGACTCCTTCCTCCTTCTCGTGAGCCACATTACAGCCTGGAAGAAACGACTGGCAGTATACTTCTGTGTTATGCCAAAAGAACTTGATGGCGAGTACAATTAAAGGAATTGAATATAAAGCTGGAAGATGCACTCATAGGTCGGAAGGTGAGTGCCTTCAACAAGCTACTGGTGAAGAGGCAATGATTGACCTAAGTACAATAAAGCCTCATGACTCACCAGGATCAAAGTCGCAAGGGCATCTACGTACAGATATCGCTTGGTTAAAAATGGAGATCAAAAGTTGCAGATATAGCATAAAAATCTGAACTTGAAATGTATAAACCATGAACCAAGGTGTTGTTAAAGTCTAAATGGACAGAACAGGAATAAACTTACTCGAAATTAGCAAACTAGGATTCACTCAATCTGGATATTTCCAGTCAAATGAACATTGGGTCAACTATTATGGCAATGATAATTGAAAATGAAATGATGTCACTTTCATTCTAAACCAAAAATTGGCCGGCATTGTTTTGAATTACAATGTAGTCAGTATTAAAGTCATCTCAATATGACTACAAGGAGTGCCAATCCATGTTTTAATTACACAAGTCTATTCACTCACAACAGATGCCAAGAAGGAGGATGTTGAACTTATCTACAAACAAGTTCAAGAAGAAATCGAAAAGCTGCCAAAACATGACTTACTTATTATCATGGGAGCCTTAATGAGTCATGGCAACTTAAGTGGGTCATGGCAATTATGGGACTGTTGCTGGAAACTTTAGAATTGGTGTAAGAAATGAGGCTAGAAGAAGATTCATTGACTTTTGTGCAACAAATCAACTGTCTATAATGAATACCTTCTTTGAACATCTCAAACAAACAATCTACACATGGATATCCCCAGCAAAATACTGCTGAAGATCCTGTAAAGACAGCTATAGTCTTACTTTGACAAAAAAGCTAGAGGAACAAGAGATGTAATTCCTAACATGACATGGATAATGGAAAAGGCCAAAGAATGCAACAAGGATTTATTTTTTACTTAATTGTCTACAGCAAAGCCTTTGACTGTGTTAATCACCAAAAACTGATCAGCCTCATTAGGAACCATTACATCGACTAAGGAGCAACAGTCCAAATGGAATTTGGTGACAACGCAAGGTTCAAAGTACAGTGAGGCGGCAAAGAGGCATCCTGTCACTATTTACCTTCAATTTATATGCAGAATCTATTTTCAGGAAGGCTGAAATTGCAGTAAAAGAAGGAATTACAATTGGTGGAAGAATCATCAATCTAAGATATGCAGATGATACAACACTGATACGGTAGCAACAATTGAAGATGGAATGAAGGATTTATTACTGAGTGTCAAGATGGAAAACTTGAACATGTTACTGTTACTCAACACAAAGAAGACAAAGATTTTGACTACTGCCAGGTACAACAGTGACACATATGAGAAGGACAGCAACAAGCTAGAAATGGTAAAGTATTTCCACCTACTCGGATCAAAGATCACTCAACATACAGCAACAACACCGGAAGTCAAAAGGAGAATTGCTATGAGAAAATCAACAGTGAAGTGACTGGACAAGGTCTTCAAATCAAGGAACATTTCACTGTCAACGAAGACATGGCTCGTGATAGTCTGGTCTTTTCTTTAGTAACATATGAAAGTGAAATTTGGGCAATAAAAAAAAACAAGTCAGAAGACAAATGTACCCCTTTGAAATGTGTTGCTGGAGAAGAATGTTATCAACACCATGGATGGCAAGAAGAACAATCAAATCCATTTTAGAACAAATAAAGTCAGACATGTTATTTGAAGCAGGAATCATCAAGCTACAACTTGCCTTCTTTGGACAATCATATGAAGAGAAAAATCACTAGAGGAGGACATAATGGTAGAAAGAATAGAAGATACAATCCAATGGCTTGATACTGTCATGATAACAGTGGAAAAAATACTATCTACGTTCACGCATGGTCAATTATCCTACAGGTAGGGTTGAGCGAGTAGTGAAGTATTCAGATGCGCTAAACTCGTAATGAGTAGGTACTTGTACTTGTACTTGTTACGAGTAGCGAGTCTAATGTAAGTCAATGGAAAATGCGAGTACTTTTGAAGTGTATATATATACACTGCAAAAGTGAAATAAAAGTTAATAAAAGGTGTTAAAAATAAAAAAATACCATACTCACCTATCCGACGGCTGTCCCGGGACCAGAGAAGAACACATCTGCTGGTCTGCTAGGACCTTACGTCTGATGGCCAATCAGATGGCCGTTAGGGATCAGGTGGTGTGTGACATCACACACCATCTGATCACTACCAGCCATCTGATTGGCCATCAGACGTAAGGTCCTGGCAGGCCAGCGGATTTGTTCTTTTCAGGTCGCGGGACAGCTGTTCGATAGGTTATTTTTTTATTTTTAACAACTTTTATTAACTTTTAATTCACTTTCGCAGTGTATATAGATACACTGTGAAAGTGAATGTACTACTCACTACTCCTGAGTAATCGCAAGGAAACTCACGGAATAGCGAGTAGCCCAAATAACGTACTATTCGGCGAGTACCGAATAGTTACGAGTATACTAGCTCATCCCTACCTACAGGTTATTCATCCATTAAGTCACCATGGCTCAAGATCAAGCTGAATGATGATAAATAATAATAATAAAATGAACTGTTTAAATAAAAAACCTAAAAAACAATGGCAGAATATCACTTTCTTTGCATTTTTGCTTCACTTGAATTTTTTTTTTCTGGCCTACCATTACAACATGTGATAAAATGGATGACATTATTCAAAAGTGCAACTCATCCCACAAAAAGCAAGTCCTTAAAAAGTTATATCAATGAAAAAAACAAAAAGTTATGGTTCGTGAATTTAAAAGAAGGGAAAAAAGCTAAAAAATTAAAAATCGTCCTTGTAGGGTGAAAACATGATTTACCTCTTACACTCTTGGTAATGACACTAGAGAAGAGTGAAGTTTTAAAGAGCAGAGGCAGAAAAAATATGATTATAATAGCCATTATGTATTTGTGATAGGCACACAAAATACTATATAGATGATATCAAAGAAAAAAAGAAAAATAATATTTCATCTAAGAAATACATTTTGTAAAATATTATAGAAAACAATTAAAGCATTATTGAATAGTTTATATCATTTGTATATAAACCTAAAACACTCATTCTCAGAATCCTTTTTCACTCTCGCTGACATAGCTTCCCTACACGACACTGATGCTGCCACCACCCTATAAAAAACCACAATAACTACTGACCTTGACTTGGCTGCTTCCTCACATACAACAAACCTCGCACAAACAGGCAACCCTGGCACAACACCCTCACTAAAGACCTGGACGGGTAACCAGGGTTGCTAAATGGAGATGGAAGAAATATCATTCCTCTGATCACTTTGCTATGTTCAAGCAGTCCCTCACTAAATTGAAGTCCGCACTCACTGCTACAAAACAAGTCTACTTCTCATCTCTAATAACTTCCTTGTCTCGCAATCCCAACAGCTTTTTAAAACTTTCAATTCTCTACTCCATCCCCCTGCACCTCCTCCCTCTTCTCTTATCGCTGCTGAAGACTTGGCCACTTTCTTCAAACAGAAGATCGATAACATCAGGGACAGCTTTGACCAATTGTCCCCATAGCTTTGCCTCAAAAGTACGCTGCCCTCTCCTTCCAAAGGCTGCTATTCCACCATGACAGAAGGACAGTTCTCATCTCTTCTGTCAAAAACACATCTCACCACCAGCGCCCTTTACCCGCTGTCATCCAACCTCATTCCCAGCCTCGACTCTGTCTTCATCCAAACCCTAACTTACCTTCAATTTATCACTTACTTCTGGTGTCTTCACCTCACCCTTCAAAAATGTCTTGATCACACCCATCCTCAAAAAACCCTCCCTCAACCCATCATCTGTCTCTAGCTATTGCCCAATTTCACTTCTCACCTTCGCCTCAAAACTACTGGAACACCACGTCCATCTTGAGCTATCGTCCCATCTCTCCTACTTATCCCTCTTTGACCACCTACAATTGGGCTTCCAACTGCATCCCTTCACTAAAACAATCTTAACCAAAGTTACCAATGACCTATTAACAAACAACATTACTCTGTCCTCCTCCTCCTTGACCTATCTTCTACCTTCCACACTTTTGATCATACCCTCCTGCCACAGATTCTGGAATCTCTTGGTATCATGAACTGGCCCTCTCCTGGATCTCTTCATATCTTACAGACCGAACATTCAGCATCATCCTCTGTCACACCACTTCTTCACCTTACCCCCTATCTGTCGGTGTGCCCCAAGGCTCTATTCTTGGTTGCCTTCTTTTCTCCATCTACACCCTCGACTTCAGACAGGTCATTGAGTCCCTTGGTTTCCAGTATCATCTCTTTGCTGATGACACTCAAATCTATCTCTCTGGACCTGAACATCAGCTCCTTGCTATCCAAAATTCCACAATATCTGTCCACTATCTCATCTTTATTTTCTGCTTGCTTTCTGAATTTGAACATGGACAAAACAGACTTAATTTTCTTTCCCCCAATCGACTCTCCCCCTCCTGCCTGACTTATCCATCAATGACAATGCCTGCTCGCTTTACCCAGTCCCTCACGCTCGGTGCCTCGGGGTAATCCTTGACTCTGCTCTCTACTTTAAGCCACATATCCAAGCCCTTGCCACCTCCTTCCGAATCCAACTAAAAAATATTTCATGGATCCATTCATTCCTTGACCCGAACACTGCTAAAACACTCGTGCATGCCTTTATCATCTCCCGCGTCGATTATTGTAACCTCCAGCTCACTGGCCTCCCCTCCTGCTCTCTTGTCAATCTATCCTAAACTCTGCTGCCTGTCTAATCTACCTGTCTCCCTGCTATTCCCCAGTAGCTCTACTCTGCCAAGCCCTGCACTGTCTACCAATTTCTCAGAGGCCCCAGTTTAAAACTCTAACTATGAAATACAAAGCCATTCACAATCTTTCCCCTCCGTACATCTGTGACATGGTCTCCCGATACCTAACCTCACGCAACCTTGATCCACTCATAATCTCCTCTACTCCCCCCTTATGTCCTCTTCCCACAACCGATACAAGACTTCTCCCATGCATCCACTATAGCCTGGAATGCTCTGCACCAATATATCAGACTCTCACCTACTCTGGAAACCTTCAAAAGAAACCTGAAAACTCACCTATTACAACAGCCTACAATCTACTGTGAGCCTTGGTCCACCGAAACACCTCACGGCCAACTCTACCCTCTCCTACTGTATCCTCACTCTTCCCCTCATAGATTGAGAACCCTCGCGGAAAGCGTCCTCTATCCTTCTGTACCTGTATACCCTGTTGTACTTGTCTATGTACACCCTTTCCACATGTAAAGAACCATGGAATTAATGGTGCTATAATCTATATACATAATCGCCAGTTTTGCACTTCCGGCCATCTGTGGCCGCTATCATCGCGAGCCGCCGACACTGGCCGGAAGCGCATACATCCTGGCGCCACACACCCGCCGCCGCTCACCCGCTGAACCGCCACATCCTCCCTGCTCCCCGCCGCTCACCCGCTCCCCTGCCACATCCTCCCACTCCCCTGCAATTCCCGCAATTCCCCCCAGCGCCTACACTCCGCCTCGGCACAGCGCGCCCAGCTCCCACTACACAGCACACAGTGCGACCCCAGCTCGCCCACAGCCACGCACTGCATTGATGACGTCACCGCCCGTCCCGCCCGCACCAATGTATGTATACAATCTGTGTCTAATGCCTGTCTACTCTCTGTTATGTCTCTGTATACTGTGTGTCTAATGTCTCTGCATACTGTGTGTCCTAATGTCTCTGTATACTGTGTGTCTAATGTCTCTGTATACTGTGTGTCTTTGTCTCTGTATACTGGGTGTCTAATATCTCTGTATACTGCGTGTCTAATGTCTCTGTATACTCTGTGTCTAATGTCTCTGTATACTGTGTGTCTAAGGTCTCTGTATACTGTGTGTCTAAGGTCTCTGTATACTGTGTCTAATGTCTCTGTATACTGTGTCTAATGCTCTGTATACTGTAGTCTAAGGCTCTGTATACTGTCTCTAAGGTCTCTCTATACTTGTCTCTAATGTCTCCTATACTGTGTCTAATGTCTCTGTATACTGTGTCTAATGTCTCTGTATACTGTTCTAATGTCTCTCTATACTGTTCTAATGTCTCTCTATACTGTGTCTAATGTCTCTTATACTGTGTCTAATGTCTCTGTATACTGTGTCTAATGTCTCTGTATACTGTCTCTAATGTCTCTGTATACTGTGTCTAATGTCTCTGTCTACTTGTGTCTAATGTCTCTGTCTAACTGTGTGTCTAATGTCTCTGTCTACTGTGTCTAATTCTCTGTCTACTGTTGTCTAATATCTCTGTATACGTGTGTCTAATGTCTCTGTATACTGTGGTCTAATGTCTCTGTATACTGTGTGTCTAATGTCTCTGTATACTGTGTGTCAATGTCTCTAAATACGTGTGTCTAATGTCTCTGTATACTGTGTGTCTAATTCTCTGTATACTGTGTGTCTAATGTCTCTGTATACTGTGTGTCTGTCTCTGTATACTGTGTGTTAATGATCTCTGTATACTGTGTGTCTAATGTCTCTATATACTGTGTGTCTAATGTCTCTGTATACTGTGTCTAATGTCTCTGTATACTGTGTGTCTAATGTCTCTGTATACTGTGTGTCTAATGTCTCTGTTACTGTGTGTCTAATGTCTCTGTATACTGTGTGTCTAATGTCTCTGTATACTGTGTGTCTAATGTCCTGTATACTGTGTGTCTAATGTCTCTGTAATACTGTGTGTCTAATGTCTCTGTCTACTGTGTGTCTAATGTCTCTGTCTACTTGTGTCTAATGTCTCTGTCTACTGTGCGTCTAATGTCTCTGTCATACTGTTGTCTAATTCTCTGTATACTGTGTGTCTAATGTCTCTGTATACTGGTGTTAATGTCTCTGTATACTGTGTGTCTAATGTCGCTGTATACTGTGTGTCTAATGTCTCTGTATACTGTGTCTAATGTCTCTGTATACTGTGTCTAATGTCCTGTATACTGTGTCATGTCTCTGTATACTGTCTAATATCTCTGTATACTGTCTAATGTCTCTGTGTACTGTGTAATGTCTCTGTATACTGTGTAATGTCTCTGTATACTGTGTAATGTCTCTACACTCTGTGTAATGTCTCTACACTCTGTGTAATGTCTCTACACTTTGTCTAATGTCTCTACACTCTGTCTAATGTCTCTACACTCTGTCTAATGTGTCTATACTGTGTGTCATCTCTGTATACTGTGTGTAATGTGTCTATACTGTCTGTAATGTCTCTATACTCTGTCTAATGTCTCTACTGTGTGTAATGTGTCTATACTGTGTGTAATGTCTCTATACTCTGTGTAATTGTCATACTGTGTCAATGTGGTATACTCTCTGTAATGTGCCTATACTGTGTCTAATGTGTCTATACTCTCTGTAATGTGCCAATACTGTGTCTAATGTGTCTATACTCTCTGTAATGTGCCTATACTGTGTCTAATGTGTCTATACTCTGTGTAATGTCTGCATACTGTCTGTAATGTGTGATATACTGTGTGTATACTGTGTGTATAATGTGTGTAATCTCTGCATACTGTCTGTCTATACAATGTCTCATGTATGTATATACTGTATGCTTCTCTCCTCACCCCTCCACCACTGAGCCGCATCTCTCCTCAACCCTACACCACTGAGCTGCTTCTCTCCTTACCCCTCCACCACTAAGCCGCTTCTCTCCTCACACCTCCACCACTGACCCGCTTCTCTCCTCACCCCCCACCACAGACCCCCATCTCTCCTCACCCCTCCACCACTGAGCCGCATTTCTCCTCACCCCTCCACCACAGAGCCGCATCTCTCCTCACCCCTCCACCACAGAGCCGCATCTCTCCTCACCCCTCCACCACAGAGCCGCATCTCTCCTCACCCCTCCACCACAGAGCCGCATTTTACTCCTACACCCTCCACCACAGAGCCGCATACTCTCTCACCCCTCCACCACAGAGCCCCTCTATACTCTTCTACCCACAGAGCCGCCTCAATACTCTGCTACCCACAGAGCCACCTCTATAACTCCTGACCCTACAGAGCCGCCTCGATACTCTGCTACCCACAGAGCCACCTCGATACTCTACTACCCACTGACCCGCCTCTATACTCTGTTACCCACTGACCGCCTGTATACACACAATTCATTTCACTGCACTCCCGATGCAATTGCATCGGGCCTTTTTACTAGTAATAAATAATAAGAAGAATTGAATGTTTTCAGAAGTTTACACTTGAACTTTAGCCTAATGTGTGTTTTTAGAGTTGTTGTAACGGTATATCAAAACAAAAAGCATTCTTTTTTGCACAAATTATATATGTATCTTAATCAAGTACCCTTTTTTATTCTTTTATTCATTGTATTTCTCTAACTTATTGAGGTAAATCCTGCATTTTACACATTAATTTAGAAGTATGCATTATTGACCTACTTATACTGTTGTCGAACTGAATCTAATTCAAAGCTCCAAAGATCCCAATGGTAATCGTAAGTTTAAACTTAAAATATAGATGCCAAGTTATAATTAGTCTATGATACTCTAGTTGTGACTATAAGACCATGACCTGTTCCAAATTATACATTTTACCATGCATGTCAAATGTAAAGTCAACATATCTTATGGCCCTGCATGATCCTGACACTACCTTGATTCTAAAGTTCTATGTGCATCTTCAAAACCAATTGACGATGATTGAAATAAATAAAAGATCAACCTGTCAAAACATATTGAATATAATTTGAGCAGATAGACATGTTAACATTAATGGTCACTTGTTAAAACACACTTGTCAGTGAAAATGTCAGAAAAGTTAAAGTGTCACAAAATTGTGATAAATCCAGTCAGTATAGCCCTCATGTAGTGATTAGTTATAGCTATCAATGTCATCAAGTCCAACAAATAAATGGTGTATGGACAATCAATGAACAGTAACGTTAAAAGAGTAGTGATTACATCTGTGCTCAAAGGAACTAAACTGGTTTGGTCTCACCAAATTCCTTCAAAGAAAGGGAACTAACAGAGAGAGAGCCTTGGGACTATAGATAAGAAAACCTTCCCTGAACATGTTCACCATTTTAAGTTCAACACAAACATGGGAGATGAGAAATCCAAACAATTTCCCAGAAATTCGGCAAACGCAGCTAAATAAGTGTGAAATTTAAAAATGGTCATAAAATTTCCCTATTTGATTAGAGCCAAAATGCTCTATTGATGACCCGCTGTTGGGGACAACCCCTAGCGTTAGGTTACAATTGTCCACAGCCATCAGGTCTACCGGCTTGTATCAAGCTGTAGAATTTTTTTAATCAATTTTTTCATACTTCCTAGAGTTTGCAGGTGCTTTAACACCTGCAGGGTGGGGATTTTGGAAACAGTTCCAAATTTGACAGAATGTCTAGGAAGCTTACAATGTAACTAAAACAATTTTTTTATTTATTGATTTTTAAAAGAGCAAACCTTTAATATTGCAAAGGGTCAGCAGCGAGTGAGGCCATCTCTTTTACACTTATGTGAAAGCATTTATATAAAAAACTAGCTGTGAGCCCGATGCAAATGCATCGGGATTCTAGAACGTGCATTAATTTGATTATAGTAGTTATAGCTGTTAGCCTGATGCAAATGCATCGGGTATCTAAAATATGTTTATTGTTTTTTTAAAGATTTTTAAATAATAATCGCATCATCAATAGCAATAATAATATAGCCATAGCATTATTATTAGCAGTAATAGCAGTATTAATAGCATTATTAGCAGTATTATGAGCATTAATAACAGTATTAATAGCATTAATAGCATTATTATTAGCATTAATAACATTATTAATAGCATTAATAGCATTATTATTAGCATTAATAGCATTATTATTAGCATTAATAGCATTAATAATACCATTAATAGGATAAATATTAGCATTAATAGCATTAATAGCATAAATAATAGGATTAATAGCATTATTAATAGCATTAATAGCATTATTAATAGCATTAATAGCATTATTATTAGCATAACTAGCATTAATAATAGCATTATTAGCATTAATAATAGCATTAATAACATTATTAATAGCATTAATAGCATTATTATTAGCATTAATAGCATGAATAGCATTATTATTAGCATTAATAGCATTAATAATACCATTAATAGGATAAATATTGACATTAATAACATTATTAATAGCATTATTAGCATTAATAATAGCATTAATAACATTATTAATAGCATTAATAGCATTATTATTAGCATTAATAGAATTAATAATAGCATTATTAGCATTAATAATAGCATTAATAACATTATTAATAGCATTAATAGCATTATTATTAGCATTAATAGCATTATTATTAGCATTAATAGCATTAATAATACCATTAATAGGATAAATATTAGCATTAATAGCATTAATAGCATAAATAATAGGATTAATAGCATTATTAATAGCATTAATAGCATTATTAATAGCATTAATAGCATTATTATTAGCATAAATAGCATTAATAATAGCATTATTAGCATTAATAATAGCATTAATAACATTATTAATAGCATTAATAGCATTATTATTAGCATTAATAGCATTAATAGCATTATTATTAGCATTAATAGCATTAATAATACCATTAATAGGATAAATATTGACATTAATAGCATTAATAATAGCATTATTAGCATTAATAATAGCATTAATAACATTATTAATAGCATTAATAGCATTATTATTAGCATTAATAGCATTATTATTAGCATTAATAGCATTAATAATACCATTAATAGGATAAATATTAGCATTAATAGCATTAATAGCATAAATAATAGGATTAATAGCATTATTAATAGCATTAATAGCATTATTAATAGCATTAATAGCATTATTATTAGCATAAATAGCATTAATAATAGCATTATTAGCATTAATAATAGCATTAATAACATTATTAATAGCATTAATAGCATTATTATTAGCATTAATAGCATTAATAGCATTATTATTAGCATTAATAGCATTAATAATACCATTAATAGGATAAATATTGACATTAATAGCATTAATAATAGCATTATTAGCATTAATAATAGCATTAATAACATTATTAATAGCATTAATAGCATTATTATTAGCATTAATAGAATTAATAATAGCATTATTAGCATTAATAATAGCATTAATAACATTATTAATAGCATTAATAGCATTATTATTAGCATTAATAGCATTAATAGTATTATTAATAGCATGAATAGCATTATTAATAGCATTAATAGGATTATTATTAGCATTAATAGCATTAATAATAGCATTATTAGCATTATTAATAGCATTAATAACATTATTAATAGCATTAATAGCATTATTATTAGCATTAATAGCATTAATAATAGCATTATTAGCATTATTAATAGCATTAATAACATTATTAATAGCATTAATATCATTATTATTAGCATAAATAGCATTAATAATAGGATTATTAGCATTAATAATAGCATTAATAACATTATTAATAGCATTAATAGCATGATTATTAGCATTAATAGAATTAATAATAGCATTATTAGCATTAATAATAGCATTAATAACATAATTATTATCATTAATAGCATTATTATTAGCAGTAATATTATTATTAGCATTTTTTTTTAAATTATTATTTATTATTTGTTATTTATTTTTTAATTATGTTTTATTTATTTTTTTATAATGTTTTAATTATTTTTTAATTATTTTGTTATTATTAAATTTATTATTTAGGCTGAGAGGCAGTTGTCATTCAGGTGCGCTAAAGGGCTGATCTTATTAGCATATATTTTATTTTTTTATTATTATTTTTATTGATTTTTTTATTATTTTTAATTATATTTTTTTATTATTTTTTAATTCTTTTTTAATTATTTTTTTTATTATTTAATTTATTATTTAGGCTGAGAGGCAGTTGTCATTCAGGTGCGCTAAAGGGCTGATCTTATTAGCATATATTTTATTTTTTTATTATTATTTTTATTGAATTTTGTATTATTTTTAATTATTTTTTTTTATTTATTTTTTATTTATTTTTTAATTATTTTTTTTATTATTTAATTTATTATTTAGGCTGAGACGCAGTTCTCATTCAGGTCCGCAAAGGGCTGATCTTATTAGCATATATTTTATTTTTTTATTATTATTTTTATTGAATTTTTTATTATTTTTAATTATTTTTTTTTATTATTTTTTAATTCTTTTTTAATTATTTTTTTATTATTTAATTTATTATTTAGGCTGAGAGGCAGTTCTCATTCAGGTCCGCAAAGGGCTGATCTTATTAGCATATATTTTATTTTTTTATTATTATTTTTATTGAATTTTTTATTATTTTTAATTATTTTTTTTTATTATTTTTTAATTCTTTTTTAATTATTTTTTTTATTATTTAATTTATTATTTAGGCTGAGACGCAGTTCTCATTCAGGTCCGCAAAGGGCTGATCTTATTAGCATATATTTTATTTTTTTATTATTATTTTTATTGAATTTTTTATTATTTTTAATTATTTTTTTTTATTATTTTTTAATTCTTTTTTAATTATTTTTTTTATTATTTAATTTATTATTTAGGCTGAGAGGCAGTTCTCATTCAGGTCCGCAAAGGGCTGATCTTATTAGCATATATTTTATTTTTTTATTATTATTTTTATTGAATTTGTTATTATTTTTAATTATTATTTTTATTATTTTTTAATTCTTTTTTAATTCTTTTTTTTATTATTTAATTTATTATTTAGGCTGAGACGCAGTTCTCATTGAGGTCCGCCTTTCTTTTTTCCCATTGAAATGCATTAGCGGTGTGTCGGCGATTTTATGGCCGACCACCTGGTTCTATTTGTCGGCCCTAAAATCGCGGACACAGCGCTAATGCATCTCTATGGGCAGTCAGGCCGATTTCGGATTGAACGCCGACCAATCAGAATTCGAGCTGACTTGCCCATAGACATGCATTAGCGGTGTGTCGGCGATTTAATGGCCGACCACCTGGTTCTATTTGTCGGCCGTAAAATCGCGGACACACCGCTAATGCATCTCTATGGGCAGTCAGCCCGATTTCGGATTGAACGGCGACCAATCAGAATTCGAGCTGACTTGCCCATAGAGATGCATTAGCGGTGTGTCCGCGATTTTAGGGCCGACAAATAGAACCAGGGGGGCGGCCATAAAATCGCCGACACACCGGTAATGTATGTCAATGGGGAAAAAAGGCGGACCTGAATGAAAACAGAATGAGGAGCTCTTCTGATTGGCTGAGGGCATTATCCAGCGACCAATCAGAAGACGGCGTGAGATCTCATTGAGGTAGAATGGGGGATTTTTCCTCCATTCTATCTTAATGAGAAGGAAGAGGACGTCGGAGGTGGAATTTTCGGAAAAGAAGACAGAAGATCCCCGGGGCCGGACGAAGAGGCGGAGATGGCGGAAAGAAGAGAGAAGACCCCCGGGGCCAGAGGAAGAGGACGCCTGGCCGGACGGAGGATCGGACGGACGATCGGATGGACGATCAGATGACTTGAAGGCATGTAAGTGATGGACGGGGGCTTCGGGTGTAGGGCCTTAGGTGAGAGCGGCGTTAGGTTAGGGGACGGCGGGGGGTTAGGGTGTAGGGCTTTAGCGACAGGGACAGGGGCAGGGGACAGCGGCGGGAGCTTAGGGGGTATCGGCGGGGGCCTAGGGGGTAGGAGCTTAGGTAGGGGCGGCGATGGCTTAGGGGGTAGACGGCGGGGCTTAGGGGGTATCGGCGGCGGCTTTGGATGGTGCGAGTCGGGGGTTAGGTAGTCGGGGCTTAGGGGGTATCGGCGGCGGGTTTGGATGGTGCGAGTCGGGGGTTAGGTGGTCGGGGCTGCTGCGGGGTTTAGGGGGTTAGGGGCGGCGGTGCCTTAGGGGGTAGGCGGCATGGCTTAGGGGGTATCGTCGGGGGTCTAGGGGGTAGGGGGTTAGGGGCGGCGGTGCCTTAGGGGGTAGGCGGCATGGCTTAGGGGGTATCGGCGGGGGCCTAGGGGGTATCGGGGGCGGGTTTGGATGCTGCGGGTCGGGGGTTAGGTGGTCGGGGCTGCTGCGGTGCTTAGGGGGTAGGGGCTTAGGTAGGGGCGGCGATGGCTTAGGGGGTAGACGGCGGGGCTTAGGGGGTATCGGCGGCGGCTTTGGATGGTGCGGGTCGGGGGTTAGGTGGTCGGGGCTGCTGCGGGGCTTAGGGGGTAGGGTGCTTATGGGGTAGGGGCTTAGGTAGGGGCGGCGATGGCTTAGGAGGTAGACGGCGGGGCTTAGGGGGTATCGGCGGCGGCTTTGGATGGTGCGGGTCGGGGGTTAGGTGGTCGGGGCTGCTGCGGGGCTTAGGGGGTTAGGGGCGGCGGTGCCTTAGGGGGTAGGCTTAGAGCGGCAGGGGTCTGTAGTGTACAGCGCGATGGTATACTACAGTCCCATGGCGCTTATGGGCATGGGACTGTAGTATACTATAGCGGTGTATACTACAGTAGTGGTGGTGTGAGTGAGTGGTGATTGGGCGTTGAATGGCCAGTGGATTAGGGCGGCAGGGGGCTGTAGTGTACAGCGCGATGGTATACTACAGTCCCATGGCGCTTATGGGCATGGGACTGTAGTATACTATAGCGGTGTATACTACAGTAGTGGTGGTGTGAGTGAGTGCTGAATGGGCGTTGAATGGGCAGTGTGTTTGTGTAAAGCGCGTAGTGGGTTAGAGCGGCAGGGGGCTGTAGTGTACAGCGCGATGGTATACTACAGTCCCATGTCGCTTATGGGCGGCTCAGGCAGCGACTCGCAATGGCCTCGCGGCCATTGCTCGCGCTACCTGAGCGGTTAATGGCAAAGGTTGTAGCCGGGCCTGTGGATGGATTTTGGGCCAGCGGCTCGCAATGGCCGCTTCGCGGCCATTGCTCGCCCTGGGCCAGCGACTCGCAATGGCCTCGCGGCCATTGCTCGCGCAGCATTGGGCGCTTCGCGCCCAATGTTAAATTCGTATCCACATGACCACGCCGGAAGTAGCGCGCGGAGGGGCGCTTTTCCGATTCGCGATTATATAATAGATGCATATGGCCATTACATGCTTCACATACATGGTCTTGTAGATCTGTTTACACTCATGAAACACCAAACTATAGATATTGCTTCTTGAAAATGTGCAAACACATGTGTTCTTATACACTGGTGATCAAAATTAGAGAACAACACACAATTTCCTGTTTTTGTTCAACAATAATGTTTCATTAATTGAATGTATTCTAATCCCCAGTATAAACAATAAATGTGATAAATGAAAAAGAACACTGATCAAAATTAGAGAACACTTTCCAATATCTTCAAGTTATTTTTGTGTTAATCTGACACTTGGTGCTAATTTCCTTAACTATATGACAAACCCTATTTAACTGGAAGCCTAGCTTTCCAGTATGCACTCACTTTGGAAAAATGGTGTAAAGTTCCATAGTGACTGAAACCCTCCAGCAGCAGGTTGTTCAGATGAAGGCCAAACAGATCAGCCATAGCAGCAGAAGTGGGTTGTTCCAAGTTTGTAATTTCTAGAATATTGCATCTTTACAACATTACAAACTCTTTCAAGTTTCCAAGAAGGCTTGTCATCCTCAAAAAAACAATAACAAGAGATAATAGGATAATGCGGAGAATCTTCATGGGTAATCATTTCAACACTACAGCCTCGAATAGCTCACCAGTTTAGGTAAGGATCTCTCTCGTCATACAGTGTAACAAAGTTTAAGAGCATTTGGACTGAAAGCCCACACTGCAGTGACCAAACCTCTCATAACAAGAAAGAATCAAAAGGCTAGACTCGAATTGGGTGGGGAGCATGTTGTGAGCTCAAGGGAGAAGTGGCCCACAGTTTTTTTTAGTGATGAAAGCAAGTTTAATTTATTTGGGTCTGATGGGAAACATTACGTTCAACAAATTGGGTAACGACTGAACCCAAAGTGTTTAAAATAGTCAGAGAAATGTGGTGGAGGAAGTGTCATGGTTTGGGGAATGTTTTCTACTGCAGTGGTTGGCTCTCTCATAGAACGCCATGGCACAGTGAATGCAAGTGTGTATCAGAACATTCTTTAACAACCGGTGTTTCCTTACTTGAATTCAGCACTCAGTAAGGCTAGAGTCAGACTTGCGTCATGCATTTGCTAAATACATGCATTATTTTCATGTGCAAATATTGAAAAATGCATGCGTTAATGCACTCATAGGTTCCAATGCAAGAAACGCATTGCAAAAATGCAATGCGTTTGGCGCTATGCATTTTTGTCAGTGCACATAAAACAGCATTTTTGAGGACTTTTGCAAAAATCCATGTTTTTTTTAACATGGGAGTCTATGCATGATGCATGCATTAACGCATTGCACATATATAGGCGTTTGTTAACGGATGCATTTTTGATATTTGGCTGTTTATAATTGAAAATCAGTGATGTCACAGGTAATGTGACCTGTGCATGCTATTTATGGTGGCATGCAAAACAGGAAGTGACATCTTGCACCCTGGTCTGCAACACCCTTTTGCTGCTACTTGACCTGGAAGGTATGTACACATGTGTTGCATATGTTGTCACCATGTATGTTGCAATCCAACATACAAACTACATGTCATACATGTCTGTTTAAGTCTGTCATACCCAGATGACTGATTCAGAGCTATCTGTGGCAGAAACCCTGTCCGACACCTCAGCCTCCAAAACCTCTGTTTCTTGTTTGTTTGTTTTTTAATTTTACATTTTTTAAATTTTTTGATGGGGTTCAAGAAGTTGCAGGGACACCTGTGTGATGTGTGCTCCTGCCACACTTGTGTTTTCTTGTAAGAATGCTTGGTGCACATGTTAACTGCTGGACTTGCTGGCCTGTACCTTGACATCCACTTCTTCACCAGAGTGGCGGAAAGGGTCATTGTGACCATACAACTGTTAAGTAACATGTGGCCATGTCCTCTTGCTCCTTGAAATTCAGCTTGCACCACTTGTGGCACCTATAATTTAACACACATTGTGATGTTAGTGCACAGCAGGTCATGTGTCCCACATGCTTTTTAACCTGTTCACATCACTGTGTTTAAACGTGCACCAAGCCCTGTATGTAAGGACTGTGTTTAGGGCCCTAATATGTGCACATGGTATGTATGTTTGGCCATACGTCATAATAACGCCACTTAAACATGCCTTCCCACACCCACCGCAGGGGCGGAACTACCGTGGTGCAACTGGTGCAGTTGCACCAGGGCCCAGGCCACCTAGGGGGCCCCTGAGGCTCCAGCGGTAGGTCCGTTTCCCCCTGACATACAGAAGCTCTTCACGTGTGTCCCGGGGGGGGGTGCTGTCGGGTGTTAGCAGCGCTGCGCACCCGCGGCACTGCTGTGCTGGCATTGCGCACATGGTGTGTCATGTCATCTCATGTGATAATGTGCCAGCAGCGTCGCGCTGCACACCCGCGGCTGAGGCTCTTTTCTTACATTGAGTCCGTCCCGGGGGGAAAGTGCTGGCTGCGGGCGGCGCTGCTATCAGTACTGTACAGTAGTACGAAGGGGGGGAGGGAGAGGGGGTTGCTGGTGGAGCAGCAGCATTGAGGCAGAGGGGGCTGGGAGGGTCGGTGCTGCTTCACTTCCTCTTCCGGCTCTTCCGTGGAGGCAGGCATCACACCCGCAGCCGCTCCAGCAAGCTGATTGAGGATACTGAGGGGGGCTCCAGCCAGGTAAGAGCCCCGAAGCAGGGCTTTGGTCTGGTGCCTGGTGGGGAGGGAAACTGTGAATGTGAACACAGCACTGCAGTGCACAGCCATCAACATGATTTGAGGGGGGGGGAGCAGGATTTGGATGCCTCAAGGAAGGGACATTCCTGGGGCCCCAAAGACCCCCCTTCAGAAGGGGATGGGGGTCATGGGGGCCCCAGGACCCCCCTTCCTTGATGCAGCCGATCTCCCCAAGCTTGGGGATAAGCTCGGATGCATCAAGCAAGGGGGTGTCCTGAGGCCCCAGCCCCCCCCCTTCAGAAGGGGGTCCTGGGGGAGAAGCTCAGCTGCATCAAGGAAGGGGGGGCCCCTAGGACTCGTAGGGGCCCCCTCCTTCCTTAATGCAGCCGAGCTTCTCCCCCAACTAGGGGGATAAGCTTGGATGCATCAAGGAAGGGGGGTCCTGGTCCTGGGCCCCCAGGACCCCCCCTTCGGAAGGTGGGTCCTGGGGGAGAAGCTCGGCTGCATCATGGAAGGGGGGTCCCTTCCGTGATGCAGCCGAGCTTCTCCCCCAGGCATATAGGGTGAGAAGAACTGAAGCACTATAAAGAAAGTGAGACGCCTACAGGGGAGAGGATTACAAAAGAAAGGACCGCTCCCAGCTGCGCATCCCGCCGCCATGGCCAGCTCCAGTCACCGGACCGCTCCCCGCAGCACATCCCGTCGCCAGCAGCCGCCGTGGCCAGCACCAGCCACCGGACCGCTCCCAGCTGCACACCTCGCCGACAGCAGTCGCCATGGCCAGCACCAGCCACCGGACCGCTGCACATCTCGCTGACCGCAGCCGCCATGGGCAGCTTCAGCCACCGGACCGCTCCCCGCTGCACATCCCGTCGCCAGCAGCCGCCGTGGCCAGCACCAGCCACCGGACCGCTCCCAGCTGCACACCTCGCCGACAGCAGTCGCCATGGCCAGCACCAGCCACCCAGCTGCACATCTCGCCGCCAGCAGCCGCCATGCCCAGTACCAGCCACCGCCACCAGACCGCTCCCCGAAGCCCAGCCAGGCACAGGGTGAGCTCCAACACCCACCATGGAGCCCCCATCTGACCTATGCTCCTCCACCATTAACCCCCTCCATCGTGCGTTGACCACCGAGCCTCCATCCTGCGCTGACCACCTCATTCCCGGTTCAAGCTTCCATCAGCGATGGGTGGGACCGGGTGAGACCAAAAGGGGGTGTGTAGGTGTGTGTGTGTAGGTGTGTGTGTGTGTCCATTTTGCCGTCCCCCGCCGTACCGATCCTCGCCCTCCGATGCGATAGCATCAGGCACACATCTACAATATATATATCCTCCTTGAGGCTGTCTTGGGCTATATATGTTATACCAGCCTATGCTGGACTGTATATATTACCTGGCGGCTGTGCTGGACTGTATATATTACCTGGCAGCTGTGCTGGGCTGCATATATTACCTGGAGGCTGTGCTAGTCTGTATATATTACCTGGCGGCTGTGCTGGACTGTATAATGTTACCTGTAGGCTGTGCTGGGCTGTATATATTACCTGGAGGCTGTGCTAGTCTGTATATATTACCTGGCGGCTGTGCTGGACTGTATAATGTTACCTGTAGGCTGTGCTGGGCTGTATATATT
This sequence comes from Allobates femoralis, assembly GCA_033576535.1. Classification (NCBI taxonomy): domain Eukaryota; kingdom Metazoa; phylum Chordata; class Amphibia; order Anura; family Aromobatidae; genus Allobates; species Allobates femoralis. The sequence continues at coordinate 199,891,726 of JARQOC010000002.1, forward strand.
ACCTGGCGGCTGTGCTGGACTGTATATATTACCTGGCGGCTGTGCTGGGCTGTATATAGTACCTGGAGGCTGTGCTAGTCTGTATATATTACCTGGCGGCTGTGCTGGACTGTATAATGTTACCTGTAGGCTGTGCTGGGCTGTATATATTACCTGGCAGCTGTGCTGGACTGTATATATTACCTGGCGGCTGTGCTGGGCTGTATATAGTACCTGGCGGCTGTGCTAGTCTGTATATATTACCTGGCGGCTGTGCTGGACTGTATAATGTTACCTGTAGGCTGTGCTGGGCTGTATATATTACCTGGCGGCTGTGCTGGACTGTATAATGTTACCTGTAGGCTGTGCTGGGCTGTATATATTACCTGGCGGCTGTGCTGGGCTGTATATAGTACCTGGAGGCTGTGCTGGACTGTATATATTACCTGGCAGCTGTGCTGGGCTGTATATATTACCTGGCGGCTGTACTGGGCTGTATATATTACCTCGAGACTGTGGTGGACTGTATATATTAGGCTGACTTGTGGCCCCGATGCAGCAAGCTCCATGCATTGTGTATGGGGCTTGCGGTTCTGGCAGATGCGGCATTTGCAGCCGCGAAAAAAAAAAATGCTGCAAGCATGGGGCTTGCCACATCCAGACCACAAGTCAGCCGTTATGCGGCACCACCTGCTGGATCGGCCATAAACATCAGCTTGCCGCTTATGTGAAAGGGGCTTAAGAGCTGTCTATTGACATGAAGCAGCAGAGTCACTGGCTAGAGAGGCTAGAGAGGTTTGTGACAGACCTATGCAAGTGGTAGGTAGAACGGGTAGGTAGGTAACTACTATCTTCCTATTAGTTTTTAGGATCATATTAAAAAAATTAAGCAACTTTACTATTTAGATTTGATAGTTGCGTTGTAAATAAATATTACAATCTATATGTTTACGTTACTTTGTCGCCACTATGAGGGGCGGGGGGGGGCCCCCGAAAAATTTCTTGCACCAGGGCCCACTACAGTCTGGATCCGCCCCTGACCCACCGTGTTGTTTGTAATTAATTAAGCATTGGCCCCCAAACAACACATGAATGTCCCATGTGCAACTGTACACTTTTGCATATTCCAGGTGTTTAAGCATTGAACCACAGCACAATACTGTTCAAAATAGGCAGTGTGAGCCTATACACATGTATACACATATGGTTGTATGTATGCACAATTTCACTTCTTCTGTTTGCTCATGTGCAGAACAAGGCAATGTCTGCAGTGTCATCCGAATCTGAAGACAAGCGAGTAAGTGTAATGTGTGTCGAATGCATATTTGAATTGTGTGTAATCATTTTCACAAGGTGCCATCACATGTTTGCCACATGCACCTTTACATATTTTCTGCTCATGGGCTGAGTGTGTTCACTGCTCTTAATGTTCCATATCCGTAAACCATGGTTATTTTTTATGTTTAAAAAAGGGGCTGCCTGACTGTGTTGCACACATTGCATACACACGTGTTATGGCCCACACATGTGTTGTTTTGCAATGATTGTCATTTGATGTGTCAAGTGGCTCACATGTTGTTTGCTCCTTGTGTGGAACATTTTTTAAATTTCTACATGTGTTGTTGCAATTTCCTACAACAACCCTCACACAACATGGACAGAACAGCCAAACATACGTGACACATCCCATTTGTGTTTCGTTGGACAATATGTTTCATTTACCCTCATATAACAGATTTTTTCATAAGGCTGCAGTTACATTACCTCATTTTGGTAAACCTGTGGAATCAGGCCACAATATTCTTGGTGTCTGAGTTAACGTTGACAGCAGTAAATCATATCGATATCCTGTGTGTCACTGTTGGTGTATGTGTGTGAATACTTAAGTCAAAGTTGTAAGGTGTAGGAAACCATTCATCCATTGCATTTTTCCTTTTTCCACCCTAATAAAAAAAGCACTAGAAGTCACATAAGAAAGGACATAAAGACAAAAAAGGAAAGCATGATTAAAAAGAGAAGGGCGCTCCTGGTGCAGTATCAGGGGTCAGTAGGGGGAGGGGGTCGGTGGATTGTTGGTCCTCACCTATCCTGGTTATGCTGCCAGCATAACCAGGTGTTGTAGCCTTACTGAATCTCGTGCAGCTGCCGTCTCTCCCTGCTTCCAGGTCTCAGGCTGACACGTGATCAGTCACACGGTCTGACATCAGCACAGGTCCTTGAGAGCTTTAGCTATTAGATCTCACTGACACAGTTTTATCAGAAGCAGCTCTGCACCGCTCACCAGAGGTGCTTGTAGATTAGTTACACTGCTTGTTTATCTTTAACTAAAAAAGGAAAGCAGGCACACAGATGCATGACCGCTCACACCTGCCGTAGGGTATTGTCCTGGAATATATATGTCAGACACAAATTGTAACTATGGCTAGGGTCACATTTGGAAGGCACATTGAGATTACCACATCCAGATCCGGATGTGGTAATCTCATGTGCCTTCAGACACATTTTGCATTCAAAATGTGTCCCTAAATCCGCATCCGGTAACCAGATTGCTCATAATGTGCTATCCGGTTGCCGGATACTTTATTCATCCCTGCTGCTGCGGGGATGAACAAAGGGTTAATGTTAATATATGTGGGCAACATGTCTCCAGGGAGTGTCCACCCTCCCTAGAGACATGTTGTCCACATAGCACAGCATGTGAGGGGTTAAATCGCTTTATTACAGTATTGCCGGCTTTTGTCGGCTTTTACTATTTTATCAATGAAAGCCGGCGGCTCCTCGCTGTAAGGAGGATTATAAGTACGTAATGTGCATAAGCACAATGCAGGGCAGCATCCTCAATAAGGAGCTGACCCTGCTGCTTATGCAAATTGCATACTGTACCTGCCGCTATCCATGGTGCTGAAGCCTAAAACATCAGTTCTATGGCCAGTGCACATAGAAATTCCGGTGCACTGGCCATAGAACTGATGTGGTTGAATGTGTCGGGGAAGGTCCCACATAAGTTTCAGTTGAAAAATCATGCAAACGCAACCATTGTGTGTGATGACCCATTTCCTGAGGTCGAGTAGTTTACCCATCATGTGTGCTGCATCTTGACATTTTGTGTTTCCTGTGGCAATGCCTATATAATTGGCCCTATGGTTTAATTTTTCCTTAAAATGTATTGTTTTATTGTGTACACAGCACAACAGTATCATACCACTTCGGTTTACATATGGGCATATAATTTCAAAACTCTATAAAATATGTGGACCATACAAGTGTGGTGTAAAGGTGTGCCTTGAAAAAATTTGTCAGCCTGACCATAAAAACCATGGAATTGACACATCAGTGACACTGGGTACATGTTCAAAAAGACAAGAGGTGGGGAAACAAGAGGCGCAATAGTGCCCTATCATTAAAGACACTCAAAATGTGGGTGGTAAAGTAAGGTTCACTCACCTAGCCCAGTTGTGAGACCCACAACTGGTTTGAAGGCAAAGGATTATATTTGGCTGCTGCAGGACCTCCACCGACCACTCACACGTGGAACGACCATCAAAGGATTGGGAAAGCAAGGTGTGTTACAGTCCGCGCTGCCAAGTCCCCACAAATCACCAGGAATCCAATTTGGATAGCAAAAGATCTTCTTTATTTCCTTTCCTACGCGTTTCGATGCCTCTCCTGGCACCTTCCTCAGGGATCCCTGAGGAAGGTGCCTGGAGAGGCATCGAAACGCGTAGGAAAGGAAATACAGAAGATCTTTTGCTATCCAAATTGGATTCCTGGTGATTTGTGGGGACTTGGCAGCGCGGACTGTAACACACCTTGCTTTTCCAATTTTTTACTGGTTACATGTTGACAGAGTTTGGGTTGGCACACATAACAACAGCATAGTTACAGTCAGACAATACAGTCACATTTTGTGATAGAGTGCTATGTGACAATTGGGGGAACCCTATATTTAGCCTCGCCAACACATCACCGCAGGGATTTCATTTTTGGTTAAAGCATCTAGAAGTTAACAAACACTCATGGATTGATGCCATGCAAAGCCATAATTACCCTAATGCCCTAATGACATTTTTCAAGATGTAAACCAACATATGGAGGAAGTGCAGATGTCAGTAATCGGTGTGTGTTTGACAACAAGATAAAACGTGTGATTGTACACTATATTTACCATTCATGTTCATTTTTACACTGTCTTTTATGTGATGTATTTACCATTCATGTGTTGTGTGGATGGAGGGCTAATTGAGTACATATGGGGCTACATGGACATGGGATTGTCATGGGACTAATAACCACATGGATGGCACGCCAACACGACACCACTAACCATCATGGCCTTGGGAGCAGCCATATGTCAACTTCTTGAAGAGTAACATGTTGATGTGCAAGTTCTAAAAATGCATGTGTTGCCATACAACATGTACTCTGCAGGGTGTGGAACATGTTAGAAGTCCTGGAAAAACACATTACATAGCAGAAAATAAAGACAACAAAAATATTGTGTTTTGGTGATTTTTAGACACTAAAGATGCAAATAACAGGTGATGTGAAGAAAAATATATGACACACAGAACAAATTAACATGTGCAGATGAGCTAACAAGAGTGGCATCACAAATCCAATTACCCCACCACCCATGGGTATCTGACCAACGTCACTCCAGAAGTAATCTGGAAACTGATTTAGCACTTCCATGGCAGCAACAGGAGACTGAACAGCCGCATCTTGGAGACCGATGCGTGTGGAATCCCATTCATAAGGGTCCACAATGAGGGGGTCATGTTTGCAGACAAAATTATGTAAGCAAACACATGCCTTCACGACACTATCGATGTTCTGGGGGTGCAATTGGATACATACGAGTAGCACACAACACTTGGATGACAAGACACCAAAGGCACACTCCAGATATTGGTGAGCACAACTTAACCGTGTATTGAAATTACGCTGGGTATGGGTTAGTGTGCTGCTCGCATAAGGCTTCATCAAGTTCATGGACAGCTGGAAAGCTTCATGTGCTACAATAACATATGGGAGAATGGGGGCAGTTGTTCCAGGTAAAGGTCATGGTGGTGGGATGTTGAAGTGGTTATTATATAGGACTTTCCCCATTTTGCTGTCTTTGAAGACACATGAGTCGTTTGTGCGTCCATACACCCCAATGTCCACAGCCACAAATCGCTCTTGGGCATAGGCAATGGCCATTAACATGAAAGAAAACTTCTTGTAGTTAAAGAAGTTGGTGCCACTATTAGGGGGCTTCTGTATGTGTATGTGTTTGCCATTAAGGGCACAATACAGTGCAAACCGGGTGGCATTTTGCAGCCACATTTCTGTGGTGGGTGTTGGCAAGACCAGGGGCTGCAATTTTGCCCAGATGACCTCACATGTCTCAGGCATAATGCCGCAGATGGTGGAGCACCCAATCCTGAATTGGTAGTGGAGGGACGCATAACTTTCCCCAGTCACCAAGTACCTGCAATGGTAATGGACACAAAGTTAGCAATGAACGCACACACATGACATTACGTACTGTTCATGCATGGAAACATAACATGTGTACAGTGTGTGTGCTGGAAAAGAGGTACATGAACACAATATAAGTTACCTCAGGGTCACAACCAATCTCTCCACTGGGGATATAGCTGCCCGACATTTTGTATTCTGGCGAAAGATGTCTTCTTGGACAAGGCCTAGGAGCACATCAAATGTAGAGACCAACATCCTCAAGAAGCGCTGAAATTTTACAGGAAAATTCAGCAACTGATGGTAGAGGACATGGAATGAGGCATATTGGGGTCTCTGCCACAGAGGTAGCGTAGTTCCATGTAAATTCTGTCATCCATAATGCAAGCAGAGCCACAGACAACAACTAAAATGGCTAATGGCCACACCCCTAATAATCGGGCCCTTTTATTGGCTGAGGAGTGTGGCTCCCAAAAAACCTACCAAAAACCAATGATTATGCAAAAAACGGTTGCCTATGCGTTAACACATTGGGAAGGCAATGGCTAGCACTCGAGTTAGTGAGGTTAACGGTGCAAGTGAAAGGAACCAAAAGTTCCACAGTCAATGGTTATAGGAATTACTTCACACATACAAGGGAAATAGTGCTTTTTCGTGAGAATTTTATTTGTAGTGTTTGTTCACTGCGACAAGGTTATGGCGTTTCGGCCCAGTATGGGCCTTGATCATGTGGTCACTTGATTTGGATGAAACCAAGATATGGCCCTTATGAACTGCTTGCTGTGGTAGTTTTGCAGGGTAAAACCCCTTCTGATCCAGTTGAAGTTGTGCCCAAGGGGAGTGCACTTGGTAACTTTTGCAGTCTGGTCACTGTTAAGGGATAGGCCAGGCTCTGAGCTGTCACTCTGGAAGGGACTACTGGTGGACAGTGTTTCCACATGAGGTGTCCAGATAGCCTGGTGTTACTTAACAAAATCGACTATATAAAAGAAGCAAAAAGGCAGCTAGACTCCACGGAAACATATGTAAGGTTATTAAGTGATCCCACTTATAAATATAACGAGTTACGGAACCTCCTGAGAAAGTATGTGAACAATGGGACACTCTATAAAAAACAGGCAGAGAAATTGTTTATTGAACACCCTAGAAAACCATATTGGTATTGTTTACCAAATGTACATACAGTAAGTCATTAAAGAACCCTCCCGGACGACCAATTGTGTCCGGGATCGGCTCTTTGACTGAACCATTATCACAGTTTATTGACTGGGTACTTAGACTGTCACTGAGTAAAATCCCATCATATATAAAAGATTCCAACGATTTTGCTAAATGTGTAGACGCTTTTGAATGGAAGTTCGGGTATAGTATGGCATCCATTGATGTGGAGAGCCTATATACCCGAATTCCGCAGGATTTAGCAGTGTCCACAATTAGAGATATTCTTCAGGTGGAGGGCCAGAGTAGTTCTACAGTCAATTTTATTTGTGAATCGCTACAATTTATCCTTTCACATAACGCATTCACATTTGACGATGTCTGGTACAATAAAATCACCGGAACAGCGATGGGTACTCCAGTCTCGTGCACTATGGCGAATCTGTTTCTTGCACACTTCGAAGACCATGTGGTGTATAACAGCCCAAACACGTTTTTGAAATACATCAAATTATTTGTAAGATATGTGGATGACATCTTTGTTGTTTGGGAGGGTGACAAAAGTGATTTTTTTTATCCTTTGTTGACTTCCTAAACAGCACTAATAAATACAATATGGTGTTTACCTCAGCATATGGGGATATGAGCTTAGAGTTCTTGGACATGAAACTGACCCTTGTGGATGGTGGTCTTATTAGATCACTATATAGAAAACCGACTGCATCTGATACTCTGCTGCATTATGAGAGTGCTCACCCTGCAAAAACTAAGAAAGCTCTCCCATATAGTGAGTTTCTCAGGGTTAAACGAATGAATAACACCGAAGTTATTTGTAATGAACAAATGAAAGAATTGGAAAACAACTTTAAAGATAGAGGTTATCCAGAAGATCTACTACGGTAGTATCTACACAAAAGAAGGCGTTAATAGAAAGATGTAAAAAGTGTAAATTACCGTATATACTCGCGTATAAGCCGAGTTTTTCAGCCCAAAAATTGGGCTGAAAAGTACCCCCCTCGGCTTATACGCGAGTCAGTGCTGTATACCGATGTATACATCGGTACATACCGATGTATACATCGGTATACAGCAGCCCCCGCATCCCCAGTAATCCAGGGCCCCCCCAGCGTCTCTCCGGTCACCTGAAAAGCAAACTATACTTATCAGTGTCCGCTGTCCGCGCCCGCTCGCCTCTGCCGTCTGCGATCCTCCATCTTCATGCGGCGTCTTCCGGTTTCCTGTGCTCGTCGCAGGGAATGACATCATTCCCTGCGACGAGCACAGAAACCGGAAGACGCCGCATGAAGATGGAGGATCGCAGACGGCAGAGGCGAGCGGGCGCGGACAGCGGACACTGATAAGTATAGTTTGCTTTTCAGGTGACCGGAGAGACGCTGGGGGGGCCCTGGATTACTGGGGCCATGTATACTACCGCTGGGACTGCAATCTACTACCACTGGGGCTGTATATACCACTGGGGCTGTATATACCACTGGGGCTGTATATATTGCTGGGGCCCTGTATACTACCGCTGGGGCTGCAATCTACTACCACTGGGGCTGTATATACTACCACTGGGGCTGTATATACTACCACTGGGGCTGTATATACCACTGGGGCTGTATATACTGCTGGGGCCCTGTATACTACCACTGGGGCTGTATAAACCACTGGGGCTGTATAAACCACTGGGGCTGTATAAACCACTGGGGCTGTATAAACCACTGGGGCTGTATATACTACCACTGGGGCTGTATATACCACTGGGGCTGTATATACCACTGGGGCTGTATATATTGCTGGGGCCCTGTATACTACCACTGGGGCTATATATACTACCACTGGGGCTGTATATACCACTGGGGCTGCTGTATCTACCTCTGGGACTGCTGTATACCACACTGCTGGGGGCTGTATACTTGTGCTAGGGTCCACCTCGGCTTATACACGAGTCAATAGATTTTCCCAGGTTTTGGGGGCAAAAGTAGGGGGGTCGGCTTATACACGGGTCGGCTTATACACGAGTATATACGGTAACTGAAAAGTCCACAAAACGCTTTGTTTTTTCCTTTAAATTTGGACCTATGTACGATAAGATTAGAGGGGCGATAAAAAAAGTTCTGGCATGTTCTTGAGAGAGATAGAGAATTGAGTTCCATCAGTATAGGACCACCTATTATCTCTTATAGGAGATGTAATAATTTAAAAGATTTAATGGTAAAGAACAGAATTACCACAAAAAAGGAAAAAACATGGCTTGTGGAAAGGAGACCTATAGGGAACTATAGGTGTAGAAATTGTAGGTTCTGTAAAAATCATGAAATAAATAATCCAATTCAAATAGGTGATAGACAGCATAAGGTAACCTCATTCATTAGTTGCAAGACAAAATGGGTAGTTTATGCGATCTTCTGCCTGCCCAAGCAGACGTTATTATATAGGGAAGACAATTAGGGAACTCTGTATAAGATTCAAAGAGCACTGCAAGTCTGTACAGACAGGTATCGGTAGTCCAAGATTATTAAAGCACGTAAATGAGGTCCACAATGGAAACGCTGATGTTCTCACCTTTGTAGGTTTGGAGCTAATTAAACCATCGGTCAGAGGAGGCAATACACATAAATTGTTGTTAGAAAGAGAAAGTAGGTGGATTATTGAGACGGACCGCTAGGGTTAAATGAAAAAAAAAACGATTTGGCAGCCTTTTTATAAGCTGGTAGTATAATCTCTCTTTTTGAATGATTTTGAAGCACATACAGTTATATATACCTGGTTCAAATTGATGTAATAACACTCAGTATCTTGAGCGGGTATGTTTGTCTCCTTTATGTACAAGAGTGAGCTTGTTTGAAGAGTAGGTATATAATACCTGTTACGATAGTAATTGTAATGAGCTCACGTAGTGACAGGTGTTTATAACATAGGTTTGAATGTAATATATCTATCCATCTTAAAATGGTAGTCTTTGAAGAAAAGTAAATGGATAGTATCCAATACGGTAATAATAACAACAGCTCACGCTCCGATTTGAGAGGCAGTCGCATTTAATAGAAAAATTACGGTAACTTACTCATTTATGTCAGTTAATACGGTACAAGCATAGGGAATGCAATGCCCGTTGTTCACTGCCGGTTTGCAAAGTGCTTTGAGTATAACATGTTAAATCTGATGTTATTAGTTTTTGTAAAGTTCAGCTAAGTATTACACTCTGCTTTAGATTTTTATTTTATTTTAATTTGGGTACACATGTGTGTTTTTTACAATAAGCGGCAGTGACGTCAAGAGCCAGTTTAATAAAGCCCAGGATGTGACGTCAGACGCTATTGAGGACCCGTTGAAGCGGTAATTGACCGCGAAACGACAGGCCATTGTCCACCGTTCCTGCACCCCCCTCTCCCGCTATGATGTCCATGGATGGATATGTAAATATGGAATAAAAGGTTGAAGATCATATTCCTGGTGAGTGCGGCTATTTCTTTCTATATATATTGAATGGATTATTCGTGCTTGGAACGCCAGCGACACCAGTTGATAACTGCAATTGTCTTGGTCACGGGAGTGACAGTGCCGATCCTTTATAACAAATGCTTGTGCCCAGTATTCTCTATATATATGTTGATTTGAAAGATATATATATATATATATATATATATAATATATATATATATATATATATATAATATATATAATATAATTATATATATACAATGCGTTAATTTCAGGAACATAATATGGCACAAAATGCATGAAAACACTATGGGAAAAAAACACAAAATCATTGCATTGGTGACAAATGTATGACCAAGAAACCCACCACAGTAACAGAACTGTGGAGGAGACTGGAAGAAGAGTGGCCGAAATTCACACCAGAGCAATGTGAAAGTCGTGTGAAGTCCTGTAGCAGCAGATGTGCTGAAGTCATTCTAAGCAAAGGCTGAATTGGTGAGTACCAATCCTACTGATTGGTGACTGTTGTAACCTTCACAAAAGTTAGTTTTCATCTTTCTCTTTACTACAGTCATTGCTGTTCTCTAATTATGATCATTATGTTTTGTGTAAAATAAAGGTTTTAATTTCATAAACTTTGGTTATTTTGGAAAACACTGTTCTAGTGGCATGGAGTACCCCTCACACAAAACCCTTAAAATATTGATCAATGTAGATTACATTCTGACTGAAAAAAATAAAGTGATCATATTGTGTTATCTAATTTGGTTTTCCAGTGTAAGTCTGTTCATGTCCACACTCACGATACATCATTCTATGGATACTGCTTCTTGAAAATGTGCAATCACTATTTAATGTAATTACATAAGGCTAGGGCCAGACTTGTGTCTGCCCTTAGCCTGAAGGATCTGTTGAAAACTTAAAAATTCTGAGGCAGAGTGCATAGCATTACCAGCATGTAACGCTATGCGCCATCTGTGTATTGATCCCTATGGCAACTAGCAGCTAAACGCGGCGCTGGCTCCACTTACAATCCCCGGAAATGCGCTTTGCAGTGTGCATAGGAAAACGCTGCAAACCACGTTTCCTGAGTTTCTGCAAAGCGCATATCCGGGATATGTAAGTGGAGTCAACGGCGGTGCTTAGCTTCGGGTTGCCTTAGGGATCAATACACAGGTGGTGCATAGCGTTATTTGCCGTAATGCTATGCACTCTGCTTCAGAATTTCTAACTTTCAACAGATACTGAAGGCTAGGGCAGATGCAAGTCTGACCCTAGCTTAAGTTGACTATACAGATTTTTGGCAAATGCACAACTGTGTTATTATATGTCTAATTCATATTTAACTTGTCCTTGCATTGCAGCAGTGCACTGCCAACTAGCTTTTTAATCAGCCTTCAAAATGAATTTTTGACCTGAATAAAGTTCATTATTATGTCTCCTACAAATATGTCTGTCACATGTGCAGTGAATAAGGGCATGGAGCAATTAAGGGATAACAGGAAAGGGTGATTGGGAGGCTTGTCTGCACTTTGGGTCCCTGATTAGCCCTATTCCTGAATGTACCCCTGAAGATGAGGAGGTTCAGGCCACTACCCTATACCTCAATTCCTCAACTGTCTCTAAGCTAAAAGCCCTTACCTCCACTGACAGATCAGGAAAATTACACCTCTCCAAATTAAGGGAATAAAAGTTGCTCCGCAGCTTGTCTGCACAGCATGGGTCCTAGATGAGAAATGAACTTAATCAGTGACATCTGGTGGAGGGAAGCAGAACAATTTAAAACTGAGGGTACGGAGAATGGAAAGCTCTGACACATCCCCCACACATTCAGCAACTGCAGCTTCAATATCAACCAGACTGAGTCAAAGGAAAAAATTGTCTAGTTTAAACAGCAGCAGAACTCCAGGACTGCAAAGGCAGTCAATACATGACAATGTCAGTCTGCAATAGTTATTGCATCTAGTACCGGCGGAAGCCAGTATTTACTTTGTGGCATAGGGAATCGGTTGTGTGAGTGACATTACATCTGAAATTAATGAAATTAATGAGGGTAGCTTGCAACAAGGTTGTGCAAACAGTAAGGGTACAGTTACACATCGCAACATTGCATGCAATTTCACTTGCAATTTGCTGGTTGAAGTGAAATCATGGACACATTGTTCTATTTTGTTTCCGTATACAAATGGAACAATGTGTCCATGATTTCACTGCAACCAGCAAATTTTAAGTGAAATTGCATGCAATGTTGTCATTTGTAATGGTACTCTAAGATCTACTAAGGATTAATTGTCTCTGACTCAGTCCTAGCAGTGAAACAGGGGTCCCCTAAGAGAAACAAACAAGTGTCACTCACCGCAGAGTTCAACGTCTCTGCAGAACATAATTTCAGGCCAAACCTGTGTGCAACTCTGTGTGAAACACCGTGATTCACCTGCTACCATTTGCGGGCAATACGCAGTTTGGTGATGTATCCCGCGCAAAAGATGCTTGATCTGGAGGAGATAATGTACCTCACCACTCCATGGGCATCATAAACCAGACCTAGAAGGTCATCTAGCAGACGACAAAAAAATTGACACATATTTGACCTGGAGTACCACTACGCTACTGACATTGGTCCTCCTGTGCAGTGAGGTGACGATTACAATGCTGATCATGATACCAGAGGAAGACCTGAGCAAACAGTTAGGAGGTGACCCCTTCTCCAAGCCATCTAAGAGCACCACATGTCACACTGCAGAGAACCTTGCAGCATGCCTGGCTGTAATAAAACTGCAGCCAGTGGCACCAATACTAGGTCACCAATACCACAATGACCAGAAGTACGATATGAAGCCTGAGGAGAAGGCCAAGGATGAGGTCAAGGTAGAAGAAGTAGAAAACCCAGTTTACCAGCCATATGTAAGACCCATGCCAGAGGCCTTCAATTGGGACAATGCCATCTGGGTAGCCCTACCCCCTCCAAGCAAATATCTGACACGGATGAACCACCCTGCCCAGCTCCGAATCCTTTATCCTTTATTGAGGAAATTCATTTTGCTGATAACATGGTGTGATACTGGTTGCATTGGCCTAAGGCCAATCACTTTTATGACCAGAGTATCTGAGGCAAGGTGATGGCATCCTTAAAGGATAAGGAGCTTAGCCTCATAGTGGAAGAGTTACTGGGCATCGGTGCTACCTCAACCCGTTCATGCTACTGTGTGACCATCATCCCAAAAAACTGTGCACCATCTTTGTCACAGAGAAGATCACCTTCAAGAAGGTGTGGGACAGCAAGGAGGGTTTGCGGATGATGTATGTCAGATTGCCAAATCTGACCAATTTAAGAGGTGGCAGGAGGAGGTAGACTGGGAGAGAATGTGGCTTTGGGTGGAGGACAGGCCTCTCCTGTTTAGCCATCAAACTGAACCCAAATCCACCGAACATGTCAGTGTTCTACAAGATACTCCTGTCTCTCCTTTAGGGTGTGGTCATCCCCTAGTTCCTCCATCAACTTCACTGTGCTGTGGGACAAATGGTGGCAAAGAATGCCCCGTAAGGACAAGCCCTTGTGATCCCCCAAAATACCATCTCTAACAACAACCTTCTGCCTGGGAAATGCTGAGAATGCTGGAAGAGTGTTTTAACACCATGAAGACTTTCCTACATAAATACATCTTTTTCAGTTGATGACCCATCTCTCAGTTGGCATTTTGGCTAGAGAAGAACTTTTCTTTTTATGCTGATGGATTTCTCTGTATCAAGAAACCAAAGTACTAATTATTATTCAGATTCTTTAAAGCGGTTGTCTGGCTTTTTTACACCCTCAGTGAAGCAGAATGAATGAACTGCTCAGTGCAGAGGGGGCAGGGCTGTGAGGTCAAAGTGGGCAGGGCCTAAGAGGCATTGACGCTTCATCGTATCAGGCACTCACACACAGAACTGACAGCTGTCATTTAGAGCTGTGGATTCGTCATAGGGCCTCAGAGATGACCACTCTCATTGCAATGACAGTTCTGTCAAAGGCGACATAGGCTAATCCAGTGTGGAATGGCTGGGCATACTGTGGAGACTGGAGGGGGCGGGAACACTGAGACAGCATTGGCTGGACATACTGACACTGAGAAGGGCAGGCATATTGACACTGGGAAGGGCGGACAATGCATGCTGGAGATGGGAGGGGGGCGGGCATACGGACACTGGGAAGGACTTGCTGCTGTATGGGGAGAGTGGGTGTCAGCGACCAGTTCCTAAACACACATGCCTGCAGGTCATCACCTCCAGACGCAATATAGTGAAATCTAGGTAACCCTTGCGAAATGTTGACAGGATGTAAATTACAAACTGTCAACATCTTGCAGCCTGGATACACAGATGAATTATAGTAAAAGCTCTGACAACCCCTTTAAGGAATCAACTAGAGTATAATTTTGCATTTACATAGATTTAATAACAGGAGAATGTAAGAATAGATACGACAGAAAGAGAATAAATATGTAAAAAGAAAAAATAAACAAGATGTAATTGCTTATTTTCCTGTAAATAAGATTCTGGACACATAACCCTTGGACCTCAATTACTGTTGTTCCTACAAGCAAAATGAACTGGTACACAGACAGGGGCCTTCAAAGAGCTTACAGTCATCTTGCTGAGCTCAGCCTAATTTGCCAGGTTATTTCTAGGACATGCAGTACAGCTGTCCACCATGGGACTTCTGCCTTTCTGCCTCTAACTAATTAATTATTTAATTAACCCTGCCTGAGGCCATAGCCAAGGCATCTAAACATGGCAATGTGTTGCTAGAGGAATACTAAAATGCATGTCTTTTTCTCTCTGGCTACTTACCCTAGACATATCCCTTTCTCCAGTAGAGCATGTATTCCCAGGTTGATCAATTATTTAATGTATTTCATCCTCTTTCCCAGCTCCCTAAAGAGTGTTGTTCTAAATTAAATACATTCCTCTTTGAATCAGCTCTACGTTCACTCAGCAAATGAGATCATTTGAATACCGAATCTCACCTGAAAGCCATTGTTTTTCCCTTTTCATTCCCTGCCTATTCTTTTGTTGATGCCTGTTGTTTTTGTTGTCTCGGTTAGCTTTGTTCTTACGCCTAACATTTATCTAGAAGCAAAATCATATAGTGAGTGGTGTTTTAGCAGCATAATTTTATTACATTTGTAATGTTACAGGACTTTTGAAATCTATAATTTATTTTTATTTAGATTAATAAATATACAATATATGGTATGTATGTTTTTACTGTATTAGTGGGGACAGAAATAAATCAAATGATGATAATCTCTACATCTAAAAAAAGCTTCAAAATAAATTAAAAGAAAAACCTGTCAACTGTTTCCTGTTGCTTGACAGAACTCTTTTACCATCTCTTTACAGCAAGAATAACTTTTAGGCTATGTGCACACGGTCCGGAGTAGCTGCATGTTGGACGCAGCTCCTCCGGAACCTAAGTGAAGCCGCGGGTGGCAGCAGGGAGACCGCAGCCGCCCTGTACTCACCATGTGCGGTGGGTGCAGGGCGGCTTCTCCCTGCAGTCACCCGATGGCAGCCGCTTCCGACTCCGCAGCATGAAATGAACACTGCGGAGGAGCGGACTCCCGGCAACCCGCACCGCAGCTTCAAAGACGCTGCGGGCGGGTTTTAGCATAGTGAGGATGGGTTTTCTTGAAAGCCTATCCACTATGCTAGTACTGTACGACGCAGCGTTTTGGACGCAGCGCAAAGATGCATCTCCTGATCGTGGGATGCACCCTAAATATGAGCTAGGCAAAAGGATTAGGCCACGTGCACACACTGAGTATTTGGTGAGTTTTTTACCTCAGGATTTTTAGCCAAAACCAGGAGTGCATAATTAAATAGAGAAGTGGAGCAGGTATTTCTATTAGACTTTTCCTCTGATTGCTCTACTCCTGGTTTTGTCTACAAATCCTGAGGTAAAAAATTCATCAAATACTCAACGTGTGCACATGACCTTAGAGTCCAGACACAGGGAAAGATATGATGTGGGCGGCCCCTGCTGGCATCTAAGGCTGTGTGCACACTACCTTGAGGCACTGCTTTTTGGATACAGTGCCTCTTGACCTGTGGGAAACTGTGGGTGCACACAGGGAGACCACAACTACCCACTACTCACAATCTGTGGTGGGTGCAGGGCGGCTTTTTTCTGAGTGCACCTGATGGTGATCGCTTCTGACTCATGAAATAAACATGCTTGGGAGATGCGGAAGCATGTCAACCAGCAGTTGAAAAAACACTGTATCGTGGAGAAGCATAGTGGGCAAGGGATTTCATGAAATCCCATCCACTATGCTGACACTAAATAACATAGAGCTTTGGATGCAGCGGCAATACGCTGCATCTAAAATGCTGCAATTCCTGATCGTGTGCACACACCCTAAGGATGGAAACACACTATCCCACTTACATGCAAGTCTCTCAAAGGAGACTCGGATCAGTGACCCTAAACGGCCTCTCCCTCTCTGGACGGGGAGTGTGGAGCTGACATCCCCGTCCTGACAGGGACAGGCCGTTCCAGGTGACTGCTTTAAGACTTGTCCGATGCCTCGCATATCACATGGACAGTGAGATTCCAGCCTAACAGATCAGATCAGAGATTGATTTAAAGGTCTCTACTAGAGTTGAGCAGATATTTTTAATTTATTATTTGTCCATCTTGCTGGATTTCCCAAAAAATCTGAATAGTATAAAGTAATATTGCTCGAAATCACAAAAATAAAAAGTCAGTAATTAATTGGGAAAAAGGAGGAGGAAGAGAGAGAAAAAGAGAGTGAGAGAGATATGAGCTGTGCACTTTGACCTTCTATCCTTACACCTAACAAGCAGATAATTGCACTTCATTGCCTGTTCCCATCATCTACACTGTTTGTAATAGCCCTCCTGATTGACATCACAGACCATGCAGGGCATTATGGTTAACCCCTCACTTCTGCACCCAGCATCATTAAACCTATCTCAGAGTCATCCGCAGTGTGTGAAATGTTGTCAGACTTTTAGATTTTATATATATACAGTACAGACCAAACGTTTGGACACACCTTCTCATTCACAGAGTGTTCTGTATTTTCATGACTATGACAATTGTAGATTCACACTGAAGGCATCAAAACTATGGTATAACACATGTGGAATCATATACTTAACAAAAAAGTGTGAAACAATGGAAAATATGTCTTATATTCTAGGTTCTTCAAAGTAGCCACCTTTTACTTTGATTACTGCTTTGCACACTCTTGGCATTCTCTTGATGAGCTTCAAGAGGTAGTCACCAGAAATGGTTTTCACTTCACCGGTGTGCCCTGTCAGGTTTAATAAGTGGGATTTCTTGCCTTATAAATGGGGTTGAGACCATCAGTTGTGTTGTGCAGAAGTCTGGTGGATACACAGCTGATAGTCCTACTGAATAGACTGTTCTGTACTGGAAAGGAAGACCAAGATTCACCTCTGCTGCAGAGGATAAGTTCATCCGAGTCACCAGCCTCAGAAATCACAGGTTAACAGCAGCTCAGATTAGAGACCAGGTCAATGCCACACAGAGTTCTAGCAGCAGACACATCTCTGCAACAACTGTTATGAGGAGACTTTGTGCAGCAGGCCTTCATGGTAAAATAGCTGCGAGGAAACCACTGCTAAGGACAGGCAACAAGCTGAAGAGACATCTTTGGGCTAAAGAACACAAGGAATGGACATTAGACCAGTGGAAATCTGTGCTTTGGTCTGATGAGTCCAAATTTCAGATCTTTGGTTCCAACCACCTGTCTTTGTGCGACGCAGAAAAGGTGAACGGATGGACTCTACATGCCTGGTTCTCTGGTTCCCACCGTGAAAGGAGGTGTGATGGTGATGGGGTGCTACTCCAGATGACCTGACCTCCGTAGTCACCAGACCTGAACCTAATTGAGATGGTTTGGGGTGAGCTGGACCGCAGAGTGAAAACAAAAGGGCCAACAAGTGCTAAGCATCTTTGGGAACTACTTCAAGACTGTTAGAAGACTATTTCCAGTGACTACCTCGTGAAGCTCATCAAGAGGATGCCAAGAGTGTGCAAAGCAGTAATCAAAGCAAAAGGTGGCTACTTTGAAGAACCTAGAATATAAGACATATTTTCTGTTGTTTCACACTTTTTTGTTAAGTACCGTATATACTCATGTATAAGCCGACCCATGTATAAGCCGACCCCCCTACTTTTGCCCCCAAAAACTGGGAAAACCTATTGACTCGCAATAAGCCTAGGGTGGGCAATGCAGCAGCTACCGGTACTGAAAAATTTTAAAAATGAACATAGATACGAATAAAATGTTGAACTTGTATTTTAAATAGAAACAGTAAACTACCAATGCAGCAGACCACAGTCCTGTTATAAAGCCCCCTATCACTGGTATATAGCCCACCATCCCTGTATATAGCAGCCATCACTGGTATATAGTGGCCATAACTAGTATACAGTTGCCGCCATCACTGATATACAGTCCCCAGCAGCGGTATACAGGCCCCTCATCACTGGTATACAGTCCCCTCATCAGTGGTATACAGGCCCTTCACCAGTGGTATACAGGCCCCTCATCAGTGGTATACAGGCCCTCTCAGTGGTATACAGGCCCTCATCAGTGGTATACAGGCCCCTCATCAGTGGTATACAGGCCCCTCATCAGTGGTATACAGCCCCCAGGACGGGTATACAGGCCCAGCAGTGGTATAGAGGCCCAGCAGTGGTATACAGGCCCCAGCAGTGGTATACAGGCCCCTAGGGAGTGCTATACAGCCCCAGCAGTGGTATACAGGCCCCTTGGCAGTGCTATACAGCCCCAGCAGTGGTATACAGGCCCAGCAGTTGGTATTCCGGCCCAGTAGTGGTATACAGCTCCCCTGCTGTCTCACTGCCCCCCATGTATACAGAGGCCCCCCATGTATACAGAGGCCCCCCCCCAGCAGTGATCCATCTCGCCCCCTCGTCTCCAGGCACCCGGGTCCTCCAGCTGCTGCGTCTGCGTGCCCCGAGGGGTTCTAATACCGGCGTCCTCCCCGCACTTCCTGTTTGATTGTGATCATTGCTTATCCTTGTGAATAGTGTTCCAATTCATAGAGGTCTGAGAATTTCAGGAAATTTGATTCAAAGTCAATCTTCTGTGAAGTGATTCGCTCATCTGTAGTCTTTCCGTATACATGCAAATCACTTTTTTTGCTTAAACTTTTTTATTAAATGCTTTAGAGTTCCTATGAGTAAAGAAAAACCAAGAAATTGTTGCGCCACACTGTGCAAATTAGCCAAAGCAAGGGGTTATATTGATAAGTCACTCCTGCACAACTAGGTTGATGATTTGAGGTGAGATTTAACCGCAGGCATAAATCCGTTGCTACGTGTAGAGAAGCCTTTCCTTATGAGTAGCATGAAATAGCTGGCAGGTTCTCTTTAATAATAATTACACTGGTCAACAGCATTTTTGGTGCCAAAGATATTTCATTGAATTTAGGGTAACTTTGGGGTGCTGATTCTGAATATGTCATCAGTTTTGCCAGATTGGCTCAAGTTTTTGAGATTTTTCGTAAAATGTGTAACAAAAAAGAAGTTTTTTGCTACTTTTTTAACGAAGTCTGTTATGTTTCTTCTATGTTTTGTCAGTGTATATTCACCACAAATGTAACAGAATGAGTCTGGATCGTTAAGACAACTTCTTCTTGATGAGTTCATGCTTTTCACTGGACAACAGAAAACAACATAAAGTTAGTGCAAAAAATCAAGCTATGAACAAACTTTTAGAACACTAATTAACACAAAACTATATTGAGAACTGCTCAGTTCAAGTACTAATCCAAAGAAATTAATGAGATGATGCGTCGCATTTACGAACAAGTGCTATAAATAAGATACCAAAAATCTCAAAAACTTGAGCCAATCTGGCAAAACTGATAGCATATTCAGAATCAGCACCCCAAAAATACCCCAAATTCATTAAAATATTTTGGGCACCAGAAAAAAAAATTTTTTTTGTTGACCTGTGTTATCAACAAAACTACTAAATATCACTGTCATGCCAGGGTGTTGGGGCTCCTTTTACCCATAAGAGAAAATATTGAGGGCCCGCCCTTCATTTGTATATGACATAAAAATATCCATGTTTAATTGTATTCCAAATTTTATTCTTCTGCACACAGGACATTCTAGTGCATCTCAATGAATTAGAATATCATCAAAAAGTTAATGTATTTCAGTAATTCAATACAAAAAGTGAAACGCACATAACATATAAAGTCATTGCAGAGTCACCTATTTCAAGTGTTTTTTCTTACAGCCAATGAAAACCCATGGGTCATTATTTAAGAAAATTAAAGTTGGGGGATGAAGGATTAAAAACCGCACTGCCATATTACAGGAGACATCAAAGGCTGAATATAATATTGATTTATTAGTCAACATGTTTCAGGACTCCCAGAAAGGCCCTGAAACATGGCAATATTACATTGATTTTTGATGATATTCTAATTAATTGAGATGCACTAGTATTATTATCAGTAGACCCAAATGGTCATTTGTAATTTATTTATAACAATTTGGCCATAATGGTGAGAGTGAGATGAAGAACAAAGTCATTCCTATATTGCCATGTCTTTGGCTCGGATTTAAGGCTTTATTGCTGTCAATTGCCGACTAGGGGACCATTTGCTATTGAAATAGGTAAGTTCAACCCAGACCTACAAAGGTCTACCAAACTTGTGAGTAAAATGTGCTTCCGTTGAATTATAAAATGATTTCTATAAGCATTGACTTGACTATTAAATATTGTTAAAATATTAATATTGAGTAAGTGTAAGGTCTACTGCTCTTAACTTAAACTAGGCTACCAATGAGAAACACATATAGCCCATTCCTAACATTGCTGGAAGAATCTAATTTTCTATTTTTATATAGGACACACTATTTCTGTTTGCATGCCGTTGTTCCAAACATTTTTTTAGATCACAGGTGTATTTTAGTTACATCGCATGAAAATTGTAATACGTTTGGTACTGAAAAAGATATCTAATAATAGGACCGGTCATGCCAACCTTACAGGTTTCACCTAAATTATAAATAGTCTTAAGGAATATAAGCTCTTACAGTATTTCTCTAGTCAGTACTTCTTGAGTAAGTGTAAGCATTCATGTTGGCATACATTATGGGGCATTGCTCTTGAACTGTGTATTAATGGGCTTACTAATTAAATATTAGTGTTGATAAGGTTATTAGAAGGCAGCTGGAAATGATTATTGCCTCCCAAACTGCATTTTGATGAGCTGAAGCGAAGGTGCACCTGCTTTGAATATCACCAGTGATTAATAAGAAATTGAAATGTTGAAGTGATCAGGAACTTTGTAAATTATATACTGAATCACACATATATCATACATGCATCATGTGACATACAACATCTTATCTAAGACACTATGAAGTATTGGGGTGAATTTGAGGGGTTAATAAAGATGCAGTCCCTAAATGTGGTTTTTTTTTTTAATGAATTTTTCAAAAAAAAATTTACGTGGGCTTTGCCATATTTTTGTATGCCAGCCAGGTACAGCAGGCATGAACGGGCTACCCCCAGCTGAATATTTGGACCTGGCTGGACACATCAATATAGGGAAGCCCTTTTTTTTTTACTGTTTAATGAATTTAATGAAATAATAAAAAAATATATATGTGCGGCTTCACGTTATTTTGGTGTCCAGCCAGGTACAACTAGGCAGCTGGGGGCTGGAATCCACAGTGCAGGGTAACCCAAGCTTTCTGCACCCCCTGCTGCAAATTGCAGTCCACAGCCACCCCAGAAAATGGTGAGTTCATAGAAGCGCCATTTTCTGGAGCTGTACCCAACTCATCCAGGGCCCTGGTGCAGTGGCTCACTGGGTAATAATGGGGTTAGGGCCAGCTTTGTATTATCAGCTGGCCCTAAGCCAGAAATTTATGGGGCCACGCCAATATTAGACATGACCGTCATGAATTTGTAGTAAATTATTTAAAAAAAACACAACACAGTGAAAAAATATTTTATTAGAAATAAAACAAAAAAACACTTAGAGACTCCACCTTTATTAAATAATTCTTCCCCCCTCCAACGTTGTCCAGGGTCGAGGGTCCCCTAACGTCCAATCCGGATCCAATATCATCTGATCGGTTTGTGGGCTGGCAAACTGATCATATGATCAATGTCAGGTTCAAAGACCTGAATCAGCTGTCAGAACAGCTGTTAGTTTAACATTGTTAGTTTAAGATTTAAACACAGCTGATCTGACAGCTGTTTAAATTTCCCGCGCCAACATCACCTATTGATGTCAGTGCAGGAAATTTAAACAGCTGTCAAATTAGCTGTGTTTAAAGCTTCCGTGCTGACACTGCCGGGAGATGAGCAGTGCTGGCCGCCGGGAGATCAGCGGTGCCCATCACCGGGAGATCAGCAGCAGGCGCTGCTGATCTCCCGATGGTGTCGACGCGGGAGCTTTAAACACAGTTGATCGGACAGCTGTTTACATTTCCCATGCCGACACTGAATAGCTGATGTCGGCGCGGGAAATTTAAACAGTTGTCAGATCAGCGGTGCGCCGCCGGCTTGAGCACAGCAGAGTCAAGTCTGATATAGACCTGATGGTGCTGTGTGGCTGGGCATTCACCGTAATGCCACAACCAACATGTCTGTGGCATTACAGTGTGTTACAGCCAATCCCTGCATGTGGGCTGGCTATGTAAATAGCGTCAACATGCAGGGACGGGGACCCGAGCATGAGCCCAAGCATCTCACCGGTACGGTACTCGGTGAGCTCCGAGCATTCCGAGCACTGAGATGCTCGGGCGAGTACCGAGTTTGGCGAGCATGCTCACTCAGCACTAGTGCCTTTGCTAAGGTCTATTTTATATGTTCGCCTTGGTTCTTTTTTCTTTTTTTAATTACTGTTGGCGTTTTTTGGGGGACATTTTTAAAAGTCCCAACATTTTTGCCTAAAGAGTAAGTGTCATTTGTTTTCTTCATCAATCATTAGTAAACATAAAAATAAGTACCTTTGCAACAAATCTTCTGAACTGATCTTTCAATCTCACAATCCTCAGATCATGTGTAAAATCTATCTTCATTGAATTTAGACATTCAGACCAAATTTAAAAATGACATAGAAGTTGAAGGAGAAATAGAGCTCACCTTGTCTCCTAGATGTAATCACAGTGGGGTTTCCTGCAACCGATGAATGCCGCTACCAGTTGGTAAAGACAACTCACATAGTTTTTCAGGGAAGGTAGACAACCCCAGTACTTTTCCAATCGGTAAAATTCAGTTTATCGCCAATATTTTAAAATAGGATTACATTAAATTATCAGGCTACGCGTTTCGGGCATAGGGAGCCCTTTTTCCTTTCTTGGAAAATTGTATGATTTAGAAATGACCATTGTCGATCGTATAGTTACATGCTGAACTGTAACTGTTATTCCAGGAGTTATCGGCCTCTATTTCTTCTTGCCATAGAATTTTAAAAGCAGTAACTGTCATATCTTTTCTCAGCAATAAGGCTCCTTTCACATGTGCGGTAGATCTGGCAGGTGGCTCTGCATCTGCTGGGTCTGCCGCCTAAAGGGCGACTTGCGGCCTGCTGCTAGCAGTGGGTTTTTTTCACGGCCACAAGTGCTGAATCTCCCGCATCTGGCAGAACCACACTTGCCGCACCGGACCGCAAGCCCCATAGACAATACATGGGGCTCGCCAGATCCAGGCCGCAAGTCGGCCGTTAGACGGCATACCCGGAAATGGGGCGCCACCTGCCGGATCTGCCTTACATCAGTGTAAACGGCTGATGTGAAAGGGCCCTAAAAACAATTGCTTATACTGTATACAGATTTTACTTACCAATTAGAAGGAAATATTAACCCAGAAGGAGAGAGAAGAAAATTTCTCTGATAAAATACATTACAAAGTTGCTTTTATTCATGAGTAATATTAGTTTAATAAAAAATTTAAATAATGGTGTTTTCCCGCTTGGGAATTTTATGTATTTTTTACGCAAAAACTTTAAAAAAAAAGTTTCATGATCTGACCTCCATTTTTTGTACTATTCTTTTAAAATCCTACAATATTTTCATATAGCTTAAAAAATTAAAGTATTTGCAGCTTGGTACACATCTTCCAGGTTTTATGAAATATTTAATGAACAGATTTTAGTTAACTGTATTTTGGTCCGTCATAGCAAAAACAAGTACAATATATTCCACAACAATCCTCAATATTCATATGATTGATTGAGCGGTCGGAATGGTTGCTAGGCAACATACCGCCGTGAAACAGTGAGTGGCAGTTGCCAAATAAAGCATAAAATGTTCTACAACTGAGAATATAGAATTTTATTTGAGCCTGCATCAGAGTGTCTTATGCAGTATGCATGCAGTTCTATGACCTTTTCAGTTATACATAGGCTCATAAAAATGACTGTACTTTGCGCAGGTTTCCATGTGGATAAGCAACAGACAACCCCATGTAAATGTGACAGTAAAGCAGATCAATCACATACTGGTCAGAAAATATGTAAGCATTTATACCCAATCTACAAAAAAAAAGAAGAAAAAAGTATTTCCTAACATGTTTATGTACAGTAACTGTGAGATGTATAAACGTTTGCTATTAGTAATGAGTGAGTGGTAAGATATTTGGGTTCGGAAGTTTCTAACCGAACAATTTGAACTGTTCCAGTATTGGTATTCGAGTGAGTTCTCCATTGACCTGCATTGGATTTGTATTTCGTAACAAATACTGAAACAGTTCAAAGTGTTTGGTTAGGCTGGTTTCACACTAATTTTGCAATCCATTTGCTTGCATGAAATTCATGCAACACCCTGGATACGCTTGGACACTCATGGATCCATGCAAACAGATGCCGATGGATGTCTACGCAATGTTTTTATAATGGATCCGTCATCAGTTATCAGAGATAGGGGTGAAAGGAGCTGCACCTTGCTTCTGAGCATGATCAGACAAACAAAACAGATCCATGCACACGAAAGAAAACAGATCCATTTTGAAATGGATCCGTTTTCCATAGACTTCCATTTTAATTCAGGTGCAGACACAGAGCCGTTAGTGTCCATTTGTCTGCATATTTTTCAGATGCACCAAAAGATGCAACATTATGCGTTTTTAGGGACGTGAAAAATATGCAGACAAATGAATCCCTGACAAAACAGTGCCAACTGGATGCACATGAAAGATAAATCCATCAACATTGAAAATCAATGGCAACAAAAATAGATTAGTGTCCATGTTTTGCAAAATACGCAAGTGTGAAACAAGCCTTAAACCCTCGTCACACTAAGCGAGATCACTAGCGAGATTGCTGATACGTCACAGTTTTTGTGACGCAACAGCGACCTCGCCAGCGATCTCGCTATTTGTGACAAGTAGCAGTGACCAGGCCCTCGCTGTGAGATTGCTGATCGTGTGGGAATGCCCTGGACCATTTTTTGATCATCGGTCTCCCGCTGGACAGCATGCATCGGTGTGTTTGACGGGGACAACAACCAATGACCTCAAACTACAGGCCTCAGTGACAGGGTCCCAATGACCGCCATATCATTGCTGCATCGCTGGTGAGATCTGACTGTTTGACATCTCACCAGGGACCACGCTCCAGCAATCCTTACCAGGTCATATCATTGTAGGGATTGCTAGTGCGTTGCTAAGTGTAACGGGACCTTTGGAGCTATCCGAAATCAAAGATCTTACTACTCACTCATCACTATTTGCTATGCAATAAAAGATTTAACACAGGAAAGCTGACAATTTAAGTTGGGATTTAAGGTCATTTCCTGCCTTTGACCCATTGTATCACCCATTACTTGGTGTGTACAAAGTAACATGACTGCCATGACTAGGTTTAAAGCGGCCACAGCAGCCTTTAACCCCTTCACCCCCGGGCCTATTTTGACCCTAATGACCAGGCCATTTTTGTCAATTCTGACCAGTGTCCCTTTATGAGGTAATATCTCTGGAACGCTTCATTGGATCCGAGCGATTCTGAGATTGTTTTTTTGTGACATATTGGGCTTCATTTTAGTATTAAATTTAGGTCGATAATTTTTGCGATTATTTGTGAAAAAATCAAAAATTTGGCAAAAACGTTGAAAATTTAGCAATTTTAAATTTATGAATTTTTATTCTGCTAAACCAGAGAGGTATGTGACACAAAATAGTTAATAAATAACATTTCCCACATGTCTACTTTACATCAGCACAATTTTGGAAAAAAAAAAATTTTTTGTTCGGAAGTTATAAGGGTTCAAAGTTCATCAGCAATTTTTCATTTTTCCAGCAAAATTTACAAAGCCATTTTTTTTAGTGACCACATCACATTTGAAGACACTTTGAGGGGTGTACATGACAGAAAACACCCAAAAGTGACACCATTCCAAAAACTTCACCCCTCAAGCTACTCAAAACTACATTCAAGAAGATTATTAACCCTTCAGGTGCTTCACGGGAACTAAAGCAAAGTGGAAGGAAAAAATGGTCATTTTAATTTTTCCAAGAAAAATGTTCTTTTAGCCTCAATTCTTTCATTTTCACATGAGCAACAGGATAAAATGGATCCTAAAAATTGTTGGGCAATTTCTCCTGAGTACATCGATATCTCATATGTGGTCATAAATCACTGTTTGGGCGCACGGCAGGGCTCAGAAGGGAAGGAGCGCAATTTGAATTTTGGAGCTAATTATCCATTCAAAAAGTCAAATGGCGCTCCTTCACTTCTGAGCCCTACTGTGTGCCCAAACAGTGGTTTATGACCACATATGAGGTATTGGTGTACTCAGGAGAAATTGCCAAACAATTTTTAGGATCCATTTTATCCTGTTCCCCATGTGAAAATGAAAAAATTTAGGCTAAAAGAAAATTTTTGTGGAAAAAAAAGTACTTTTTCATTTTTACAGATGAATTTGTGAAGCACCTGGGGGTTCAAAATGCTCATCACCCATTTAGGTAAGTTCCCTGGGGGGTCTAGTTTCCAAGATGGGGTCATTTGTGGGGGAGCTCCAATGTGTAGGCACACAGGGGCTCTCCAAACGCGACATGGTGTCCGCTAACAATTTTAGCTGATTTTTCAGTCAAATTGTTAGCGGACACCATGTTGAATTTGGAGAGCCCCTGTGTGCCTAAACATTGGAGCTCCCCCACAAGTGACCCCATTTTGGAAACTAGACCCCCCAGGGAACTTATTTAAATGGGTGGTGAGCATTTTGAACACCCCGGTGCTTCACAAAATAATCTGTAACAATGAAAAAAGAAAATTTTTGTGGAAGAAAAAGTACTTATTCAATTTTACAGATGAATTTGTGAAGCACCTGGGGGTTTAAAATGCTCACCACCCATCTAGATAAGTTCCCTGGGGGTCTAGTTTCCAAAATGGGGTCACTTGTGGGGGAGCTCCAATGTGTAGGCACACAGGGGCTCTCCAAACGCGACATGGTGTCCGCTAACAATTTTAGCTGATTTTTCAGTCAAATTGTTAGCGGACACCATGTCGCATTTGGAGAGCCCCTGTGTGCCTAAACATTGGAGCTCCCCCACAAGTGACCCCATTTTGGAAACTAGACCCCCCAGGGAACTTATCTAGATAGGTGGTGAGCATTTTGAACACCCCGGTGCTTCACAAAATAATCTGTAACAATGAAAAAATAAAATTTTTGTGGAAGAAAAAGTACTTATTCAATTTTACAGATGAATTTGTGAAGCACCTTGGGGTTTAAAATGCTCACCACCCATCTAGATAAGTTCCCTGGGGGGTCTAGTTTCCAAAATGGGGTCACCTGTGGGGGAGCTCTAATGTGTAGGCACACAGGGGCTCTCCAAATGCAACATGGTGTCCGCTAACAATTTTAGCTGATTTTTCAGATAAATTGTTAGCGGACACCATGTCGCATTTGGAGAGCCCCTGTGTGCCTAAACATTGGAGCTCCCCCACAAGTGACCCCATTTTGGAAACTAGACCCCCCAAGGAACTTATCTAGATGTGTGGTGAGCATTTTGAACGCCCCAGTGCTTCACAAATTAATCTGTAAAAATGAAAAAAGAAAATTTTTATGGAAAAAAAAGTACTTTTACATTTTTACAGATGAATTTGTGAAGCACCTGGGGGTTCAAAATGCTCATCACCCATTTAGGTAAGTTCCCTGGGGGTCTAGTTTCCAAAATGGGGTCATTTGTGGGGGAGCTCCAATGTGTAGGCACACAGGGGCTCTCCAAACGCGACATGGTGTCCGCTAACAATTTTAGCTGATTTTTCAGTCAAATTGTTAGCGGACACCATGTTGAATTTGGAGAGCCCCTGTGTGCCTAAACATTGGAGCTCCCCCACAAGTGACCCCATTTTGGAAACTAGACCCCCAAGGAACTTATCTAGATGTGTGGTGAGCATTTTGAACGCCTCAGTGCTTCACAAATTAATCTGTAAAAATGAAAAAAAGAAAATTTTTATGGAAAAAAAAGTACTTATTCAATTTTACAAATGAATTTGTGAAGCACCTGGGGGTTTAAAATGCTCACCACCCATCTAGATAAGTTCCCTGGGGGGTCTAGTTTCCAAAATGGGGTCACCTGTGGGGGAGCTCTAATGTGTAGGCACACAGGGGCTCTCCAAATGCAACATGGTGTCCGCTAACAATTTTAGCTGATTTTTCAGATAAATTGTTAGCGGACACCATGTCGCATTTGGAGAGCCCCTGTGTGCCTAAACATTGGAGCTCCCCCACAAGTGACCCCATTTTGGAAACTAGACCCCCCAAGGAACTTATCTAGATGTGTGGTGAGCATTTTGAACGCCCCAGTGCTTCACAAATTAATCTGTAAAAATGAAAAAAGAAAATTTTTATGGAAAAAAAAGTACTTTTACATTTTTACAGATGAATTTGTGAAGCACCTGGGGGTTCAAAATGCTCATCACCCATTTAGGTAAGTTCCCTGGGGGTCTAGTTTCCAAAATGGGGTCATTTGTGGGGGAGCTCCAATGTGTAGGCACACAGGGGCTCTCCAAACGCGACATGGTGTCCGCTAACAATTTTAGCTGATTTTTCAGTCAAATTGTTAGCGGACACCATGTTGAATTTGGAGAGCCCCTGTGTGCCTAAACATTGGAGCTCCCCCACAAGTGACCCCATTTTGGAAACTAGACCCCCCAAGGAACTTATCTAGATGTGTGGTGAGCATTTTGAACGCCTCAGTGCTTCACAAATTAATCTGTAAAAATGAAAAAAAGAAAATTTTTATGGAAAAAAAAGTACTTATTCAATTTTACAAATGAATTTGTGAAGCACCTGGGGGTTTAAAATGCTCACCACCCATCTAGATAAGTTCCCTGGGGTGTCTAGTTTCCAAAATGGGGTCACTTGTGGGGGAGCTCTAATGTGTAGGCACACAGGGGCTCTCCAAATGCAACATGGTGTCCGCTAACAATTTTAGCTGATTTTTCAGATAAATTGTTAGCGGACACCATGTCGCATTTGGAGAGCCCCTGTGTGCCTAAACATTGGAGCTCCCCCACAAGTGACCCCATTTTGGAAACTAGACCCCCCAAGGAACTTATCTAGATGTGTGGTGAGCATTTTGAACGCCCCAGTGCTTCACAAATTAATCTGTAAAAATGAAAAAAGAAAATTTTTATGGAAAAAAAAGTACTTTTACATTTTTACAGATGAATTTGTGAAGCACCTGGGGGTTCAAAATGCTCATCACCCATTTAGATAAGTTCCCTGGGGGGTCTAGTTTCCAAAATGGGGTCATTTGTGGGGGAGCTCCAATGTGTAGGCACACAGGGGCTCTCCAAACGCGACATGGTGTCCGCTAACAATTTGAGCCACAACTGTAGATAGATAGATAGATAGATAGATAGATAGATAGATAGATAGATAGATAGATAGATAGATAGATAGATAGATAACGACAGATAGATTTATGGGTGGAGATGGATGAATACATAACATATATGATAGACAGATTTATAGATGATAGATAAATAAACATGAGATAGATAAAGGAAAGGTATTTTTAAGCCCATATGTGTTTGGTGCACAGTATAAGGATCAGATAAATGAATAATGAAACTTTGGGGTTTATACCATGTTTAACAGATTCTGCAGACTGTGGATGTCTTGCTGTAACACTGAGGAGTGATGATGATGATGATAATGATCCATTGAAAGATGCAGGGACGGGAATCTACCATGCTCCTATGGGGAAGGGAGACCAGAGCTGAATTGATCAATATAATGATTTACCTCTGCTCGTATCCTCACAATAACAGTACACATTATGCATCATCATACAGTAGAGGATCATAGCATGTATTTGTATCTGCTTGGTGACATGATTGCTATCTGAAGCCTGGACCCCCGTCACATAGAATGGTATATCATGGCATGGATTGTATGTGTGTGAACATGGGGTTGGCGGTCATGCCCCCTGCCATGCCCCATCCCCATACAGAAATGGGGGCGTGAATGTAGGCTGATCCTGGAGCTGTTACCACAAAGAAAAATGGAGAGGAGTGCTTTATTGATAAAGTTTATATTGTTTCTCACAGTGCCTGTAAATTAACAAGAGAGTGGCTCACATGGGGTACATATTGCGGTCATTGACACTTTGTCATTAATTCACACTTATATGGTACACCTGGACAGGATGTATACAAAATATGCAATAAAAATGAGGTACACATAAACAGGACAATAGCAGCGACTGATATTACAATACAAATAAAGTGCAAGTGCATCATTACAAGCAGTCAGTACTTGATATCCATGCTGGACCTCATAAAGATATTGCTAGCAAATGACAGTCTAGTGGGCCATCCAAAGTGTACATGTAGGAGAAGGGATTACGACCATAACAACTCTCTCATATTCATCTAAAGTGCAATGTCGCATTTTACCCCACAGTGGAAGATTCCCCCGCGCAGTGTCCCCAACGTACGTTTCCTCTTGTATTGTGCTTCATCAGGGAAAATAGAGTGTCTCCCCCTGATGAAGCATGGTAACGTTGCCACAACTTATGGATCAGTAAAAGCCACAAGTTTTCATCACTATTTTGTTGGAGCGCTGCCTGCTTTTTTCATTTTGGTTATACTACTATATATATATATATATATATATATATATATAATATATATACACAGGCACGGTGAATGGTAATAATAATAGTAATCTTTATTTATATAGCACCAACATATTCCACAGCGCTTCAAAATTCGGAGATTCATGTTCAAACAATTATAGGAAACAGTTATCAGAAAATACAATACAATACAGTAAACAGTACAATACAATTTTGTATTGTATTGTACTTTTTCTGTATTGTATACAAAATACAAAATATAATACAAAGCATACAATACAAAATACAATACAAAGCATAATAAATTAAAGCAAAATAATGAAAAATCTGCTCATAAGAGCTTACAATCTAAAAATGAGGTGGGGGTGACACAAAGTACAAGTGCTTATTTACAATGATGGTATAGTCCAGAGGTCCCCAACTCCAGGCCTCAAGGCCCGCCAACAGTGCAGGTTTTCAGGATATCCTTAGTATTGCACAGGTGCTAATGTAATCATCTGCACAGGTAATGAGGCCAAGCCCTGTGCAATACTAAGGAGATCCTGAAAACCTGCACTGTTGGTGGGCCTTGAGGCCTGGAGTTGGGGACCTCTGGTATAGTCAACTTGAGGAGATGGGAAACAGATAGGGGCAGTGTAAGTGGCCACCAACCATTATTTGTGATCCACTTGAGACTGGTGGAGCGAATAGGCTATGTCTAAATTACTTTGACTAGGGACCATTATATGCCGCCCTAAAAATATGTGTTTTTAGGGATCGCCTGAAATTATGTAAGTCGTTGATACACCTAATTTCTTGGGGTAGAGCATTCCAGAGAATTGGTGCAGCTCAGGAGAAGTCTTGGAGCCCGGAGTGGGAGGTTCGGATTAATGCAGAAGTGAGGCTAAAGTCACTTCCAGAGCGAAGAGAACGGGTGGGTTGATAGACAGAGATGAGGGTGGAGAAGTAGGGAGGTGCTGCAATGTGAAGAGCTTTGTAGCTGAAAACAAGCAGTTTGAATTGGATCCTATAGTGTATAGACAGCCAGTGCAATGACTAGCATAGAGCAGAAGCCCCTGAGTAACGGTTAGCCAGATAGGTGATCCTGGCTGCTGCATTAAGGATCGACTGGAGAGGGGAGAGTGTAGTGTGAGGCAGGTCAATTAAAAGAGATTTACAAAAGTCAAGGTGGGAGTGAATCAGGGCCACAGTGAGGGTTTTTGTGGTTTCCAAGGTGAGAAAGGGGCGAATTCTAGAGATGTTCTTCAGGTGCAAGCGGCAAGGGCGGGCTAGAGATTGTATATATGGGTGAAGGAAAGATCAAAGTCAAACATAACACCCAGACAGTGAGCCTGCTGCCTAGGAGTTATCGTGGTGCCGCACATTGAGAGAGAGAGATGTTAGATCAAAAATAGTACCGTATAATTATAAAAAATGAGAGATTGTTAATAAAAAGTTTGGAAACACCTTTTAATTACATAGCTTTCTTTTTTTCTTGGTGTGTGCAGATTGTACAGTAGATTATGGTTGAAGGAAGCAAAACCACAAATGGAAACATGGTGTAAAGAAACACAAAACAAACCTGATTATTTGTTAAACTTTAGATTCCTCATTGTACCCCCTTTTACTCTCATAAAAACTTTACTCATCCTTGCCATTCTCTAAAGCAGCTTTATCATGATCTTATGATGCATATCATGTAATTTATTCTCAGTATAACTACAGCTGCTCAGAAGTTTGTTTGAAAACATTAAACATCATCATGACACCCATGCTAGATGCCAAATTCAAGTTATTCTGACAATTAAAAATGTTTTCTTTTACTTAATTGCAGTATTTTACTGACATTTAAAATCAACCTTTGTCCTATACAAAATAGCTGTATTTTCCTTTTGGTGCCTAAATACTTATCTCACAGTGAAATGTATGGTGTTCTGGAGATCTGGAATAATCACCTGACGATCCTATAAAAAGCAGTGTCTCTAGTATAATTTGCTGTTCTTCTTAGTAAAAGGATAAGCTAAAAATAATCCTTTAGATCATACTAATACATAACTGTAGTTAGAAGCTCAAGAGTCATGACATACAAAAATTGCCTAGAGCTAGAACAAATAAAATTTGTCATTATAAAACCCAGTCGAGTTACTGTAGATCCTCTGATCCTTCACCTGCTAGCTTAAAGTGAGTAGAAGAGATGGAAAATGGATGAGCGTACATGACTATATGAATAAACTACACAGATTCTGTTTGTAAGCTTTAGGCCTCTTTTACACATCCATGCCTCCAGCACATGTGTGGTCTGTGCCGATACATGATGGAGGCACGGACATATGGAGATATACCATATTCTATGGCCACCTTCAGACATCCGTAAATCCACATGGACCATGTCTCCGTGTGGAGCAAATGCGTGTCTGGGTACTCCACACGGAGACATGTCCATTTTAGGCCGGCAGCACGGACCCATTTTGGCCAAAAATGCCCTGCACACGGATGTCCTCCGTGTGACATCCATGTGCATGGACCAGAGCTAAACATTTTAAGCTTAAAAATAAAGAATTTTATACTCACCTGCCTCCAGTGCTGCCTGCTCGTATCACTTCTGGGGCCGCTCATTTGTGTCATGAATATTCATTGCATTGAGCCCAACAGCAGACCTGGAAGTGAGAGGGGCAGGCAGTGCTGGAAACAGATGAGTATATAATGACATGCTGTCTGTGTGCTACCAGATGTCACCCAGATAGCACACGGACAGATAAACACATGGACAAACACCCCCTCCAAAACAATTTCTGTCTCAAATGTCCGTGTTTTGCACGCACAGGCCTTAGGCTGTGTTCACACACTGCATATTTAGTGAGTTTTACTTCAGTAAAAATACAGCAAAAATGTGAAAATAGTGTTTCTACATACAGTTGTGGCCAAATGTATTGACACCCCTGCAATTCTGACAGATAATACTCAGTTTCTTCCTGAAAATGATTGCAATCACAAATTCTTTGGTATTATTAGCTTCATTTAATTTGTCTTCAATGAAAAAACACAGAAGAGAATGAAGCAAAAAGCAAAACATTGATCATTTCACACAAAACTCCAAAAATGGGCCGGACAAAAGTATTGCCACCCTCAGCCTAATACTTGGTTGCACAACCTTTAGCCAAAATAACTGCGATGAACGGCTTCCGGTAACCATCAATAAATGTCTTACAATGCTCTGCTGGAATTTTAGACCATTCTTCTTTGGCAAACTGCTCCAGGTCCCTGATATTTGAAGGGTGCCTTCTCCAAACTGCCATTTTTAGATCTCTCCAAAGGTGTTCTATGGGATTCAGGACTGGACTCATTGCTGGCCACCTTAGAAGTCTCCAGTGCTTTCTCTCAAACCATTTTCTAGTGCTTTTGAAGTGTGTTTTGGGTCATTGTCCTGCTGGAAGACCCATGACCTCTGAGGGAGACCCAGCTTTCTCACACTGGGCCCTACATTTTGCTGCAAAATTTGTTGGTAGTCTTCAGACTTCATAATGCCATGCACACGGTCAAGCAGTCCAGTGCCAGAGGCAGCAAAGCAACCCTAAAAGATCAGGGAACCTCCGCCATGTTTGACTGTAGGGACCATGTTCTTTTCTTTGAATGCCTCTTTTTTTCTCCTGTAAACTCTATGTTGATGCCTTTGCCCACAAAGCTCTACTTTTGTCTCATCTGACCAGAGAACATTCTTCCAAAACGTTTTAAGCTTTCTCAGGTACTTTTGTCAAACTCCAGCCTGGCTTTTTTATGTCTCGGGATAAGAAGTGGGGTCATCCTGGGTATCCTACCATACAGTCCCTTTTCATCCAGACGCCAACGGATAGTATGGGTTGACACTGTTGTTCCCTCGGACTGCAGGCAGCTTGAACTTGTTTGGATGTTAGTCGAGATTCTTTATCCACCATCCGCACAATCTTGCGTTGAAATCTCTCGTCAATTTTTCTTTTCTGTCCATATCTAGGGAGGTTAGCTACAGTGCCATGGGCTTTAAACTTCTTGATGACACTGCGCACGGTAGACACAGGAACATTCAGGCCTTTGGAGATGGACTTGCAGCCTTGAGATTGCTCATGCTTCCTCACAATTTGGTTTCTCAAGTCCTCAGACAGTTCTTTGGTCTTCTTTCTTTTCTCCATGCTCAATCTGGTACATACAAGGACACAGGACAGAGGTTGACTCAACTTGAATCCATGTCAACTGGCTGCAAGTGTGATTTAGTTGTTGCCAACATCTGTTAGGTGCCACAGGTAAGTTACATGTGCTGTAAAAAATTAGAGAAGCATCACATGATTTTTCTAACAGTGCCAATACTTTTGTCCTCCCCTTTTTTATGTTTGGTGTGGAATTATATCCAATTTGGCTTTAGGACAATTCTTTTTGTGTTTTTTTCATTGAAGACAAATTAAATGAAGATAATAATACCAAAGAATTTGTGATTTCAATCATTTTCAGGAAGAAACTGAGTACTATCTGACAGAATTGCAGGGGTGTCAATACTTTTGACCACAACTGTAATTTCTCTGGCAGGAGGTTTCTAGTCTAATGCATAAGTCATTCCATATTCAATGTGAGTGCTATGCAAGTGTGCCTTTCTTTTCTCGCCTAGCATTCGTATGACATGTATATGACATCTGTATCCCATGCGCTTTTTTAACATACTGTACTTCTTAAATAAAAAATCCATATAGCTTAAGGTGCTGAGTAGAGATAAACGAATCTTCCCCAAACATATTCACCGATTTAAAATTTGGCGTGAACATTGCCCATTCAGTTTGTGATTGGAAATCCAAGCATTTTGCGAAAAAAAAAAATGCCAAATGTAGCTTTATTTGGGAAAAAGTTTGAAATTTAAAATGGTTCAAAAATTTTCCCAAAATCTTTGGGACCAAAATGCTTGTCGGAAGACCAGCTGGCCAGGAACAACACCTACCTTAACATTGTGGTTAGGAGTGTTCCTAGCCAGCGGGTACACCGACTTGTGTTAAGCTATAAACTTTTTTGCACCTTTAAAATAATTATTTTAAGCTTTTTGGAGTTTGCTGGTGTTTTGACGCATGTGGCCACAGCTAGTGAGTCTGCTTTAAGACTGCTTTAAATTTTTTTTACTTTTAAATATATTTTTTATTATTATTATTATTATTATTATTATTATTATTATTATTATTATTTTGTGGGGGAGAGCAATTCTTTATAATTGCAAAGAGTCAGCAGCATGTGAGGCCACCTCTTCAACACTTATATGCTAGCAATTCAGATAAAAATAGCATTACTTTGCGCTTATGGGGCTCTGCTTTATTTTTAATCACCAGCTCAGGTACAACAGGCAGGAATTGGCTGCCACCAACCACCAGCTGCCTAGTTTTACCTGGCTGGTAATCAAAATAGAGGGGAGCCCTTTATTTAAATATTTCTTGCAATAATTAAAAAAAAAATTATGGTGGTCTTCACTAGGTTTTTGATTGACAACCAGGTACAATGAGGTAGCGGGGGGCTGGAATCATCAGTGTGGGGAAGCCCAAGCCTTCTGACCCTCCCTCTTCTTTAAATTGCAACACGCAACCGCTCCATAAAATGGCACATTCATAGAAGCGGCATTTTCTGGCACTGTACATGATTCTTCCAGTTACCCTGGTTCCGGTGGCAAACTGAGTAATAAAGGGGTAATGGTAGCTAAGTATTGCCAGCTGGCACTGGACCCAGGTTCTTATTGTTTGCTCAATGTTAGACCTAGCCATTAAGAACCTTTAACTAAATAGTAAATAATACACCACATCATGAAAACTAATTTGTTTGGAAAAAGAACACAATTACAATCCTCATTTCCATCTTTATTACTCTCACATAAACCCTCCACAATCGTCTGCAACGTCCTATTATGACAGGACCAGAAACTGACTGATTTTTGGCGATTGCTGTGAACAAGGAGGGTGTTGTCATCGTAAGTTTCACCTCATATCACAGCTCATCAGTGTAGCTGACAAGTCAGCGAACTTATGTCTATTCAGAGAAAAAAGTTGATCCTGAACATCAAAAGGTTTGCTCAACTCTAGTGATGAGTGATTGCTAACCCTATAAAAGCAAATTATACAAGAGACAAAGCTGGGAGCACATACATATTGTTTTGAATGTGGCTGGATTTTTCTGATATTCCTAAACCTGATATGTCCAGCTATAAATTTTCAATTGATGAAATGGAGGAAGTTCTTTTTCATTGGATGCTTTCTTTTGAATATGGGTCAAGGTACTCAGCCGTTGCGCAGGAGGCGTCAGACTATCTGGATGCATCTTGTGCTCTTCCAATATCCCACAACTTAAGGTTGTCCTTGTCTGTATGCTGAGCTTCATTAACACCGAGAGAGTTTTTTTGCATAATTCAGAATGTGGGTTAAGAACTGTGACAACCTATTGAAGGCTCTTAAGCCAGGAATGACCTTCTTAAATACCCAATTTGGAAATATATTTCTGCTGAGGAGTGAATCCTGTTGATCCTGAGGTAAAGATCAAATCCACATGGCTGGTTACCACCATAGCTAGTCAAAATATGTAT
Organism: Allobates femoralis; assembly: GCA_033576535.1. Classification (NCBI taxonomy): domain Eukaryota; kingdom Metazoa; phylum Chordata; class Amphibia; order Anura; family Aromobatidae; genus Allobates; species Allobates femoralis. The sequence continues at coordinate 199,929,451 of JARQOC010000002.1, forward strand.
GTTACCTATCGAAGCATTAAAATATTGCTAAATGTATGAATTTGTTTTAGAATTAACATGTGTAATTATTTCCTGCTTATCTTGAGGTTTACACAGTACAGGTCCTTTATCACTTCATGTGTATTTTTATGCATTATTGTCATGATTCCTCTGCTCTGCATTCAGGGTTAGCTGAACTGGATGATTGACAGTTTAGTCATCCTATCTGGAGTTGGAACATGCTAGACTGTTGGTTTTTAGATTGACAGCTCAGTCACCCAATCTCTTTCTAGCTTTTGCTGAAATTCTGCAGGTGCTTCTTGTCCCTGTAATTGCTTAACCTTTTAGGTCTGCAGTTTTCCTCAGAGCATTGGTAGTCTTAGGGCCCTGTTGCACGCACAACATCATTAACAATATAACTTAAACTTCACAGGTTTGGAGTCGTTCAAGTGACATCGTTAGGACGTCATTGCGTGTAACAACAAGATTAAACTGCGAAAAGCTGTTGGATCGCTGGTCGCAGATTTGAGAACATGTTCTCAAATCACACGATTAACAATCAGCCAACCTGGTATATCGTTGTGTGTGACACCGCAATAACGATGTCGTTTACGACTTCGCCCATTCACAGCAATGAACAGGTATCGTTTGCTAGCTTGTGCGAACGATACCTGCTCACAACATCGTTGGTGAGTCGTCTACGATATCTAGACGTGCGACATCTGACCAACGATGTCAAAGTGATGTAGGAAACAACCGAGCGCCCACAATATCGTTGCCTCATCGTTCGAACGTCGTGCCGTGTAACGGTACCTTTAGTTTCAGCTCTGAGGTGCTATGTTTGTCTCTTGAATCTGTGCTCTGGAAATTGATCTTTTGCTGCCTGATCTTGCCTGTGTTTGAACATTCTTTGTGTCCTTCTGTTCTGTTCTGCTCCTCCACAGGTAACTGACCTCAGACCATGACTTAACTATGCCTCTGTTTTATCCCCTCTGTCTTGACGTGTTCTCATGGTGCATGATCTGAATGTTTGACTTTTCTACTTCTTCTTGTCCAAGTGGTGACTAGCATCACATTAAGACTGGACCATAATTTTTTCCTCATTTTAGCTAGCATGGATACTGTTAACCTATTGGTGAACAGGTGGTGAGTTTCACACAGATGATGCAGGATCTGGTGAGGGAAAATTGCTATATTGAATTATCACAATCACAGTTGCAGGGACAGGTTTCTAGCTTTATGAAGACTCCCCATAAGGCTCTGCCCCTGGCTGTGACAGTTAAACCAACGCCCCCTGAGGGGTTAGACTTCTTGGAACCTTAAACATCTGGAGAGACAAAAAAAGCGCAATGGGTCTTATTGTTAAAGGCGATCAAGCATCTATGTTTATATATGCTCACCTGGGTTAGTTGTGAAAACCCACAACTAGTATATGCGCCTGTACTGCTGCCGCTGGATTAGCATTTCCACGTGCAAAGTGGCGAACATACACAGATCCAAAGGATGGTGCTTCTACGATATGCGCTGCTGCCAAAGAATGAGGATTACACAGATTCTTAATGCAATGATGGTTTATTCTGACACGTTTTGGTGCTGTCCCAGGTCATTCTTTAGGGGTACAAACCAGATCACATTTAAAGCCTACATTATATGCTAACATGGGGACGCCAGACAATTAGACACATCATCATGACGTCAGATGTTGTGGGTGGGCACGATGATGTGTAACGTAATTTTGGCGCCCCGCAATGAGTGCATCACAGGAGGGTATTACATCCCTGACTGAAGATGCAGTATCCTCCATCTCAGTGATGAGCAAGTTAAATCCAAGGCTCCATACACCACATGCAACATCCAGAGGTAGAGGACCAATTGGGTCCTGGTGGGAGGAGTGTAAGATGTTTAGTGTGGGGAAAGAGCAGTAAAGCAAGTTAGTCGGTGGAAGAGACAAGTACAAAGAGGAAGTGAAAACTGCAGAGCTAATGGGGAGGGCACCGAGAAGCGGTGATCCAGACGTGAAAGGGGCCAAGTAACAAAGTAACGGGTCCAAAGACATCGCGCCCAGTCCATCCGAAGACCGGTTCCGAGATAACACAGACGTTCACCGCTGTGCTACAAACCGGAGTGATAGAGGAGCTTCTTATGAGCACATCACAACAACCAACATCTCCGCAGCTGTACCAGAGGGGTACCCACCATTGGGGTTCAGGACCCTTTAGAACCATCTTGGAGATAACGGTTCAGGCAATCCATTAGAGGTTCCCCAGTATCCCGACCTGGTGCGCAAGGCCGCGACGAGTAATAAGGGACAGTAAGAGTTTAAGAAGAACACTGTGCAGCCTTGGAAAGAGACTGTTCCTCACAGGGACCACCCAGTCTGTCACCTAGAACTGTGTGTTATGCCATGTACCGCTTATGACTACAGTAAAGACCCGTGCAGAGGAGCATCGTGTCCATGCCTTCCTTTGAAACTGTTCTAATTTGCGCATTGCTACACCGACCGCGTTACTCTATTCCCTCCAATTCTACTAATTGCCCTGGGGACTCCCACTCGTCCTGTAGGGAGCGGTTCCATCTAGCTGCAGACCATCACCCCGGAGGTCTGAGCAGCGCCGGTGCCTTCACGGGATACCTACAGGTGGCGTCACAAAACAAACTTTACTTCTTTATTTAACCCGTGCATTTGACCCACCGGGCCCCTACAGCCTCAGGCACCGAACCGTGACAGTAACCCAGCGCCTGAGACCTGAGAACCCGGCAACAGTGAGTCATAATCCATTCCCAATGTGTGCATAACATATGAAACAGCAAATAACATACATTTCTTTATACATTGTGGTGCCACTAACATAAATAAAAACATTTGTGTGAGCAAAAATAGAAAAAATTGTTTTTTAAAATTCACAATATAAAGACATATGAAGTCTGGAGTGGAGTTGAACTATAGGTTCTTCAATGGTGAACAATATCTGCAGGTTGTTGTGATCTGAGAGGTGGGGTTATTCTACTGAGCCATAGGCAATTAATGTTACTCTCTTGTTCCTGAATATTACATATAGAATTAAGTAAAGTCAGATGTTAGCGGAAGAAAAGAACCATTTAAAACTGTTACCATTAGGGTACCTTTACACACAAAGATATATTGCTTGCAATTCACTGGTTGCAGTGAAATCATGGACACATTGTTCCACTTGTACATGGCAACAAAATGGAACAATGTGTCCATGATTTCACTGCAACCAGTGAATTGCAAGCAATATGTCTCTGTGTGTAAAGTACCCTTAGAGTGTATATGGAAGTGAAGAATAAACTCTGAAAAAATATATAATATGACTTAGGAGTGGGTAGTTATTGAGAGAGAAGTATTTGAAGAAAAGGATATAATTTGATGTATTATAAAAAAGTGTGTGGGCATGAACTTGTCTGCTCGTTGAAACAAAAGATAAGTTGACACCTATTGTTCCTTGTGAGCTATTAGCACAGTGCTTAAATGTCTGTGGTAAATCTAGTGGTATATATATTTCGGACAGCACCGAAACGCGTAGAAATAAATCATTGCATTCAGATACTGTGTGATCCTCATTCTTTGGCAGCAGCGCGGATAGTAGAAGCTCTGTCCTTTGGATCTCTGGAACCTTAATTGACCCTTCCTGACAAATATTCAGGGAGGGTAGACCAGTTTAAGCGATTAAGGGAGAGATACAGGCTATTTTTCACCCTGTGACTCCGGTCATCAGGGAATGAGTCCCGGCGGAAGGGACTAATCATTTCTCTACTATTCTTTGTCTTCACAAGAACCTTAATGGTCTTCGATTGATGCCTTTTTTGAACCATTAGGGACAGACCTGTTAGGATCCAGGTGGCAGAGGCAAAGATCATGAACCTGATGCAGGGAAGCCACACTGCTGAGGACTTTAGGTAAAATTTCGACACTGAGCCTCTGACATTATGTAGAATGATGCTGTCCTGAGGCAGGATTGTCAGATTGTCAGGATTCTGGCTTTTGCAGGTTACCTTCTGTGTCTTTTTGTTCTCATCCAAGATGGCATTTGCTGCCTCTTCATTAGAGATAAGTGAACCTTTTGAAGTTCAGATTCTGTTTGGTTCAAAAAATGGGCAAAGGCCTAGAAAACGGGTGCTGAGCGCATTCAGCGTTAGTACCCTGGACAGCTCCCTATTCAGGAAGCTGTTTAGTAAATTTTCACGGCGCAATGTCAAATGACAGAGGCCGCTTCTAATGCAGGATTATAGAAGAGCCGACATAGTGCGGCTTCTGCAAAGTGGCTGCTTTAACCCCTGAGCTGCCAATGTTTTTGGCTACATGGCTCTATGGGAGTGTGGCCAATCTCTGGGGCCAAGTAGCTCAGTTTAATTAACCCATTAAACACTGGCTTCATACACACCGGTTTTTAATGATTGAATCTAGCAAAGCCGACATAGCGCAGTTTCTGCTAAATACATGATTTAACCCTGCGCTGACAATGTTTTGGGCTACATGGCTCCAGGGGAATGTGGCCACTCTCTGGGGCCATGTAGCTCAGTAACCTGAACCCCTTAAACACAGGGTTCATAGCAGCTCCAGACACGTGACTTTTCTAAGGATATCGTTAACGATATCCTTGTGTGTAAACCCACCATTAAAATATAAAGACCCAGAGGTATTTTCTACCAAATATGGCTCAAGCGTCTCAGACACAACAAACAATTGTAAAAAGGCAACCAACCTGGGGCCATAGTATGTGAAAAAAATAATGGAAAAAAATTGGATAGGGCTTTGCTCTATTTTTCCTTGCCAACCAAGGTAAAACTAGGCAGCTGAGGGCTGGTGTTCTCAGCGGGATGAGGACCCATTGTTATTGTGCCACCCCATGCTATAGAATAACAGTCTTCAGCTGACCCAGAAATTGGCGCATTAATAAGAAACACCAATTCCTAGCGCTTTATGCGGCTCTTCCAGTTGTTATGTAGCGGTGGTAAACTGGGTATTAAGGGGTTAATGCCAGCTTTGTATTGCTGGTTTTAAGCCTGAAATTCTTAATGTTGGGCCAAATTAGACCCGTCCATTAAGAATTTCAAGTAAATAGTGAAGAAGGCACAACACATAGAGAAGACATTTTATTAGTAATAAAAACATAAAAATGCATCTGTACCCCATCTTTATTACTCCTTCATACCAATCCTTGATACTCTGTGACGTCCTCTTGATTGCAGGCTGTGGTGAACAACACAGCGTCCTGTCACTGCAACCTCCAAACTTTGTATGAATGAGCCACCAGCCCTGGTCCAGTAAGCGGTGGCTCCTGTACTCTTATTGCCCAGTTTGCCACTGCTACATGGCAACTGGAAGAGCCATGTAAATTGCTGGCAATTGTCAATTCTTATGATTGTGCCAATTTCTGGGGCAACTGCAGGCTGCTATTCTATAGTGTTGGGGGCCCAATAAGCATGGGCCCTCACCCCGCTGAGAATACCAATCCGTCGCTCTTAGTTTTATCTTGGCTGGCAATTAAAAATAGGGCAAGGCCCTATGCAAATTTTCATTCCTGTTTTTTTTCATACACTATGATGTCAGTTTGGTTGCCATGCACTAATGTGTATGACAAGCAAGCACAGACACCATTCAGATTGTGAATATGCAGTCTGATTGCAACAGCCAATCACAGACACTCTCAAGGTGCATGAGCATCTGTGATTGGCTGTTGACAGTCAGTGAAGTGAATACACATGAAGCTTCATGGGCGGGACCAGAAGTAAGTGAGAGGGAGAGAGGACCCATAAGCAAGCAAGCAGCGGGAGACTGGTAAGAAGATCTGTGTGTGTCTGTGTGTGTTTGGCAGCTTTTGGACATCTTTGAAGGTGTTTTCTATGTGTTTCATGTTGCCTCATATTGATTTCAATGGGGTTCAGTAGGTTCAATGAAGAGTTCATCGAACACTCCAAATTCATCAAACCAAAATAAAGTTGAACACTCAAGTGTTTGCGCAACTCTAATTATAACCTGTTCTACTCTTCACATGTCCGTATTTCACATGTCGGTGAAAATCGCCTACAGCATGAATGACATTCAAGTGTTGTATGTGTTTAACATTGCAAAGTATAGGAAAAGCTTTGTCATTTATTTAATGATCCTTCTCTGAAAATCGTTGATGACATATGTGTTAAAAATACACGGATGTCACACTTAGTGACATACTGATCTGAAACACTAATGACATCGGTATAATTTTGTTATGTTATGTGTTTAAATATATTTGTGTAATGAAGGCCTTAAAGAGATTTTCTAGAAAGAGTAAAAAAATGATGAGCTCCAATATACTATTACAGCACCACAGAGCTGTGACATCTAACTTAAAAATATGTTGAACAGCGATACATGTATTTGTGGATCTCCTTTTACATACACAAATGCTCACATGCACTATACATGCACATAATGCATCTAACCGATATATTCAGTGTTTTTGTATAGAGTTTGATTATTCGCCTTTAAATTCCATAGGCTCAAACTGCACCTTCAGTAACAAACAAGAATAGCTAGCTGTGTTGTCTAAAGAGGAAACAGACTTCAAATAAATTGAAAGATTGCTTGCCAAATCTGACATTCTCTACTGAGCCGGATTTGCAGATGAGAAATGGATTGTTCCTACAGAGCTGCCGGCACCTTTGATATATTTGAATAGTGTACACCGTGGCAGTAAAAATCGTGGGGAGTGAGGCAGAACAGACACAGAATTGTGCTGTGCAGCACCATGAGGGGAATGTCTAAGTCTATTAAAATGTGTTTGAAGTTTTCAGCAGTCCTCCGCACTATTTTTTATTTTTGTCTAATAATATCATGGTTGAATTAAATATGATTTTAGCATTTTTTTTCCTGGTGAGTGGTGTTTTTTCTTCTGAATTTTCCAAAATTGTACGATATTACATTTCTTGAGGTCAAAACTGAAGAGGCAGAGTCCAATATACTAAAAGCTATGGCCAGTGAAAGCTATGGTGCTTCCTAATGGACAAATAGGAACCAAAGTGTATAAGGAAGCATATGTCTGTGCTTAGTTTACATTACAATTAAAGGTTATTCTACAGCGAGCGCAGGGGCACAGATAAGGCAGGCGGCACAACCCGAAAAGGTGAGAGCGCCCCCCTGTCACAACCTTTCCTTCCCCTTCAATGTGCATGTGGGTTCTCCCTATGGGAGTGCTTTTCTCTCTCTTTTTGTATTACTTAGTTTACATTAGACACACATACATATATATATATATATATATATATATATATATAAACATTTCAAATCCCATATTAGTCTTCCATTTATGTTGTTATAGGAGAGTAGAGATGATAATTGGATATGCAGAGAATGTATCCTCCTCGTTAGAGATGAGTGGAAATGGTAAAATTCACATTCACCTATTGCGCGGTTTCTCCTGGTAAATCTTATTTGCTGAGATGCTATTGTCAGCAAATTTAATATCTTTTTTACTCTGAGGTCTCTGCAAAACAACCATGACTATATAAATAAATAAACATTTTTATACTCACCTTACATCTCACCTCTCTGACCCCTGTGCTCCTCCTCACCACTTATATAGTCAACATCACATTTTCTAACTGGTGTCAGTGGGTTGAAATCCTTGTGTCCTCTGTGACAAAGGTTGAGGAGCATGCCATGACATCATGAGTCCCAACCATTGTGGATGGATAAGCAAAACCCTCCCTGGCCAAACAAATTCAGAGGCAGAAACTGATAGGAGACGTGATGAAGACTGGACTGGACGGGTGGCAGTTAGTAGTGAAAGGGGTCGGAAAGGTGAGCATAAGCTTTTGTTTATTTATCTTCTAATATTCTCTATTATTTTGATGACGTTTTATGGTTCAAAAAAAATGCTGAATTTGTGCAGAAGTTGATTACAAAATACCCATATTTTGGCCAAAGCGTATATTTGTAGAATTCTAGTAGAGTTACATTTCACTCAAATTTATTCGCTTACCTCTACTTCTCAAAACTCACAACTACTAGCACCTCCAAAGAAGTAGGTGTTTAAAATTTGTCCTTGTACATGTTCCTCTGGTTTATAAACAATGCAATCCAACACTATGTGCCATTTGCTTTGTCTGTAGAAAAAGGTGCAGCTTGAGTCATCAACATGTCAAGCATGGTGGGTATAAAAGAAAATCTACATGACTCTTTTACACTTGCAGCAAAATACCGTACTCATCCTAATCCACTTATTCAATACTTTAAGGTAAATTTCTTTATGTTTTACTAATTTTTCTTATTTGGAGTTCAATAAAGTACATCTTTACCAAGGATGGAAGTATAAATGGCATATTTACAGCAAATTTCATCAGTATTGTGGTTCAATAATATGAAATATAAATAAAGTCTAGAAATTATTTTAAAAATATGTCTTCAATTGATTTTCTGTGTGCAAAGAGAATAATACATGTTCTACAAGAACTAAGATAAATTTTAAGCCCTTCCCGACATTATAACTATTGGTATGTCGTATATTGCAATGTGTTCCCACAAATGGATGTACCAGTACACCTTGCTGATCATGCAGGTGTAAAGGAACCGCTGAGGCAGAAGATGCACTTGATAACCTTCCATAGGGTCTGCAATGAAACATATTGCTGGCCAAAATTAATAAGAGTAGCAGATTATGCCAGTAAATAGTAGCTAAACAGTAATGCGCGTGATTCCTGGAGGGAAGAATTTAAAGGTGATGCCAGGTCACATAACAGTTGTGTTGAAGTTGGAAAATAGAAAAGCCCTGGCTGTTCCAAGAGGCGGTGGTTGAAACTAGAATCCTGATCCAGGGAGATTGTATGGCAGTAAAGATGGCTTATATAAGGGTTATAGAGCAGTCATTTCAAAGAGAAGGTCTAAACCATAACTAAGATAAGAGGAAGATCCGTGACATAAGCTGAGAGGAAGATTAGTGACCTGAGATGACTGGGTGATCAGTGACCTGAGCTGAGAGAAAGATCAGTCACCTAAGCCAAGCAGAAGACCGAGACCTGTGCCAGTAGAAGATTCGTGATCTGTGCCAGATGATGATTTGAAATGTTCGCCAATCTCAAATTCGAGCTGTTTTGGGCGATGTTCTAGTCATTCGACGAATGCAAGCAATTACCTTCAAATTCAGTAGTTTGAGGTTATGTTTGATAACAGTTCATTCACCAAAAGGACCCTATAAAGTGGTCTGGGGGCAGTGGAAAAAGCTGAAATGGGAGCATGATTGTTTAAAACCTGGAGGTAAAAAGTCGCCGGCTTTTAAACAATCATTCAGCCTGATCCTCTGCCCCTCGCAGCCTCCCATCCCGATCCTCCACTCCCCCCACTGCCTCCCATTCCGATCCTGAGTTAGGACTTGATGCGGAGCACAGCACCAGGGAGTGGGAAGCGAAGGACCAGGGCGGGGAAGCTGGCGGCGGTGAGAAGACTTCACCGCCGTCTTTCCTGCTCTGTGCTGCTCTACCTGCTCCCTGATGCCACCTCCGCACTCCCTGGAGCTGCTTCCCCCACCCAGTCCTAACTTAGGATCAGGCAAGGAGGCGGCAGGGGGAGCGATGAGGGGGCATCAGGAAGCGGGGATCACAGCACAGAGCAGGAAAGCCGGAGATGAAGTCTTCTCATCGCTGGCTTTCCCGCCAGTTATTTCAAATGATCAGCTGATGCAGTAGCCGCGCAGTGCTGTCAGAGTTCATGAGAGTTCATGCAGCATGAACTCACATGAACTTTACCACAGCCACCCAGCGCACAGCTTAGCTACATCTCTGGTAGAGGTTCTGCACCAGAGATGTAGCTAAGCTAAAGAAGAAAATTGGATTGGACTATGTCGGACAGAAGATAATTTTTTAATAAAGATGGAGTCTAAGTGTTGTTTTGTTATTTTTTCTAATAAAGAATTTTTTCTATGTGTTTTTTTTTTTTAAAAACTTTACAATAAATTCATGGCGGTCATATCAAATATTGGTGTGACCCCATGAATTTCGGGCTTAGTGCCAGCTGATAATACAAAACTGGCCCTAACCCCTTTATTACCCAGTGAGCCACTGTACCAAGGCCCTGGATGAGCTGGATACAGCATCAGAAGATGGCGCTATGAACGTGCCATTTTCTGGGGTGGCTGCGGGCTGCAATTCACAGCGGGGGGGCCCAGAAAGCTTCGGCGTCCCTGCACTGTGGATTCCAGCTCCCAGCTGTCTAGTTGTACCTGGCTGGACATAGACATAGATCAAGCCCCATTTTTTTTTTAATTATTTTTTTTAATATATTTTCAATATAAAAAAGGGCTTCCCTATATTTCTGTTTCCAGGCAGGTGCAAATAGGCATCTGGGGACTGGATGCAGCCCATTCCTGCCTGCTGTACCAGGCTGGTGTACAAAAAAACAGCAAGCCCACATTGAAATTTTTATGAAAAACCCATAACACAATCCAAAAAAAGGGACTGCATCTTTATTAACCCCTCGACCATCTACTCTGCCACAGAGATGGTTGAGGGGTTAACAGTGCCCTTTTTTTTTATTTTTTTGTGAAATTTTCAAAAAAAAGTTGACGTGGGCTTCGCCATCTTTTTGTATGCCAGCCAGGTACAGCAGGCAGCACTTCCGGAAACTGCCGAGCGCATGGCCGTGGATCGTGGATCATCTGATTTGAGAACATGTTCTCAAATCTGCGATCAACGATACAAACATTTATCGTAATTGAATCTTGGTGTTACACGCAACGAAGTAGTAACAATGTCGCTTGAACGACTCCAAACCTGTGACATCTCAGCGATATCATTCACGATATCGTACCGTGTAACGGTACCTTAAGCGCTATTGTACAGCTACTCGTATATATGGGGTATTGCCACATTCTACTAAAATTGTGTAAATACAAAATCTGGGGCTAAAACTAAATTTAGTGGTATAAACTAAATAATTTTTTGTTCACTGTCCAATGGTATAAAATTCTGTGACACACCTATGGTGTGAAGACGGTCAGTACACCCCTAGATAATGTCATGCCTTCAGCCGAGGGTCTGGCCTCTAGTGGGCATGGAGAATGGTGCCCAGCAGGTGGCTCTATATGGTCTGCTCATTCTGCTGTCTTTCCTTCTACACAGAGTACTCACCCAACCCGCTCTCCAACACCATCCTCAATCCTCCCCGACTATTGCCTTCACCTCCCAGAGCATGTGTTCACTGAATGAGACTTCTGGGAGCTCCATTAAGTGATGCCTGCTGCATCCTGCTCTCATTTAAAGGGCTAGTATGTCCTGACCTGGAAGTGCCTCTCAGCATATTGCTGAGACGCTCTGGGAATAGAAGTCACCCTTCCTTTAAAGGAGGTGCCTGAACAATGCCTTTAGTACTTAAGTTGCATTTCTTATGTTAAAGTCCCTTGCCTCGTGCTCTATGCTTTGTGCCTTGTCTTTGTGCAATACTCATGTTACGTCTTTTTGTAGTGCCTAACTCCATTTAGACTGTTGCACAAGTCAACCTGCACCCATCTCTATTAAACCTGCTACACCAAGTCTGCCATTCAGCATCTGTCTCCGTGAGCCTGCCATGCTAGCCAGTGTTCACGTCTACATCAGTGAGCCTGCTTCTTGCTTACACCAACCTGCATTGGACTTTGCTCATGCTGGTATCTCCTGGTGTCAGAAGCTGTGCTGCCCACCTCACAGCCAGCATGCTCTGCTAATTGGACTTTACTGCTTATTTGTCTTAGGCTGCTTTCACATCAGCGTTTTTTTTAAATCGAGGCAGATGCGGTGAAAAAACTGCATCTGCCGCGATTACCGCATAACCGCTGCACTTGCGGCACAGTTGCGGCAAGCCCCATACAATGTATATGCGGGCTTGCAGCAGGTGCGGCAAGTGCGGCTTTGGCACTTGCGGCAATTGCGGCTGCGAAAAAAACCGCGGTCAGCAGCGTTTTTTTCGCGGCCGCACCTGCCGCAAGTGCCAAAAGCGCACTTGCCGCACCTGCTGCAAGCCCACATATACATTGTATGGGGTTTGCCGCAAGTATGCCGCAAGTGTGCCGCAAGTGCAGCGGTTATGCGGTAATCGCGGCAGATGCATTTTTTTCACCGCATCTGTCGCGATTTCAAAAAAACGCTGATGTGAAAGCAGCCTTAGTTGCTCTGTGGCGTGTACTCAATAAAGACGGTGCAAAATCCCAAGTCACTTTCCAGCCTGTTCTTTCTAAGGCTAAGTTCACATCTAAGGGGGGTTGCGTCTGCGTTTCTATGTGTTTTTGCACTGCATAGAAAGCAATGAAACGCATGTGGTTTTGCCCCCATTGATTTCAATGGAAAACGCATGGAAAACGCGAGTAAAAACGCATATCACTTTCTGAAAATGCAGAACGCATGCATTTTTGCTAATGCAGGCCAAAACATTGCAGGACACATTTTGGGCTGCGTTTGCATAAAATGACATGCATTTTTACTTGCTTTTTCTATGTGTTTTCCATTGAAATCAACAAATGCAAAAACGTATGCATTTTATTGCGTTTTTGGCCCACATACTGTCAAAAACGCTTTGCAAGCCAAACAGAAAAGAAATGCAGATATGAAAAGGCCCTTAGATAAAATCATTGAGAGGTGTAGTTTGTATAGTGAGTTTACATTTTTGGCGGGGTTCTGAAGTTCTGTCACCTCAGGGGCTCTTTAAAATTGACATAGCAAACCATAAAAGCAAAATTTGCTATATTATTTAGCAGTTCTTAATTTGTGAGCTTTTCAAGGTGCCTGAAAAGTACTTCCCAATTTCAAGTTGGGTATTAGCGCGCTTAGTACAAATTGCACAACAAATCATTTGGTCCATTGTTTTTCCTATTAGTATAGGAATGAAAAACTTGGGACTAAAACAAGATTTTAGATGTAAAAATTTAGTTATTCTCTTTTTTACCAACAGCATAAAATTCTGTGAGGTACATGTGTTGTCAACATGCTCACTGAACCCCAGAATTCAGTGAATGATATAATTGCACTTATGGGGGGTCTGTCCTTCTATTACCTCAGGGATTCTTCCAATGGGACATGGGCTCCTCATACCATTCCAGAATAATCTGAACTCCAATTTGTCAATCCTTCTTTTTGGAGCTTTGCGACTTAAAAGTCAATTTCAACGGCATATGGCGCACTAATGTGAAATTGCATAAAAAATTGCACAGTTTATTTTCTCCCATTACCTTTTTTAGAATTAAATCCTTTGGGGCCAAAGCAAATTTAAAAAAGGACATTTTTACTCATCCAAGTGATATACAATTCTGTAATTAGCCCGAGGGTAAAAAAATGCTCACTACATCCCTAGAGAAATTAATTGAGAGGTGTAGTTTCCAATATGGGGTTACTTTTAGGGTACCTTTAACACGCGGCAACTTTTCTAGGAATTTCACTGGCAACTTACTGGTTGCAGTGAATTCATGGACACATTGTTCTATCTTGTTGCTGTGTACAAATGGAACAATGTCTCCATGATTTCACTGCAACCAGTAAGTTGCCAGTGAAATTCCTAGAAAAGTTGCCGTGTGTAAAGGTACCTTAATGGTACCGTCACACGGGGAGATATCGCCGGCGATGTTGCGGCGATCTCATGAACGTGCACATCGCTGCAGCGTCGCTCGTGAGATGTCACACGTAGCAATCTAACCGTCAACCCAGGTCGAACCGGCAATTCAGGAATCGCCTGAATCAACCTTGAAGCGATGTTGGCTTTTCAGATCGCCGTGTCACACAGCACCACCTCACCGTCAATGTGGCATACAGAATGGATTGCCTGAACACAGACATCGCCTGTGCCATTGCTATCGCCGTGTCACACGGCAGTAGGCATACTGATCACTCAAGCTACATCGCCTGATTTCCCGACAATGTTGGGAAATCTCTGAACTCAGAAACAGAGATTTTTTGCCGTTTAGTCGCCTCATTACACGCAGCAATGCACAGGCGATGTCTCTTCAACATCGCCTGAACAGGAAGATCTAGGCGACATCGCCGGCGATATCTCCCCGTGAGACGGTACCATCAGGGTTTCTGCTGTTTTGACATGTCTGCAAACTTGACATGGCATTTGCAATCTATTCCAGCAAAAATGGTGCTCCATACTTCATATAGCATTCCTAAACTGCCTAAAAGGTCATTTTCCACTACATATGGGGTATTTGCTTATGCAGGTGAAACCACACAACACATTTATGAACCATTTTTTGCTGTTAACCCTGTGAAAAAGCAAGATTTGAGGCTAAAGTAATATTTTTGTGGCAAAAAAGATACATTTTCATTTTTCCTTCCACATTACTTAAGTTCCAGTACAACACCAAGAGGGGTAATAAACTTCTTGAACATAGTTTTTTAGCACTTTGAGGGATATAGTTTTTAAAATTGTGACATTTTTGGGTATTTTCTGTCATGTAGGCTCCTCAAAGTCACTTCAAATATGATGCGATCCCAAGAAAATATAGATTTTGTAAATTTTGTTGGAATAATGAGAAATTACTATTAAAATTTTAACCCTCCTAACTTCCTAACAAAAAAATTAACTATTTGAGGTGACTTGACTTTCTGGTAATAAGATAACATTTTAAAAATTGCTACATTTGACAAAACTCCAATATTTTCACAAATAATTGTAAAAAATTTCTAAGTTCACCACTTTTATGAAGTACATTGTTGCATGAAACATCATTCTCAGAATCTCTGTATATACCGTATGTACATCGTTCCTCAGACTTAACTATATACCGTATATACTCGTGTATAAGCCGAGTTTTTCAGCCCAAAAATTGGGCTGAAAAGTCTCCCCCCCCTGGCTTATACACGGGTCAATACGGTGGTGGGGGCTGTATCCGGGGCTGGGGAGGCTGGAGGAGGCGGGGAGAGGCTGCTGTATGAGCGCCCCGTCACGTGGCGCCCCGCCACTCATTATATATGCACTGCTTCCCCCTGTCAATCAGCGGCAGGGTGAAGCCGTGCATATCTAAATATATGGCCCCCAAATGCTGGCACTCGCCCCCCTCCGTTGTAAGGCCCCCCCCTGCTGCTTAACTTACCATCCCTGGTCTTCTGCACGGCGGGGGCCTTACAACTGAGGGGGGCGAGTGCCAGCATTTGGGGGCCTGTATACCACTGGGGCTGCTGTGTACCACACCACTGGGGCTGCTGTATACCACACCAATGGGGCTGCTGTATACCACACCACTGAGGCTGCTGTATACCACTGGGGCTGCTATATACCACTGAGGCTGCTATATACCACACCACTGGGGCTGCTGTATACCAGAGGGGCTGCTATATACCACTGGGGCTGCTATATACCACACCACTGGGGCTGCTATATACCACAGCGGCTGCTATATACCACAGGGGCTGCTATATACCACTGGGGCTGCTGTATACCACACCACTGGGGCTGCTGTATACCACTGGGGCTGCTGTATATCACTGGGGCTGCTGTGTATACCACTGGGGAGGCTGCTGTAATACTGCTGGGCCTGTATATACCACTGGGGAGGCTGCGGTATACCACTGGGGCTGCTGTATATACTGATGGGGCCTGTATATGCCACTGAGGAGGCTGCTGTAATACTGCTGGGGCCTGTATATACCACTGGGGAGGCTGCTGTAATACTGCTGGGGCCTCTATATACCACTGGGGAGGCTGCTGTATACTACCACAGGGGAGGCTGCTGTATACTACCACTGGGGAGGCCTGTATACCACACTGCTGGGGGCTGTATACCTGTGCTGGGGTCCACCCTCGGCTTATACAAGAGTCAATAGGTTTTCCCAGGTTTTGGGGGCAAAAGTAGGGGGTCGGCTTATACACGGGTCGGCTTATACACGAGTATATACGGTAATCAAAAGATTATATGTAGCTAATTGTGGTTGTTAAACCAAACAAATTAATCCCTTCAAGACCAAGGGCATATACAGTATGTTCACCCTTGGCCATCTTCCTCCCTTTGATGCAAGCTCATGTGCTGAGCTTGCATCATCCCCTGTATATGTCAGCTGATCTGATCAGCTGACTGGTATCTAACAGGATTGATCTGATCAGTGATCCAATCAGCACTGTTAACCCTTTAGATCGCACTGTCAATCACTGACAACACGACCAACATTGGCAGCCCTTTGATGACAGCATGGGGTCAGATGATGACTCCAGATGCTGTCAAGACTCAATTCTTGCTAGTAATGCTCGAGTGATATTACTGGCAGAAAGTGATCATTTATGCTGTGCAGAGGGATGCTGAAGCGATTGCGATAAACCACCTGATTGCACCGTGTTGTGCTGAGGCAACCTAAGGGGCCATAAACAATAAAGACAAATTTTAAAAAAAGTTTTAAAAAATATGAAAAAATAAAAAACAGAAATCTTTAAATCACACCCCTTTGTCCCCATTGAAAATAAACTATAAATATATATAGTCCAAGGACCTAAATAATATCTGGCATTTCTGAATGCAGCAATGCCAAATAATCTAATATATAATTCCCCTAACGCACTTCCGTAAGTTTCGGCGCTGCTTCCGTCATTATGGACGTGGGTGCGCGGCGCCCACGCGACCTGCGAAGCATTGCCCGCGCAGCGGGCATTGCGAGCCGTTGCAGCGAGCCATTGCCCACGTACACCCCGCCAGAACGCCAGCTCCGGCGGTGGCTACAAGCGCCAGGCAATGAGAATACAGCGGGCCGGAGCTACAGACTTCATAGCTCCGACCGACGAGAGCCGAGCGCCGTGGCTGAAAACAGAACCAAGTGCCATGCACAGCTCTAAAGACCGCTATGTATCTCAATGGGAAGTGAGGCGCTATGCTCATTGGTCGGCGCCAGCACACAGCGACCAATGAGCTTCGCGCCTCGCTTACAGCGGTAAATTTGAAACTCAAAGTCCTCCATGTATCTCAATGGGAAGTGAGGCGCTATGCTCATTGGTCGGTGCCAGCACACAGCAACCAATGAGCTTCGCGCCTCACTTACAGCGGTAAATTTGAAACTCAAAGTCCTCCATGTATCTCAATGTGCAGTGAGGCGCTATGCTCATTGGTCGGCGCCAGCACACAGCGACCAATGAGCTTCGCGCCTCACTTACAGCGGTAAATTTGAAACTCAAAGTCCTCCATGTATCTCAATGGCCAGTGAGGCGCTATGCTCATTGGTCGCTGTGTGTTGGTGCCGACCAATGAGCATAGCGCCTCACTTCCCATTCAGATACATGGAGGACTTTGAGTTTCAAATTTACCGCTGTAAGTGAGGCGCTATGCTCATTGGTCGCTGCGTGCTGGCGCCGACCAATGAGCATAGCGCCTCACTTTCCATTCAGATACATGGAGGACTTTGAGTTTCAAATTTACCGCTGTAAGTGAGGCGCTATGCTCATTGGTCGCTATGTGCTGGCACCGACCAATGAGCATAGCGCCTCACTTCCCATTCAGATACATGGAGGACTTTGAGTTTCAAATTTACCGCTGTAAGTGAGGCGCGAAGCTCATTGGTCGCTGTGTGCTGGCGCCAACCAATGAGCATAGCGCCTCACTTCCATTTCAGATACATGGAGGACTTTGAGTTTTAAATTTACCGCTGTAAGTGAGGCGCTATGCTCATTGGTCGCTGTGTGCTGGCGCCGACCAATGAGCATAGCGCCTCACTTCCCATTGAGATACATGGAGGACTTTGAGTTTCAAATTTACCGCTGTAAGTGAGGCGCGAAGCTCATTGGTCGCTGTGTGCTGGCGCCGACCAATGAGCATAGCGCCTCACTTCCCATTCAGATACATGGAGGACTTTAAATTTCAAATTTACCGCTGGAAGTGAGGCGCTATGTTCATTGGTCGCTGTGTGCTGGCGCCGACCAATGAGCATAGCGCCTCACTTCCCATTGAGATACATGGAGGACTTTGAGTTTCAAATTTACCGTTGGAAGTGAGGCGCTATGCTCATTGGTCGCTGTGTGCTGGCGTCGACCAATGAGCATAGTGCCTCACTTCCCACTGAGATACATGGAGGACTTTAAGTTTCAAATTTACTCAAAGTCAAACTCAAAGTCCTCCATGTATCTCAATGGCCAGTGAGGCGGTATGCTCATTGGTCGGCGCCAGCACACAGCGACCAATGAGCATAGCGCCTCACTTACAGCGGTAAATTTGAAACTCAAAGTCCTCCATGTATCTCAATGGCCAGTGAGGCGCTATGCTCATTGGTCGCTGTGTGCTGGCGCCGACCAATGAGCATAGCGCCTCACTTACCATTCAGATACATGGAGGACTTTGAGTTTCAAATTTACTGCTGTAAGTGAGGCGCGAAGCTCATTGGTCGCTGTGTGCTGGCGCCGACCAATGAGCATAGCGCCTCACTTC
This sequence comes from Allobates femoralis, assembly GCA_033576535.1. Lineage (NCBI taxonomy): Eukaryota > Metazoa > Chordata > Amphibia > Anura > Aromobatidae > Allobates > Allobates femoralis. The sequence continues at coordinate 199,947,786 of JARQOC010000002.1, forward strand.
CCATTCAGATACATGGAGGACTTTGAGTTTCAAATTTACCGCTGTAAGTGAGGCGCGAAGCTCATTGGTCGCTGTGTGCTGGCGCCGACAAATGAGCATAGCGCCTCACTTCCCATTTAGATACATGGAGGACTTTGAGTTTCAAATTTACCGCTGGAAGTGAGGCGCTATGCTCATTGGTCGCTGTGTGCTGGCGCCGACCAATGAGCATAGCGCCTCACTTCCCATTCAGATACATGGAGGACTTTGAGTTTCAAATTTACCACTGGAAGTGAGGCGCGAAGCTCATTGGTCGCTGTGAGCTGGAGCCGACCAATGAGAATAGCGCCTCACTTCCCATTCAGATACATGGAGGACTTTGAGTTTCAAATTTACCGCTGGAAGTGAGGCGCTATGCTCATTGGTCGCTGTGTGCTGGCATCGACCAATGAGCATAGCGCCTCACTTCCCATTGAGATACATGGAGGACTTTGAGTTTCAAATTTACCGCTGGAAGTGAGGCGCTATGCTCATTGGTCGCTGTGTGCTTTCGTCGACCAATGAGCATAGCGCCTCACTTCCCATTGAGATACATGGAGGACTTTGAGTTTCAAATTTACCGCTGGAAGTGAAGCGCTATGCTCATTAGTCGCTGTGTGCTGGCGCCGACCAATGAGCATAGCGCCTCACTTCCTATTGAGATACATGGAGGACTTTGAGTTTCAAATTTACTCAAAGTCAAACTCAAAGTCCTCCATGTATCTCAATGGCCAGTGAGGCGCTTCTCTCATTGTACTCATGACAGTAGCAACATTAACCCCTTACATTCCATTTTATCTGTAATTTCTATAACACAGTGTGTAGTTGTACTGCCACTGCGAAGTTAACCCTTTATATACCATTTCTGCCTTAACTCCATACTTTGTAGTCTCTATTACTACTGCCAGTAGGAACATTAACCCCTTATATTCCATTATTGTTGTTATTTCTATTACACAGTGTATAGTTGTAATGACACTGCGAAATTAACCCATTATATACCAGTTCAGCATTAACTGCATATTTGGTAGTGTTTATAACTACTGCCACTGGTACATTAAACCCTTGAACACCATTTTGGATATAATTTACAGCGCACTCCTTCAATAACATTTTTGATATCATTATAAGTTCCTACTCTGTTATAGTCCTGTTAGTCGGACATTAACTCTTTCTACACCTCCACTATATTGCTACCCTCACAGTTCTGCCTATATCGGCTACTTAGTCATATATCTGGTGTCTAAGTCTATTATTTAAAACTCTTAAAAAAATTATATACAGATTCTAGGCTCCCGATTCTTTAGAATCGGGCTCACAGCTAGTGTAATATATATGCCTAATCTATCAAAATGTAAAATCAATAAATCAGATCTGTAAACAGTATGCAGTGCAGGGAGCCGCCATATCTACAAAACATTTGAGCTGAATGTGCTTCTGAAGATTCAGCAGTGGCCTGGTTGCATACCAATATGGAAATAATGCCCTCAAAATCCCATAATCTTGTCTTGGAAAAAATATTGGCAATAGAATGGTAAACATGTTTACTACCTAAAAATGCCAATGTCATGATTGACCAAGACATCTAATAGGTTATGCTGTGTTTGTAACCCCCTGGTAATGGGGGCTTTCCCTATTCACTCCCATGCAGCATCTACAGCCGATAGAATGACCACAGACACAGGTTTCGGGGATAACAGCTGCTTTACTTCAGCAGAATGGAGAGATATAACATGGAGTAACTGTTTACAGTACATGTGCAAAAACCACAGCAGTTACAGTTCAGGTTATTATCTGACACGGAATTGAGGTTCTGGCACTTTAAAGGGAACCAACCACCCCAAATGACCCCCCCGGACTAATAATATCGTTCCCTACTTGCAGCACATACATGTGCTGCAATGCTTTTTGCTAAAAAAACTGCTTTTTAAAACTTAAGATAATGCTTTAGAAACTTTATAACCAAGGGACGGGTGGGTGTTACTTACATGTGGCAAAAGCCGAGATTCTGCTGCCACTCATTCTCCTCTCTGGCTCGCAGCAGTAACGGCCAGCCCTTTTTGCAGCGTCCCAGGCTGGTGCATGGGATGTCATGCCCGTGCACACGTCATCAGCTACAGCCGGGAAGCGAGCGCGCGCTCTGACTTCCACAGCCGAGCGCAGGAAGTCAGAGCGCGCGCTCACTTCCCGGCTGTAGTTGATGACGTGTGCACGGGCATGACATCCCGTGCACCAGCCTGGGACGCTGCAAAAAGGGCTAGCCATTACTGCTGCGAGCCAGAGAGGAGAATGAGTGGCAGCAGAATCTCGGCTTTTGCCACATGTAAGTAACGCCCACCCGTCCCTTGGTTATAAAGTTTCTAAAGCATTATCTTAAGTTTTAAAAAGCAGTTTTTTTAGCAAAAAACATTGCAGCACAAGTATGTGCTGCAAGTAGGGAACGATATTATTAGTCCGGGGGGTCATTTGGGGTGGTTGGTTCCCTTTAAGAACCTGTGTTACTTAAGTGTGACACTAGAAGATAGTTATAAGGAAGTTCAGAGTCTTTCAGTGGCATAAAAGTAGAAGAAGAGATGTATAACAAGAATATTTACAGACCTGGAGTCCTTTATCCATTTAACAACTTGCCATGGTCTGTGAAGAAAATATAATTGAAGCAAATGACGATTACATGCAGTGAGGTGGGTAACTCTCGATTTCCTCAACAAGCGGGCAATAGGTTCTTCTGTTCATATTTATTATGACTTAATGCTGGAAAAGCCCGGGGTAATCTGGACAGCAAGGACCCAGGATTAAAAAGTATTAAAAGTCTTTCACCATCTTAGTTAGAGAATTCAGAGAAATATCCTAGGCCTTAGGCCTGGCTGGATGTCTGGAGATGAAGATAAGGATGAATCTCTCTAGGCATGGAACCTGGAAGAGGTGAGGAGACTCCTCACATGAGGTCTGCTCTGTGCAACATCTTGTACCAGAGTAGGGACTTTCCAGATTTCTGTCTTATCTAGACAGAGACTGGAGGTAGCTCCTTCTATTGATTCTGGTGGCCAATAGAAATGACACTCAATTCTGAGTCAGATTTTACATTGCGAAATTAATATAGACCATGCATTTCACCAGCAGATGGTGCTGGAACACAACAAATGAAAAGTGATCCAATAGCACAAGGGAAACATACCTGAAGAATATATGAGATTAATGAGTTTTAGAATTAATTTAAATCATATAACAGCAGAGGGATAACTAAGGAGTGAGCTGCATTGCACAGAAGCTACTCACAATCCAGGGTTACTTAATACATTCTTGACCGGGTCACTATATGTTAGCCAACACTTTCACAGAAATTACTCTCAGGTGCCTACTATAAAATACAGGAGGCAACTGAGCTATCTGAAGCTGACTTAGCTAGTGAGTCTGCTTCATAAATGTGGTGCATACATTGTCGAGGAATTAAAGAAGTAAAAGCATTTGTATGCTGTTATGAAGTTAAAGAAATGTTATGGTTTAAAATACATTCCAGCTACAATACTTTGAGTTAAAAGTTTAAGATCCAGATAGTTTTGAAGTTAATGATAAAAAGGCTAATAGAAGTTTTTCAATCCTATGGAGCTCTTTCATGGGACAACCAAAGAAATTCAATGAAAGTATAGTAACACTTCTTTGGTGACACTGCAGAAAAACTAAATGTTTGCTACCAGGTGACTCCACAGATGCACGTTAAGCAATGGGAACGGTGGTGATCAGCTTATTTTTAATAGAAACTTCTGAAATAAGGGATTGTTCAAAGTGAACATTCACTTAATATATTTGTAGACTGTAATAATTAGGAAAGAGTTTTGCCTCAAACAAATTTGATTAAGTCTGACTCCCTAAAATTGCAAATACAACTTTGCATTAAATATTCATTTAGAATTCTTGTGATAAATAAGTAAAATATAAAGAAATGGCATAGGAATAATTTACTATCTGTCAAGAATAATAAATGAACTATATAATTAGCTGTTTTTCCTGTTCTCTCATTTCTAGATTTATTGCATGCATCTGTTTGGTTGATCAACTAAAGGCAATGTAATATTTCATTAACCTATGGAAATCAATATCTCTTTCTTGTTGTGAAAAATATGCTGGGTTATCAGGTGACAAGAAATTCAATGATATGCAAAAAGTGAAAAAGATTGCCTTCAGGGCCTATCGACACACGTCTGGGCTACTTATTTTTGACATGAATTAAACACTGTCTTGTCAGTTTTTGATGATCATGCTTCTCAGCTACACAACACTGTTTTTAATCTTGGTCTGGAAGTTGTACAGCAATGCCCTTGAATTTGATACCCAAGCTGTTTTCTGATTACTGTGCTGTACTCGGTATGAGCTTAACACTCATATTGTACAGTTAACATTTTTTAATTAAAGCTCAGACATGAGTGAATTGATTCAGTGCGAAATAACTTCATGTTACATTTCATGAAATTTACAGGGCATGGCGACTTCAAACTATTTGCAATTCAGTTTGAGAGAACTGACAAGAAATTGTCTCACACTGTTTTATACATTGCTAATGCTTTCAACAGCAAGAAAGGATTTATATAACTTCAGGCAGGATCTTACAGGCTTCTATATGCTGCCTTTCAGATATCACATCACCTGGCATAGAGCAATTAGAAGAGACCATCAGAGTCACTGTGACAGCTTAGGCAATAATGTAATATGTAATAATATAGGCCCACAATGCATCGGGACAATTACATAATTAACATCACAAAGCACTCACTGATCTCGAGGAGACCAGTCGAGGAAAACACTGCGGACAGCCGACAAAAGCACTCAACACAGTGAAATCCTAGGTGCATTACCCCCTGGGAATTACAGATATGCAAATAGAGTCCGTGGAGCCTCGTTTAGGAGTCTCAAACACTGAAATAGCCAGATATCCCTCCAGGGAAGGACCTAGCCCTGGGGTCGCTCCTTGCGCAAACCTCCATAACCACCATATTAAGTGGCCCTTTCAGTCAATATCCAACTCTTTACAAGTTTAAAGATATGACAAGGGAATTACCAAAGCCAGGTATCCATCCACAGACAGTTGTTTTGGGGTTTTCCGCCTCATCAGTGTGGAATAGGATTCTGGCTAGATCACGTGATCACGTGATTAGGCCCACAATACATTCGGTCGGATATGACGTTCCGGCTGAGCATTAAGAAAACAAAGATTGGAATGAATATACAACAGATAAAATGTTTATATATGTAAAATCAAATACACCTTATATGTGCAAACTGAAGTAACCCTTTCAGGGTGTAACCATAATTGTGTAATTGGTTAATTAGGGTGAACGCCCTATATTTTCTGTATATATATAAATATATATATATATACATATACATATATATATATATATATATATATATATATATATAGTCATATGAAAAAGTTTGGGCACCCCTCTTAATCTTACTCTTTTTTTTTGTTTAAAATTGTTGTTTTGCAACAGCTATTTCAGTGTGATATATGTAATAACTGATGGACACAGTAATATTTCAGGATTGAAATGAGGTTTATTGTTCTAACCGAAAATGTGAAATATGCATTATTTCAAAAATTGACAGGTGCAAAAGTATGGGCACCTCAAAAGAAAAGTGACATTGATATTTAGTAGATCCACCTTTTTAAAAAAAAAAAGCCTCTAGTCGCTTCCTGTAAGCTGTTAATGAGTTCCTGGATCCTGGATGAAGGTATTTTTGACCATTACTCTTTACAAAACAATTCCAGTTCAGTTAAGTTTGATGGTCGCCGAGCATGGACAGCCTGCTTCAAAACATCCCACAGATGTTCAATGATATTCAGGTCTGGGGATTGGGATGGCCATTCCAGAACATTGTAATTGTTCCTCTGCATGAATGCCTGAGTAGATTTGGAGCGGTGTTTTGGATCATTGTCTTGCTGAAAGATCCATCACTGGCGTAACTTCAACTTTGACACTGATTCTTGAACATTATTCACAAGAATCTGCTGATACTGAGTGGAATCCATGTGACCCTCAACTTTAACAAGATTCCCGGTGCCGTCATTGGCCACACAGCCCCAAAGCATGATGGACCCTCCACCAAATTTGACAGTGGGTAGCAAGTGTTTTTCTTGAATGCTGTGTTTTTGTGGCGCCATGCATAATGCCTTGTTGTATGACCAAACAACTCAATCTTTGTTTCATCAGTCCACAGGACCTTCTTCTAAAATGAAACTGGCTTGTCCAAATATGCTTTTGCATACCTCAGGCGACTCTGTTTGTGGCGTGCATGCAGAAACGGCTTATATCACATCACTCTCCCATACAACTTCACCTTGTGCAGTGTGTGCTGTATTGTTGACCGATGCACAGTAACACCATCTACAGCAAGATGATGCTGCAGGTCTTTGGAGATGATCTGTGGATTGTTCTTGACTGTTCTCACCATTCTTCTTCTCTGCCTTTCTGATATTTTTGCTGGCCTGCCACTTCTGGCCATTACAAGAACTGTCCCTGTGGTCTTCCATTTCCTTACTATGTTCCTCACAGTGGAAACTGACAGGTTAAATCTCTGAGACAACTTTTTGTATCCTTCCCCTGAAGAACTATGTTGAACAATCTTTTTTTTCAGATCATTTGAGAGCTGTTTTGAGGAGCCCATGATGCCACTCCTCAGAGAAGATGCAACTAGGAGAACAACTTGCAAGTGGACACCTGAAATAGCTTTTCTCATGATGGGATACACCGGGCTATGAAGTACAAAGCTCAATGAGGTTACCAAACCAATTTAGTGCTTCAGCAAGTCAGTAAAAAGTAGTTAGGAGTATTCAAATCATGAAAATCAGAAGGGTGCCCATACTTTTGCACCTGTCAAATTTTGAAATAATGCATATTTCACATTTTTGGTTAGTACAATAAACCTCATTTCAAACCTGAAATATTACTGTTTCCATCAGTTATTACATATATCACACTGAAATAGCTGTTGCAAAAAACAATTTTAAACAAAAAAAAAAGAGTAAGATTAAGAGGGGTGCCCAAACTTTTTCATATGACTGTATATATATGTATGCTGAAATGTCATTTATTATACCTGAGGAAGGCTAGCTTTTTAAACTTTTTAGCCAAAACGCGTTGTATTTTACCCTGTACTTTGAAATAAACTCTGGAAAAACTACAGAGAAATTGCTCTTATTTCTGGAAGGGCTCGTGGACTACACCGGATGTTTTTAATTCCAGACTATGTCTGCGTTAACAAAATGTGACTGTGAGAGGCTGTAGAGGATAGCGGTATGGTAAGTTCTTTTTTTTAACCTTTTGATGTCCCTTTACAGTTCAGAAAAATGGAGACCATGCATTGATAACTCACTTTGTGCTTAATTCTCACAGAATCTAATTACAAAGATCTACATTTTGACAAATTAAAAATTTTATACAATTTGAGTAAAATTAAATTTCACTTAAGCAAATTCTTTTATCTCTTGCCTGCAATAAATACGTAATGTAGGGTATTAGATCAACGATCATAGTATAAAATGTACAAATCCCATAAACATACTAAAAAAACAACAAAATAAAGTAAATTAAATGTTTTGTCAATAAATACGCATTTTTATGTAAAATCAAACAGAAAAGTACACACATTGGTTATTGTCACATCCTGAACAAATTGATTTATTAGACTTTCTGACTATTTAACGCCTACACTGAATACCTAAAAAAAACAACAATAATATAAAATCTGTCACACTAAAAGTGATACAAAACACCATTAAAAGTAATTTGTAAAATAAAAATTGCATCTCTAAAAATTTAACTTGTCCTGTAAAAATAAATAGCCCTTATACAGCTTTGGCAGACAAAATTCTATGCCAAGAACTGTCATCTTACTCAGGACACCTTCACTTATTACATAAGCAGAAAGCTACGTGCCACCAATAGTGATGAGCAAACTTTTCCAAACAAGGTTTGCCAATTTAAAATTCATCACGAACCTTGGCAATTTGGATTTGGGATCAAGAAAACTCAACTATTTGTTAAAAAGTTGTCAAACTTGGCTTTGTTCAAGTGAAAAAAAGCAGTAGTCCATTTGCACTAATACTTTTCTTCTATCTTATTAAAAAGCAGTTAAATCATACTTACCAAGAACCCTGACTGCACGTCTGTAGCACTTTTGCGTGAGCTCATTAAACTTATGAAAATTCCACTGCTTCCCCCGCCCACCTGTGTGACAGTATCACATTGTCTGTGATTGGTTGCAGTCAGACTGCTACCCCACCCACCCGTTATGCTTATGTCTGTGATTGGTTGCTAGTATGGCAACCACACTGTGTCAGATTAGTGTAAAAATAAATAACCTATTAAAAAAAAGGTGTTGAGGGTCCAACACATTTTTTATACTAGCCAAAATAAAATGTAATGTTGGTATTATCACCCAGGGGAGGAATATATATATTGATCCCAAAGAGTAAGAACAACTGCTTGCAGTAACCCCAGATTTGCCACATTTATAAGAAGTGCCGTATTAAGGCATTTTGCCTTGCTCTTCTTGATTACTCTGGAGAACTGGCAATTGGGGTAATAGAACAGGTTAATGACAGCTGAATATTGACAACTGTCATCATGCTTTAGATTGGTAATGTTTAGGTCTCTATGAGACCATGCATCACCAATCCCATAAGGAAATAGAACACACACAGAAAAATCCTTTATTTGAAACAAAACACACAGACTCTCTCTCTTACCTATATTTATTTATATTCATTATTTTTTTCCTGACATACAGTACAGATTAAACGTTTGGACACACCTTCTCATTCAAAGATTTTCTGTATTTTCATGACTATGAAAATTGTAGATTCACACTGAAGGCATCAAAACTATGAATTAACACATGTGGAATTATATACTTAACAAAAAAGTGTGAAACAACTGAAAATATGTCTTATATTGTAGGTTCTTCAAAGTAGCCACCTTTTGCTTTGATTACTGCTTTGCACACTCTTGGCATTCTCTTGATGAGCTTCAAGAGGTAGTCACCGGAAATGGTTTTCACTTCACAGGTGTGCCCTGTCAGGTTTAATTTTTTGTTAAGTATATAATTCCACATGTGTTAATTCATACTTTTGATACCTTCAGTGTGAATCTACAATTTTCATAGTCGTGAAAATACAGAAAACTCTTTGAATGAGAAGGTGTGTCCAAACTTTTGGTCTGTACTGTACATGTGCATCATGATAATAGAGCATAACAACTGTTCCTACAATGCATAGCTATAGAGAAACTGTATTTGAAAGCTGTTGTTGACATCAGAAAAGCATAAAAAAAACAAAAAACACCAATCCTAGCATTTAAAGTTCGTTAGTGCCATGATAAATGCTAATCAGCACAGTGCAATTTCTTTGTAATATTTTAAAAAGAAAAGATATTTGTAACTATTATTTAAATTTAATTTTGCTGTATTGCCATAGAATGCATGCATAAAAAAAGAAGCAAGAAAAACCTTTTGTTAGTATGATATGATACCAGCAATTCCTCTTATGTACATGACCCCGTGGCCACAGGAGGTAGGAACAGGCAGTCATCAGACCAAATTGTGCCTGTTGCCTTGAAAAGACCACGATGTGGCTGCGTGTAATTCAGACTTTCCTTCCTGTGTCTTCCCTGAAGGAAGGAAAGTCCTGAATTACACACAGCCACATCGTGGTCTTTTCAAGGCAACAAGGCCACAATTGTGTCCGATGCCTGCCTGTTCCTACTTCCTGTGGCCGCGTGTAAATGTACCATAACTGCACTAACATACAAAATACATTAGTTGCACTCATGTGGCCTTTCTTTTGGGAATTGTTATGCTAATTTCAATGCGCAGAACCCTCCCAACCAAAACCGGATTTATGGCGATATGAAGATGCGGTGATGACCGAATGGTGACGATAAGGAGTGAAGGGGCCAGAGTGGAGTGGATTGGGTGAGTGGAGATGTAATTAAAAGTATTTAAGTTTCTTTTGCATATTATGTTTATTATGCTCTGTGGTCTTGAATCTCTGAGCATAACTGCAAGATTACTTTTGTAGAGAATACTTTCTTTTCTAGCAAGATTTTCTGGGAAAATCAATGTAAACAGGGAATTTTGCTGTTCCGCTCTTCTTTAAGTTACTTCATCATTAATATCATAAATTATCCCATCAACAGTTTCTTTGTATCCTATATATATGAAAATACTTTTTTGTCATGGTCATCACCTTGATAAGGCAATGCTATGTCAATTTATTATAACTAAAGTGACAAAATATTTTCTTTGCCAATTCATACATTATTCAAAGAAAGAAAAACAAGGTTTGTACACTACTTGTAGACATTTTTATGTTTCCAATCACACCTTCCCTTCAGTTCTTATTTCAGCATACATAAAAGGAGATGCACCACTTTGATTCTCAAAACCTAAAATATTCTTCAACAGTTTGTTGAAACACTTCAGCTCTAAAAGAAACAGAAATAAGGTATTCTCTCTACATTAGAGAAACATAAAGAGTGCTTTTAAAATGTTGAATGTAAAAGATTTTCTCTCTCAAGCCCTAAAGAACAAGTAATTTCAGAGTTTATTTCAGACTTTTCTACAAGAAGATTGGAGCAAGGGAAGTCTATTTTACCCAGCACCAGAACATGGAAAAAGATGCTTGACTTGGTCCCCATTGGATAAGTAGAACTGTTCAAGGAATTATGGACCAGCTGAGACTATATCTGTGTAATGTATGGTTAGGAAGAAATCATCCTTGAAGAGATGAGCACATCTTTGAATTGCGAATTCACCAAAGTTTCCGTTTTTAAACCAAAAATAGATTAGCTGTGAATATGTGTACATAAATCTCAAATGTGAAGCTTGTAATTGCCTGAAAAATAAATAGGAGGAATACAGAGAATAGAACCAGTGATATAAGAAAACTTTACAGTGAGAGGAGATCCAGTAACCAAGTTTTTACACTCTACAGAAGATGGACAGGACCTGCTGACCATAATCTTCCAAATTACAAAAGATGGAGAGATGGAATGAAAGGATGTCATTGATCATAAGGGCTAGGGTACCATTACACGTCGCAATATCGTTCAATATTGCATACGATTTCACAGGAGCGTACACGTTTTTGGCACTTGTCCAAGATCGCATACTAGATGTCACACAGGGAGATATCGGTAGGCAACGCAACTAGTCTGTTGTCCACAATATTTGTGCACTGGGTATGAGCAACCCAGGGACCGAGCATTAACATTGTAGAGAATGGGGGAAGTTGCAAACAAGATCGTAGTTGCGCCGTCACACAGCACGATCATGCCACATCCAAAAATGCAATATCGTACGGTTGAAGGGCTTGCACAATCTTCTTGCAATATCGTTTTTTTCGAGTCGCATTGCCCATTTACACGACACAACGCACAACGATATCAACTGCAACGGCTGTACCACTTAATTTTTTGTCGATGTTGCATTGTGATATCGCGACGTGTAAAGATACCCTTACACTCTATTGAAGATAAACAGGACTCTACTTACCACATATTCTAGAGGATATAGAAAGGATCCTGCTGACCATAAGAGCTTACATTCTAAAGGCAAGAGAGATGAGATAGAGAGACTTTTCATTTCTGACTGTGAAATCTTAAACTCTTAAGGAGAAAAAATAAGAGAGAAAGTACCCGGCTGACCAAAACAGCTTAAACTATAGAGAGAGAGTATTAAAAAGTGACTCTTGAGATCGAAAATGACTCTGAATTATAAACTGTGATCCACTGGGAACTTCTAATCTGTCATAGCCCAGGTGATGATTAGTACTGTACAATGAATGATATCTGTATGATGTCATAGCTACAAGTATGAATAGGGAAGCCCATGTGACAAGGCAAAATGAAGTTAGTCCACTGTCTAATGCTTCAGCAGAGAGAGAAATGATGGAGACAAGTATTTTTTGTGAACCATGTATTGAATTTTGATATCTTATCATTTACATGAAACTGTGCATTCCAGGAAATTTAAATTTAATTTGATCCTCTGTTGATCAATGCACTAATTTCTAATATTCGATATAGATTGAAAAAAAAACCATTTTGGATTAGGCCATTTTTGCTGATTTGGTTAGTGTAGATGATGTAATAACATACTGAGTCGGTCGACAGGGTAGGTGTATTCGGATACCGGGGCAGGTTGCTACTTCAGTGGGGATCACGGCTGGTCAGGTCCCAGTCCCATGCCCTGGACGCTCAATGGCTGAGGGGAAAACTATTTGGGATGGGGCATTATTATACGTGATGCCACCTGTGGTACCTGGTAATGTAGCCGGCCGCTGAGGTGATGGTGATGCAGCTTTGGGTAGTACAGCTCCCAAAGGCAGAGCTTTACCTCAGGGCAGTAGGGTGGTTAAGAGGAGTAGTAGTCCTTGGCTCTGTGTAAGTTCTCCAGGCTCCAGCGTTAACTCAGGCACACACACAATAGTCTCTGTTTCAGTATCTTTTTTACTCATGGCGGGAAGCAGGTACGGTCCAGGAGGGTAACCAGGAGGCTGGTGCAGTTTAGGACATCCACCTTTGAAAGTTATGAAGCCTCCTCTATTTGCATGTGTGGTGGTGATTTGGGAAAGTTCTGCCTCAAGCTGAACCTGCCACTTTCTCTCTCTCTCTCAGGATGATACTCCACAACCGATGATGAGGACCTTTCTGTGGGAATCCCTACTCCTTTCCTTAGGTCCCTGGTCCTATGTTTGGTCAGGTTTGGGGTCTTGGTTTCCTGAGCTCCGGGGGGGATTAAATCCTCCTGTCTGTCCGGGCTTTCTCTGCTATGACTGGATCAACAACAGCTTCAGACTCTGGTGTCCGAGTGGGCTAAAGGACAATTATTTCTGTTCCCTTCTTTCTAGAATTTTCTAACTTTCCACTTGCCTCCGTCCCTTTCTAGGGTACTACACAGCTACAGTGTAAGTCTTTTCTGTTTCTGGGCCTGACTTGGTCCCAGTAACCAGCTCTTCCTCCTTCTTGACTCAACTGTAACTCTTAGACTCCCTCTGTCTGACTGACTGACTAACTGGCTCCTCCCCCCAGGCCTGGATCTTTATAGGGAATCGTGCCTAAGGCAGCAAGTAGAGCTCCCCCTTCAGACCTGGGGTGAAAGGTGTTGTGTGCTGTGTGTGCCAAGGTGTACATCCTTCCCTGCACTGTTGGGTCATGTGGCAATCCCTGCAGGGGTGCCACAATTCCCCCCTAGTTAACTTCTGTCCTCCGGGACTGAAACATTTTTCAATAAATATATCATGACAATAATATTTACATTCATTTGAACAAAGTTTCAAATTAAAAATTACAAAAACCAGGGAAAAATAGGTAAAACAGGTAGCCAGTCCATACAACACTAGTCCATCCGCAGCAGGCTGTTAAAGAATGTTTTAGCCACCACCAGTCCTGTGGCCATGGTCCATTTTTAAGGATTTGCAAAAAGTTTAAAAAAAAAGTCCAAACAGGCAAAGTCTCTGTAGGCTTAAAAGTTCAAAATACACAACAAACACTTAGTACGGGTGCCACGGCATAGGAGTCCTGGGTACTGCAGGGGCCTCTACCAGTCATAAGCGCTGTAAGCCTCCTGGCCCTGGGGTCATTTATTGGCCAAGATTTTGCTCTCCCTAGACCGCTCCTTTAACTCCACTCACCCCTCTTTCTGATGTTGTTTACTTGGTGTGACCAGTTTTGGCCTACTCTTCACCCTTCTGTATACTAACATTAATTACATATCTACATTTTGAACATATTTACATTTTGAACGTATTTACATTTCCCACACTTTACAGCTTACTCTCTGAATCTCATTGGTGGGTGACCCAAGTTGATACTTGTCGATCTACGTAATTGTGATGTGTGACTAGTGTGAGTGGGTCTATGTGTCACAGGTAAACTGGGTAACAGTCTGTGACTACTTGATCTCACAGTAGGAATGGCAGGTGCACTGATTGCAGGATTCTCTACGTCTGCTACAACAGGTGGTTCTTCTGTTCTTGATTCTTCAACTGGTTGTGGGAATGTCAATATAGGTATTAAGTATGCACCCTCTATTTGAGGCCAATCTGCAGGAAGGTCTCTTAAGATTGTCTTGACTGTCTTCTCCTCTATTTCCTCTTCCTGACAAGGAATTATCTCTCTAGGTTGCAATTGTTGAGGACATTTCTTTATATGATCTTTGGACACTGTTGCTGTTGTTCTACCTTTGTCTTTACTAATCAAACAGGTTTTCTGGTTATCGAAGGTTGAAGCTAGCACAGTTCTGCTTCCCTTTGATCATCCAATTTGTGCAGTCTTCTTTTTCTCTTCAAAACCAATTCACCTGGTATTAAGAGTGTTCCTTGTGTGCTATTGTGAAAGTCTGCTTCTTGCTTTTCTCTTGATTTTGCCAGACATCTCTCTACTAGTGATGGGCGAGTCCTAAATTACTCGGAATCGCTTGACTCTAGCAAGTCCGAGCCCGGGACTCGCTACTCGTTGCGAGTCTAGCGAGTCCAATGTTAATGAATGGGGAAGCGAGTAATAGCGAGTAATGTGCGATTTACAAATTGCAGATGTGTCTCAGAAGCTTCAGGCTCTATCTGCTAGGACTCGTTACTCTGCGAGTTTCCCAGCCTTTACTCGCACAGTAACCAGCCCAATGCAAATCAATGGCAATCCTTGTTTTGTCAGAGACTCTGACAAAACTAGGATTGCCATTGACTTGCATTGGACTCGCTATTGTGCCAGTGATAGCAGGGAAACTCGCAGAGTAAGAGCTGTCTGCTCTGTGCAGCTCCAGGGTCCTAGAGCCCGCCTGCTGCCTGATGTAGCAGAGCTGAGATTGTTCTCAGTCTGCTCATTCCCTGTGCATAGACATCTATATCTATGCACAGGGGATGTAGTAGAGAGGACATCGCGTTTTGGACTACGTCGGACGGAAGAGGATTTTTTTAATTAAAGATGGAGTCCCTAATGGCTTTTTTTTTTTTATTTCTAATAAAAAATTTTCTCTGTGTTGTGTTTTTTTTAACCCTTTATTGGAGATTCTTAGTGGCCGGGTCAAACCTGACCTGACATTAAGAATCTCGGGCTTAATACCAGCTTGTATAACAAAGCTGGTATTAACCCCTTTATTACCCAGCGTGCCACCGCCACCAGGGCCGCTGGAAGAGCGGGGTTCAGCGCCAGAGGATGGCGCTTCAATGAACGTGCCATCTTCTGGGTGGCTGCGGGCTGCAATTTGCAGCGGGGGTTGCCCAGAAAGCTTGGGCCTCCCTGCGCTGCGGATTCCAGCCCCCAGTTGCTTAGCTGTACCTGGCTAGACATAGAAATTGCGCGGAGCCCCACGCATTTTTTTTTATTATTTCATGAAATTCATGAAATAATAAAAAATGAGGGCTCGCCTATATTCTTGTGTCCGACCAGGTACAAATAGGCACCTGGGGGTTGGGGGCAGCCCGTCGCTGCCTGCTGGATCCGGCTGGTTCCAGAAATACGGCGAAGCCTACGTCATTTTTTTTCTTAAAAATCAATAAAACAATCCTAAAAAATGGACTGCATCTTTATTAACCCCTCGCCCATGGTCCAGGGGTTAATAAAGATGCAGTCCCTTTTATTTACATTGTTTTATGGATTTGTCAGAAAAAAATTTGCCGTATTTCTCGAACCAGCCGGATCCAGCAGGCAGCGACGGGCTGCCCCCAACCCCCAGGTGCCTATTTGTACCTGGCCGGACACAAGAATATAGGAGAGCCCTTTTTTTGTATTATTCCATGAACTAATAAAAAAAAAAATGCGTGAGGCTCCGCGCAATTTCTATGTCCAGCCAGGTACAGCTAAGCAGCTGGGGGCTGGAATCCGCAGCGCAGGGAGGCCCAAGCTTTCTGGGCATCCCCCACTGCAAATTTCAGCCTGCAGCCGCCCCAGAAGATGGCGCATTCATTGAAGCGCCATCCTCTGGCGCTGAACCCCGCTCTTCCAGCGGCCCTGGTGGCGGTGGCACGCTGGGTAATAAAGGGGTTAATACCACCTTTGTTATACAAGTTGGTATTAAGCCCGGGATTCTTAATGTCAGGCCAGGTTTGACCCGGCCACTAAGAATCTCCAATAAAGGGTTAAAAAAAAACACAACACAGAGAAAATTTTTTATTAGAAATAAAAAAAAAAAAGCCATTAGGGACTCCATATTTAATTAAAAAAATCCTCTTCCGTCCGACGTAGTCTAAAACGCGATGTCCTCTTTGCTACATCGCCTGTGCATAGATATAGATGTCTATGCACAGGGAATGAGCAGACTGAGAACAATCTCAGCTCTGCTGCATCAGGCAGCAGGCGGGCTCTAGGACCCTGGAGCTGCACAGAGCAGACAGCTCTTACTCTGCGAGTTTCCCTGCTATCACTGGCACAGTAGCGAGTCCAATGCAAGACAATGGCAATCCTAGTTTTGTCAGAGTCTCTGACAAAACTAGGATTGCCATTGATTTGCATTGGACTCATTACTGTGCGAGTAAACGCTGGGAAACTCGCAGAGTACCGAGTCCTGCGAGTCCCTTACTACTCGCAGAGTAACGAGTCCTAGCGAGTAGATTCGCCCATCCCTACTCTCTACACATTCCTGTATTTTCTTATACTGCTTTTCTCTTCTGGTATCCCAAACTGCATCTGAGGTGTTTTCTTCAGGAACTACAATGCTCATTTCAAAATCTATTGGCAATTTTCCTGGTCTTGCTCTCATGAGGTATGCAGGTGTACAATTTGTTGAGCTCTCTGGGATGTTATTGTAAATGTCAACAATATCTGGTAACTTCTCTGGCCATCTGTTTCTTTTTTCTAGTGGCATAGTTTTTAACAATTCTATCACTATATAATTCATTTTCTCGCACATTCCATTGGTTTGAGGATGGTAAGTGGCGTAGTACAAATCTTCTTGCATCCGTACAAGTTAGAGAACTCTTGAAACAGTTCAGCTTCAAAGGTAGAACTTTGATCTGTCAATGCCTGTTCAGGATATCCGAATGGTCTGCAGAAACAAGCTTGAAAGGTTCTTGCTGCTGTCTGAGCTGTTAAGTCTTTCACAGGAGCTACCATTAGGAATCTGGAATAGTGATCCACCATGGTAAGAGCATAGGTATAGCCTGATCTGCTGGGTGTGAGCTTGACATGATCTATGACTACTAATTCCAATGACTGTTTAGTGATGATAGGCTGTAGTGGTGCCTTCTGGCTGTTACAGTCTTTTCTTCTCAATGAGCATGGTCCACAATTTATACACTATTTTTCTATAGTAGATCTCATGCCAATCCAATAGAATCTTTCATGTAACAGGATTTCCAGCTTTTTCCATCCAAAGTGTCCTGCTCCATTATGGTTTGCTTCTAATACTATTTGGACGTCTCTTTTTGGAACCACAATTTGCCAAACCATTTTGTGTGTTCTAGGGTTGATATACCGTCTGCACAATTTATCTTGATAGATGAATAACCTGCTTCTTTCCTTCCACAAATGGTGGGCCTCAGGTGGAGCATTCTCATCAAGATGGGAATCCGGTTGGGTTACCAGCCTCTTCACTAGGCTCACTGCCATATCATTGTTTTGTGTCTCCTTCCATCCATAATAAGGCAACGGGTTCAATGCTACATTCTGATGGTTTTGATAGATATGGGTTTCTGTCATTTCCTAGTTTCTGTTTTTATGAAAAGCTGGGAGTTCTACTTCCTCCAAGTCATCCACCTCTTCTTCAGGTCCTTGCAGATGTACTTGAGGGTTTCTAGAGAGAGCATCAGCCCTTGGATTTTTTTACGGCCTGCCCAGTACTTGATGGTAAAGTCATAATTTGATAGGCGAGCCATCCAGTGTTGCTCTAACGCACTGAGCTTCGCGGTATCCAGGTGTGTTAATGGATTATTGTCCGTGTATATTGTAAATATTGAATCTGCCAGGTAATGCTTAAACCGCTCTGTTATAGCCCAAACCAAGGCCAAGAACTGCAACTTAAAGGAACTGTAGTTTTCCGGGTTCCTTTCTGTGGGTCTTCTGCTGGCATAGGCAATTACTCTTTCCTTGCCACCTTGTACTTGGGATAGTACTGCTCCCAAGCCTACATTACTTGCGTCAGTGTACAAGATAAATGGTAAGTTATAGTCACAATATGCCAGTATTTCCTCACCGGTCAGAGCCAGTTCATCTGCTGGAAAGAGTCTTCTTGCTCCTTTCCCCATTCAAAGGTGGTTCAGAGGAATCCTTTCTAAGTTTGCCTACCAGAAGATCTTGCAGGGGCGCTGCATCTTTGTGTAACCCTTTATGAATGTTCTGTAGTATCCCACCAAACCTAGGAATTGACGTACCTCTCTGACAGTAGTTGGCCTCTGCCTGTCCTGGATAGCTGTCACTTTTTCCGATCTGGTGCTACTCCATCTGCGCTGACCACATGCCCGAGGTATTGGACTTTTGGTTTCAGCAGGTGATATTTGATGGCTCAAGTTTCATCCCGTACTTTACTAGGGCTACAAATACCTCTGCCAGGTGTTCTAGGTGATCCTCATAGGTCTTGGAATACACGATGACATCGTCAGGTTTAAGGGCACTGTCTCGAAGTTCCTGTGTCCCAGGCAACGTTCCATGAGTCATTTGAAATGTTCCCGGTGCATTGCATAACCCGAATGGCACGCTATTGAATTCACATAGGTCCATTGGTGTTTGCAATGCTGTCTTCTTCCCGGTTTTCTTCTGCAACAGAGTTCTGCCAATACCCACTAGTGAGATCTAATGTGGAGAAATAATTAGCTGTCTTTAATGCAGTAAAATACTCTTCAATACAGGGTAATGGGTAAGCATCTTTGTAAGTGATCTTATTGATTTCCCTGTAATCCACCACACCTCATAGTGCCAATTTTCTTCTGACTAGGACTAATGGGGCTGCCCAGGGACTACAAACTATCTTTATAACCCCTGCCTCCTTCATGTCTTGCAGCATTTCTTTAGCACACTGGTAGTGATTTGGTGGCAGGTCTGTATCTCACTTTAATTGGAGGATGATCTTTCGTGGGTATATGATGGCCTACCCCTTTAATTCTCGCAAAATCTAATGGATGCTTACTGAATACATGTTCAAACTCTTGTGCTACCCGTTAGACTCCATGCTTCTGGTAAGAAGGGGTGGTATCTGTTCCTACGTGCAACTGCTTACACCACTCCTCAGCCGTCCCTTTGATTTGTTGTCCTCCGCCTGGTTTGACGGGGCAAGGGCTCTACTGCCTGTATATGCCCTGTCACAGACAGTGTACAGCTTTGCTGGAGTACTACACCTGGGTAGTTTTACTTCTTCTTCCCCACAGTTTAATACACAGATTGGTACTCTTCCCCTGCGTACATCTACCACCCCTCTGTCTGTTAGTAGTGTAGGTCTGTGTTTTGAATATACTGGCTCTACAATGCCTGGTACTCTTTTCCTCTGAGACCTATAGCTGCTCGACACGATATCATCATTTCACTCTTTGTGGTAACACAATAGGGAACGGTCTGTTACCCGTACACTGCCAATCTCTCCTCCAGACAGATTTACCTGTTGCTTGTGCATAAGGGCTCGGATTTCTCTCTGGAGAACCCTCTTCTGTCCATTATCAGCAGTCACAGCAATCTGTCGGAGTAAAAACAACACTTCTCTAAGGCAGTTTTCAATCACATTAGTACCAATTACCATGTAGGGGCATTTATTATTAGGGTCATCTTCTACCACACATAACCTTGGCCTTTTAACTCTACCCTCCCCAGCCTTATTGTAACCTCTCTAAACCTACCTAGTTTAGTGGCTGTCATTAGCTGCTAGAATACAAAGCTAGAGTCTGGAGTTAGATCGGTTATCGAGCAAAATTGTTAATAAAGGATATGTGGATGGTGGTAACCTGGCCCGGTGTCCAGAAGTGCTGTATGGATTCCTATCTAGCGTAATGTTGAGGTACGGGCGACTCCAACGTACCGACTATGCCATCATGGAGCAAGTCTTACTCTAAGACTGGCCCCGCCTCAGGGACCGCTGTTTAAAGGATATCCTCTTGCAAAGTGCCTGGTATATTACAGCAAAGACAGACGGTTGTCCTGAATAATCCAAGTTGTGATGGCTCTGCGTCAGAATGGTGCATTGGTCCCCTGAACGGGCGACTTGTTGGTCCCCTCCACTGGCGACATGGGCTTCTTCTTCATCCACGGGACATCCGCAGGGCAATCAGCTAGCTGGATCTTGTCTGGAGGCTGGACCCTGGCCGGTCTTGCAAGAGTGTCAGACATAGTCCAAGTTTTTGGTTAGCTGCAGCACCTGGTTACATAGGTCATCATCAGAGTTTAGTGCTCCAGCTTACCTTACAATCTTTGCAGGTCTTTAGAATTAGGCTCTCTGTGGGAGAGGTATCAACTTGCCAAGGAAGTGGCAAGTTCTGCAGACAATGGGTTTGTAATACAGTCATAGCACAGATCCTTTAGAGTATTAAAGTCTACATCAGGATGATATAAACCCACATATGTACCTGCTGGCGGTGAAAGATGACCTCAATCCAGCCATAAACTGTTCTGCAAGCATTTTATCTTCATCTTCTAAACTTGACGGGTCTACCTGTTTTAAAGACCGGAGTGCCCCTTTTAAACACAGGCATAGTCTCTGATGGTATCTTTGTGGTCTCTGTTTACATTGGTAGAATAACATCCTTATCTCAGCCCGTGTGCATTTTTTCAAAAGCAGCTTTGAGCTTGCCAAACACATTTTCTACTGAGTCTCTGTCAGCATCTACTCCAAGGCTCGACGTCTAGCTCCATTGCGCCTATTAATTGTCCCAGCACAACGGCGGCTCGCTGCTTTCCTGTCATTACATACATGTCCACAGACAATTACACTTGAGCTCTAAGTACTGGGTTTACCTTCATAGTCAGTAACCATTTTGCTCCCGGTATGTATGGCAAGGCTATTGGCATTATTGGGGCCACCGCTCCGGGTGCTGCAGCTCCTACACCGCTGAGGGACTGGCCATGCTGTGTCCTGGACATCCCCTCCTGCGGAGACTTGGATTTTGCGCTTCACTCATGATGTGCCCTGCTAGTTTACGCTGCCAGTCTCTGAGGTAAACTTAGAGGTTGTCTCCGGAATCAGCCACTTGGTACGCAGATTAACAAAGTTCAGCTCATCTGTCCTCGGGCCCCTCCAGAACCAGCCACTGCACTTGATCCATCCTCGGCAGAGCGAAGGGGCGAGCCTATTTTGCACTCTTTTTCAACCCTCTGTGAAGCAGCTTAATTTCTGTGGCAATGGCCCATTCGGTTCACAGTTTAATAGTTAATAAAGTCAACAGGCACACTTTACCTGGTATTGCCAGGCTGGTTGGATCTTGTTCGTGATGCCATAAATGATTGGTCGCAGGGTAGGGGTACTCGGATACCAGGACAGGTTGCTACTTCAGTGGGAATCACGGCTAGTCAGGTCCCTGTCCCGTTCCCTGGACACTCAATGGCTGAGGGGAATACTATTTGGGATGGGGGATTATTATACATGACACCACCTGTGGTATCTGGTAATGTAGTTACCAGTGCTGCAGCCAGCCACTGAGGTGATGGTAATGCAGCTTTGGGTAGTACAGCTTCCCACAGGTGGAGCTTTACCTCAGGATAGCGGGGTGGAGGAGGGGAGTAGTAGTCCTTGGCTTTGTGTAAGTTCTCCAGACTGCGGCGGTGAATCAGGCACACACATACAATAGTCTATGTTTCAGTACCTTTTTACTGATGGCAGGTAGCAGGTACGGTCCAGAGGGTAACCAGGTGGCCGGTGCAGTATGGGACATCCACCTTTGAAAGTTATGAAGCCTCCTCTATTTGCGTGTGTGGTGATTTCGGAAAGTTCTGCTTCAAGCTAAACCTGCCGCTTTCTCTCTCTCTCTCAGGATGATACTCCACAACTGACGATGAAGACCTTTCTGTGGGGATCCTTACTCCTTTCCTTGGGTCCCTGGTCCTATGTTTGGTCAGGTTTGGGGTCTTTGTTTTCTGAGCTCCAGGGGATTAAATTCTTCTGTCTGTCCGATCTTTCTCTGCTATGACGGGATCAACAGCAGCTTCGGAATCCAGTGTCCGAGTGGGCTAAAGGGCAATTATTTCTGTTCCCCTCTTTCTTGAATTTTCTAACTTTCCACTTGCCTTTGTCCCTTCCCAGGGTACTACACAACTCTGGTGTCAGTCTTTTGTTTCTGGGCCTGACTTGGTCCCAGTAACCAGCTCTTCCTCTTTATTGACTCCTCAACTCCTTGACTCCCTCTGTCTTACTGACTGACTAACTGACTCCTCCCCCCAGGCCTGGATCTTTATAAGGAATCTTGCTAAGTGGGAAATTAACACAGATTGCAAGTGATAATGGACCACTCGACATTAAATTGATAATATTTTAATTTGTACATATTTTAAATTGTAGAATATCCAAACAATAGTTTTACACTAAGCACATCGATTTGGTAAATGTACATTATACTATTATATATGAGCACATGATCATCAATTTTCAAACATTTTGAGAATATATGTGAAATTATATTCAAAGTAATGTCAGAATAAAATGATACCTTTGGTTACAAGTCTTGATTTTAAATTTCTAATCTTAAACCGTACCATTCCAAGTACAGTGAAAACCTCAAACTCGAAAAGTGATAATATTGTTTTTTTGGAGCATAGTGCATGACACTGTCACATGGGCTCTCAAGGATATGCAATTTGAATCATAATTAATCTTTTTTTATATATAGATGGATAAAGTTGAGGTAAACATGTGGCAGCATAATAACCAAGTAACTTCATCTTACCAAACAACAATCCCAGCTGTGCAACATGTGTGCTCATTAAGGTTAGTAATAGAGATGAGCAAATCGTTTCGATGTAAATCAAATTGGTGACTGTCAAATTTTTAGAAATTCGTTGAGTTTAGTATATTCAAGCAACTTGCACTTGATTTGCCTAGAATCACCCAAAATGGTTGCAGCCATTTTACACACTGAAGAAAAATGCATCATCCGGATCACATGATTATGGGTATGTTCTCCATGATGTCTAGTAGCTATCATATCACATGGTATGGCCAATAAGGAGAAGCAATCCTGCACTGTATAAATCCAAATCAGGACATATTGCAGCCATTTTACAGTGAATTTGGATAGTTAAAACACTTCAAAGTGCACAGTTTAGATTAGTGTTCCCCAACTCTAGTCCTCAATAGCCTCCAACAGTCCATGCTTACTGGATTTCCTTAGCACTGCACAGGTGTAGGAATTATCACAATTTGCAGATAATTAAATTAGCACTTGTGCAATACTAAGGAAATCCTGAAAGCATGCACTGTTGGTGTCTATTGGGGACTGGAGTTGAGGACCACTGGCTTAGGCTGGCTTCACACTGCGGGTCCCATCCGATCCGAGGCTGTCCGTGTAAACTGGAAAGCCCCGGACCGGATTTTGGCCCCATAGCAGCCTATGGGGCCGGATTGAAGCCGGGTGCCAGCTCTCTGCCATCCGATTTCTATCTGTCCAGGACAATCCCGGAGAATTTTGTATTCTCCCACATACACAAAAACACTGCTTGCAGTGTTTTTGTGTCCGAGAGGAGAATATCTCCTCTAATTGGCAATTCCCGGATTGTCCCAGATTGCCCCGGATTCGCCCGGATCCTCCCGGATCCGGGTCAATCCGGCGTTCCCTATCATGGGAGCCTATGAGTCCGGATTGCACCGGTCTGGGAGGATTCAGGAACCCGACCCCTGCGGCTGCACGCCGCAGTTGTTTCAGGACTGCGGCTAGCTCCCTGCCAGCCGCGGTCCTGATTCATCAGTGGCGGCAGCTGCGTGCAGGTGCACACCAAACCGAAGGGCATATTAGCCCTCTGGTTCTGTGTGCTGATCCAATCCGGGGCTGTCAGGTTCATCCTGACAGCCTCGGATCGGATCGGACCCGCAGCGTGAAGCCACCCTTAGACATTGAATTAGGGATATATAAATTGAAAATCAAATTTCCAAACACAATATGGAAAATCTGGAAGATTAAAATTTTAAAAGATTTACTCATCTTTAGTTGCTATAAAATAACTATTTGTGCCACATCTTAAATATATAATAAATTGTGAGTTTGATATAGGGCCAATGAAAGCATATTGGCATGTTATCGGGTGTTAGAGTTTTAATGCCTGGCATAAGAAATATTTAAACCACTGGGAAAAGCAACTAACAACCAGTCAGCACAGTGCAGTGGGGAATTCAGTTTACAAAAAGGGATTTATTCCATGTCTTTGGAGCCTAGTTAACATTTCCTCCAGATATTACAACTTGTATGCCCCAGTTATAGAATATTATACAACAAACAATTTGAGGAACATCTTTTGTTGGTTTCATTCCCATTCTAACTGGCACTGTTGAGTTTTAGCAGACATCATATGATGCTAATGAGCTCATTAGCAGCATCTGAAGGGAGACACAAG
Source organism: Allobates femoralis (assembly GCA_033576535.1). Lineage (NCBI taxonomy): Eukaryota > Metazoa > Chordata > Amphibia > Anura > Aromobatidae > Allobates > Allobates femoralis. The sequence continues at coordinate 199,972,310 of JARQOC010000002.1, forward strand.
AGCGTTAGCAAGTTTCTGTTTAAACCAGATGAGTCAGCCTTCCTATATGAGCGCTCATCCATTCTCAGATCCTCCCTTTGTGTCCTCTTTTGATTAAAGAACAAAAAACATCTGCCTGTGATCTGCACTATTTACTACTCATTGCCAAGGGAACATACAGTACAATGGTGTCCAAAGATAATACAAAAAGTAGCATTTTTTATTAAAGTACAGGGGACTTTTTCAAAATGAAAAATAAACTTTATATACATATAGATAAATACCAATCACCAAAATATCTTTATGTCTTACCACATCATGTACACCCACAATCGTATGGGGACACACAACGCAAATTGCATTTTTTTGTCACTCTTTATTTTTGTCTTGAAGTATTTACTGACACTTATTCATCAAAATGGCACATGCAATTCAGGAATTTGATGCAAAGGCAAAAAAAGAGCTTTCCTGTCAAACCATTTTTGCAACATTTTGAGTAAAAGTCATTTTTATTTTATTTTATTTTTTAAATATCAAAAAAGAATGTGTCATATTGAAAAACATGCATAAAACTACACCGAAGAGCGACTGAAATAGAATTGTGTCAAATGTAGTGCTTTTTAACACCTTAGTGACGGCCCACTGTATTTATACATCCTGAAAACAGGGTCCTTATTCTGTTAGGACGTGAAAACAAGTCATAACAGAATAAACCCTGTAGCGCCCCCCAGTGGCCAAAAATCTCCCCCGGTAGCTGAGACCCTGCAGATTATGAATCGGGCCGGTTTTTACCGATACCGGCTTTGTGATCACAGTTATACACCGTTTACCGGTGTATAACCGTGATCACATAAACATATACAGAATCGCTGGAAAACATAATGATTTCTCTGTCATGCTACAGGATCACACCTGTGGCATGACAGAGTAATGTCTACCTTATCTCTCGGTACTGGTACACAGCCCCTGGTACCTGTACTGAGCCTGCACTACCTCCCCTGCTCCTAAAATGGCGCCGCAGCACTCAGAAAGCTGCTGCCTGCAGCCGCCTGCAGCCCCCTTCTGCAGATTCCTCTCTGATGTGACATGTGTGACATGTCACATCAGAGAGGGACCTAGTGCAGTGCCCTGCCCCCATTTACAACCCGAACCGACTCCCCCTGCACCCCCGTTATCCTCCTCCTCTCTAAAACAGCGCCGCAGAGCTCAGGAACCGCCGGCTGCCCCCTCTTGCTCAATCATCTCCGATGTGACATGTCACACATGTCACATCGGGGAGGGATCTAATGCACCCTGGCCCCCTGCCCCCTGTTTCTAACAGCCCAATCTCCCCCCCCCCACCCCTCCCGGTCATCCCCCGATCTCACCTGTCTTCATCTCGCTGGTGCGGCTCCTTCTTCTGCTGGCTCCCTGTGCTGTCTGCCGGCTTCATGCGCAGACAGAGCAGAGAATGCTCTGTCTGCTCATAGACAGCTCATGACCTGAGGTCATGGCTGGTCAGGATCCTTTGTTCACAAAGGGTCAATTGTGATTTCATGATGGGATCACAATTGACCCTTTGTGAACAAAGGATCCTGACCTGACATGACCTCACTGTGATCATGAGCTGTCAGTCTATGCAGAGACTGCACTGTCTGTGATTAGACTGACAGCTCATGATCGCAGTGAGGTCATGTCAGGTCAGGATCCTTGGTTCACAAAGGGTCAACTCTGATCCCATCATGGGATCACAATTGACCCTTTATGAACAAAGGATCCTGACCTGACATGACCTCACTGAGATCATGAGCTGTCAGTCTATGCAGAGACTGCACTGTCTGTGATTAGACTGACAGCTCATGATCGCAGTGAGGTCATGTCAGGTCAGAATCCTTATTTCACAAAGGGTCAATTGTGATCCCATGATGGGATCACAATTGACCCCTGTGTGAACCAAAGATCCTGACCTGCCATGAACTCACTGAGGTCATGAACTGTCAGTCTGTTAGCAGACAGAGCAGACTCTGCATAGACTGACAGCTCATGATCTCAGTGAGGTTATGTCAGGTCAGGATCCTTGGTTCACAAAGGGTCAATTGTGATCCCATGATGGGATCACAATTGACGCTTTGTGAACCAAGGATCCTGACCTGATATCACCCTACTGAGGTCATGACCTGTCATTCTCCTGGAAGAATGCCAGATTTTATAGCATATGGGGACGCCCCCATATGCTGTAAAAGACTGGAAATCATCGAGGGACCTTCCTGCTGGACTATGTCGGACCTTCCTACTGGACTACGTCGGATGCCAAAGAATAATAAAGATGGGGTCTAAATAGTGTCTGTGTGTTTTTTCTAATAAAAATATTTTTTTCTGTCTTGTGTCTTCTTTACAATTTACTAGGGATTCTTAATGGCCCGCTCTAATATTGGCCAGACATTAAGAATCTCGTGCTTAGTGCCAGCTACAAAAAAAGCTGGCATTAACCCCTTTTTACCCAGTCTGCCACCTCTACACGGCAGCTGGAAGAGCTGGATACAGCGCCAGAAAATGGCGCTTCTATGAATGCGCCATTTTCTGGGGCGGACTGCAATTCGCAGCGGGGGGGGGCCCCAGAAAGCTTGGGCCTCCCTATGCTGAGGATTCCAGCCCCCAGCTGCCTAGTTGTACCTGGCTGGCCCAAAAATGTGGCGAAGTCCACGCCATTTTTTTTTAAAATTATTTCAAGAAATAAAAAAATAATAGGGCTTCCCTATATTTTTGGTTTCCAGCCAGGTAAAGCTAGGCAGAAGGGTTGGTGGCAGCCCGTAGCTGCCTGCTGTACCTGGCTGGACCAAAAATATGGCGAAGCCCCACGTCGTTTTTTTTTTTAAATTTAATAAAGAAATACTAAAAAAAAAAGCAGGAGAGGAGACGACCAGGACACGGTGTCTCCGTATCTTGTGCACATGCTCTAATAGTGAGAAATTGTGTGAAAAAAAGAAAATGTTCAATATGACTTTATCAAATTTTGTGAAGTAGCTGTAGGTTCAAAATGCTCACTAAACCCCTAGATATAATCCTTGAGGCGTCTAGTTTCCAAAATTGGGTGACTTGTGCGGGAGCTCCAATGTTTAGGCACATAGGAGCTCCCTATATGCGACATGGTGTCCGCTAACTATTGGAGCTAATTTTCTATACAAATTGTTAGCGGACACCATGCCGCATATGGAGAGCCCCTGTGTGCCTAAACATTAGAGCTCCCCACAAGTGACCCCATTTTGGAAACTAGACCCACCAAGGAACATATCTAGATGCATAATGAGCACTTTCAACCCCCAGGTGCTTCACAAATTAGTCCTTAAAAAGGAAAAAAAGAAGATTTTGTGGACGATCTGAGCTAGTGTAGGGCGAGTAGGGAGACTTGGAGCAGATCCTAGCTAGGGAGTGTCAGTGAGTGTAGGAAACCCACCTCAAGATTCCTCACATTTAACCCAAACAGCTAATAACCCAAGTAGTTAATAAAAAAATCCTCGTTCGTCCGACGTAGTCCCAAACGTGGTGTCAGCTCTGCTACATCCCTCTACATAGACACACATATCTATCCAGAGGGACAGCAGGCTGAGAAATGTCTTTGGGTTCACCTTAGGTGAACCTTGCTGTCAAAGCCCGAATCTCTGCTGCAGGCTCCGGAGGTTACGGAGCTAGGACAGCAGTCCGTTTATTAAAAAAAAAAAAATTTTAATAAATTCTTTAAAAACCGGCGGCTTTTTGCGCTGGCTTTTAAAGAATAAAATGGGGAATTGCAGGTTTTTCCTCTGCTGCCAAACCCCTTATAGGGTCCAGCAGCACAGGAATCGTTGCAATACTCGCTTCCCCATTCATTAACATTGGACTCGCTAGACTCGCAATGAGTAGCGAGTTTCCGACTCGGACTCGTTAGAGTCTAGCGATTCCGAGTATTTTAGGATTCGCCCATCCCTATTCATTACTCATCGGTACGGTAGGAATTCTAAACTATACTGACATATGGCACCAGAGTATCCTTGTTTAAGAATAAACAAAATTGCATTTTGAGTACAAAACAAAAAATTCAAAACCGAGGCAAACAAGATGTTGGTTGCCATACAATGCATGGTCATTAAAGAATTCCCCTGACCAACTTCGATTTATCACAGGACGCTGAAATTACACGTGTGATGATATAGTTCTCTGGGTTATGTGCCAATTTGCAACACTGACATAACAGTCTTTCTTATAAAGGTGCTGAAGTGGTGTGAGGTGTGATAATTTAAACAGTGGAATACAAAGCAATCTTCAAGCTCCTTTACTTGAAAGGCCACACACTAAGGGATACGTTTGAGGAGATGAAAGACGTTTATAGTGATGGTTCCCTAGCATATGATGTTGTCAAGAACTGGCATTGTCATTTCAAATGTGGTCAACCTGTGGTCAAAGGAAAACATTGTCTGCAATGTTTTTCTGTGTGCTCTACTAAAGCGCAGTTCCTGGGGCTCCCTGGCCGCATCCAAGGTAAATCTCATGTTACTATGGAGCGGCATTACCTGTCAGCCCTCAACATTAACACTAGCTGTTGCAGCAGACTCAGCTCAGCGTGTAGCGGATCCAGTAAACGTGGGTCACCCTCCAAGTGTGACCCTAGCCTTACTTTAAAACCTATATGAAAAATTCAATACTTTTCTGATTAAAAAACAAATCGGTTACAAAAATTGAAGAGATTGTCCATTAGTATTCCCTCCTGCCTCCAATATGCTTTATTACTATTGTTTTAACCCCTTCCCATACCCTGATGGAATGGTAAATGAAGAGCTTATTATTATGTAAGGCATAAATGAATCTTTTCTTATCTGTTCTCTTGAAACAGCAGCATACTCTATCCTCAGATGTATTATGCAAAAACAAAACAAAACTAAACACAATTTCTTGATCCTGGGTCATGACAATATATGCTAATTGTGTTTATTTGTGGCCACCCAGTGGTAGACATATGAATTGCAGCCTATCAAAGGTTTTGCCTGCATATAATAATAATAATAATAATAATAATAATATCAATAATAGTAATTTTTATTTATATAGCGCCAACATATTCCTCAGCACTTTACAATTTACTGCATATAACAATATTATACTGAATTTCTTTGTCAGAGAGTGATGTCCTTGGTCAATTTCAGAAAAAATAAGCATAAACACTTAAAATTAACATTGTGTCCATGTGACGAAATTGTATTTTTTAATTGTAATTGTACTATTTCTGCAATATGAGAATTGCAGAACTACTGATTCTAGCAATAACCTCTCTTAGGCTATGGTCACACTTGCAGATTTTTCATGCGTTTTTGAGACTTGTGTTTTCTTAAAACGCATGCACAAACACATCCTTAGGCCCCCATGCAAAAAATGCATGCCCCAATAGCAAAAACACATGTCTGAATGTACCATACGTTTTGGGATGCCTCAGCACCAAAAAATACTGCAAGCATTTTTTGGTGCTTTTTCAAAATCGCATGCGTTTTTTTAACATGGGGCCCTATGGGAAACGCATGCGTTTTTATATGGCACTAAATGGTACATGCGTTTTTGCATGTGTTTTTACATGCGTTTTTTAAGGGTGCCCAAAACCTAACAGCAAAAACGCAACCCAAAAACGCAGGCTGCCTAAAACATGCAAAAAAACGCATGCTAAGTGTGACCCTAGCCTAAGGCTAGCCTAAAGGTATGGGCACAAAGTGCTTTATTTTTGCATTTTGTAGAAGTGTTTTTATAGCGTTTTTGTGTCTCTTATTGTCACAAACCTGCATGCATATCCTTATCCCAGCAAAGTCTATGTGAATTCTGAAGTGTTGTGTGCACAGTGCTTATTTTTTCCTTGCAGTTTAGGTGTAGATTGCAGATTGCGATCTCAAGACAAAAGAATGAACATGTTAATTGTTTTCTGCTTTTTGTAGCCCTCCCAGCCATTGACTATAACATAAATCTGCACCAAAAATGCATCAAAAACACACAGTAAAAGCATGCATTTCGTGGTGCATTTTCCTGCCACAGTGTGCAGTTTTGCTGCAGAAATCGTTTGCACCAGATACTCAGAGTTGGCACATACGCTTAGCATCACATTCAACAGATTTAAAAGACATTGAGAAAGATTAAATGAAACAATGGAATGCACTAAAACATCACGTGTATAAGCTAGAGAGGCAAGAATAGGTTTGAGGCTATTTGAATCTTTCTTAAAAGTTCACAAAAATTTTTATTTCCTTAATATTAATTTTTTTTGTGTTTAGAATCACTTAAATGCATAACTACAAAAACATACACAGCGGCACTCTCCAATGCTAAAATATGCTACAAGTGAACAAGGGAATTTTTTTTATTGCCTTACTGCTATATGTCCCCTCCTATACCTGTACATTTTGATTGTCCATACATATTGTACTTGTATTCGTCCACCCTTTCCATATGTAAAGCGCCATGGAATCTAATGGTGCTATATAAATAAATAAATAATAATAATAATAATAATATAAATATTTGAAAAAAGGGATACTTAGCTTATGTATTGACCAATCCATGCGAGCCCTTAACCATGACAAGATGATCTCATTTCTCCGGAACCTAATCTGAAATGTCTCTAATAGTGATGGGCGAGTCCTAAATTACTCGGAATCGCTTGACTCTAGCGAGTCCGAGCCCGGGACTCGCTACTGGTTGCGAGTCTAGCGAGTCCAATGTTAATGCATGAGGAAGCGAGTAATAGCGAGTAGTGTGCGATTTACAAATCACAGATGTGTCTCGGAAGCTTCAGCCTGAAGCAATCCTAGTTTTGTCAGAGACTCTGACAAAACTAGGACTGGCATTGACTTGCATTGGACTCGTTTACTGTGCAAGTAATCGCTGGGAAACTCGCACAGATAAGAGTCCGGCTGTCTGCTCTGTGTGCTGGCTGCCGCAGCTCCAGGGTCCTAGAGCCCGCCTGCTGCCTGATGTAGCAGAGCTGAGATTGTTCTCAGTCTGCTCATTCCCTGTGCATAGACATCTATATCTATGCACAGGGATGTAGAGGAGAGGACATCGCGTTTTGGACTGCGTCGGATGGAAGATGATTTTTTTAATTAAAGATGGAGTCCCTAATGGCTTTTTTTTTTTATTTCTAATAAAAAATTTTCTCTGTGTTGTGTTTTTTTAACCCTTTATTGGAGATTCTTAGTGGCTGGGTCAAACGTGGCCTGACATTAAGAATCTCGGGCTTAATACCAGCTTGTATAACAAAGCTGGTATTAACCCCTTTATTATCCAGCGTGCCACCGCCACCAGGGCCGCTGGAAGAGCGGGGTTCAGCGCCAGAGGATGGCGCTTCAATGAACACGCCATCTTCTGGGGCGCCTGCGGGCTGCAATTTGCAGCGGGGAGTGCCCAAAAAGCTTGGGCATCCCTGCGCTGCAGATTCCAGCCCCCAGCTGCTTAGCTGTACCTGGCTAGACATAGAAATTGCGCGGAGCCCCACGCATTTTTTTTTAATTATTTCATGAAATTCATGAAATAATAATAAAAAAAGGGCTCCCCTATATTCTTGTGTCTGGCCAGGTACAAATAGGCACCTGGGGGTTGGGGGCAGCCCGTCGCTGCCTGCTGGATCCGGCTGGTTCCAGAAATACGGCGAAGCCCATGTAATTTGTTTTCTGAAAAATCAATAAAACAATCCTAAAAAAGGGACTGCATCTTTATTAACCCCTCGCCCATGGTCCAGGGGTTAATAAAGATGCAGTCCCTTTTATTTACATTGTTTTATGGATTTCTCAGAAAAAAATTTTGCGTGGGCTTAGCCGTATTTCTGGAACCAGCCGGATCCAGCAGGCAGCGACGGGCTGCCCCCAACCCCCAGGTGCCTATTTGTACCTGGCCGGACACAAGAATATAGGGGAGCCCTTTTTTTTAATTATTTCATGAATTAAATGAAATAATAAAAAAAAAATGCATGGGGCTCCACGCAATTTCTATGTCTAGCCAGGTACAGCTAAGCAGCTGGGGGCTGGAATCCGCAGCGCAGGGAGGCCCAAGCTTTCTGGGCACCCCCCGCTGCAAATTGCAGCCCGCAGCCGCCCCAGAAGATGGCGCGTTCATTGAAGCACCATCCTCTGGCGCTGAACCCCGCTCTTCCAGCGGCCCTGGTGGCGGTGGCACGCTGGATAATAAAGGGGTTAATACCAGCTTTGTTATACAAGCTGGTATTAAGCCCGAGATTCTTAATGTCAGACCACGTTTGACCCAGCCACTAAGAATCTCCAATAAAGGGTTAAAAAAACACAACACAGAGAAAATTTTTTATTAGAAATAAAAAAAAAAAGCCATTAGGGACTCCATCTTTAATTAAAAAAATCCTCTTCCGTCCGACGTAGTCCAAAACGCGATGTCCTCTCTGCTACATTCCCTGTGCATAGATATAGATGTCTATGCACAGGGATGAGCAGACTGAGAACAATCGCAGCTCTGCTACATCATCTCTGTGAGCAGGCGGGCTCTAGGACCCTGGAACTGCGGCAGCCTGTACAGAGCAGACAGCCGGACTCGGCTCGCAAAGTAACAGCAGTTACTTTGCGAGTTTTCCTGTGATTACTTGCACAGTAATCAGACCAATGCAAGTCAAAGGCAATCCTAGTTTTGTCAGCGTCTCTGACAAAACTAGGATTGATATTGATTTGCATTGGACTCGTTGCTGTGCGAGTAATCGCTGGGAAACTCGCAGAGTACCGAGTCCTGCGAGTCCCTTACTACACGCCGAGTAACGAGTCCTAGCGAGTAGATTCGCCCATCCCTAGTCTCTAACTACCATGTTTTTCCAAAAATAAGCCCTAGCTAGGGTTTTTTGGCATTTTAGGAATGGGCTTGTAATACAAACCCTACTCCAAAAATAAGCCATAGTTGCGTACTATAGTGGGGCTTTGCTGTGGGAGGCAAGAGGAGGCTGGAGCTGCAGACCATCGTCATGTGGGCCCACTCATTAGGCTCTTATAATTTCCACTGTATCCCCCTGTCTATCACCATAGTGCTAAAGCTGATGCAGAGAGGTGGACAATGGGGGCGGTGCATACACTATAAAAGCCAATGTATACTGACTTCCCATCCTTGATATGGCCCCCCTGTCACCCTATATGGCCCCCCCCTGCTGGCATACACACAAAATAGCAAACAATTTAACTCACCCTTCATAGCTCCCTATTCCCAGCATCGCTGTCTTCCTGACTCTTACTGTGTATGCCGGCATCGGATCATGTGACCAGCACAGCGATGACATCACTTTGCTGTGCCGATCACATCATCAGATGCTGGGGCCTGGCATACTCAGTAAGAGTCAGGAAGATGGCGATGCTGCAGGCAGGGGAACTACAGAGGGATAGTTACCGTATATAATCGTGTATAAGCCGACCCGTGTATAAGCCGACCCCCCTACTTTTGCCCCCAAAAACTGGGAAAACCTATTGACTCGTGTATAAGCCGAGGGTGGACCCCAGCACAGGTATACAGCCCCCCCCAGTGGTATACAGGCCTCCCCAGTGGTAGTATACAGCCCCCAGCAGTGTGGTATACAGGCCCCCCCAGTGGTATACAGGCTTCCCCAGTGGTAGTATACAGGCCCCAGCAGTGTTACAGCAGCCTCCCCAGTGGTATATACAGTAGTATATACAGCAGCAGCCCCAGTGGTAGTATACAGCAGCCCCAGTGGTAGTATACAGCAGCCCCAGCAGCCCCAGTGGTAGTATACAGCAGCCACAGCAGCCCCAGTGGTAGTATACAGCAGCCACAGCAGCCTCAGTAATCCAGGTCCCCCCCCCCCCTTGCTCCAGAAACCTGTAAAGTAAAATCTTTATACTTATCACTGTCCTGTCGCCGCCGTCCCCGCCGCTGCCGACTTCGCGCTCACCCGGCTTCATCCGTCTTCTTCCGGCTTCCTGTTCGGCGCAGGCAATGACGTCATTGCCTGCGCCGAACAGGAAGCCGGAAGAAGACGGACGAATGAAGCCGGGTGAGCGCGATGTCGGCAGCGGCGGGGACGGCGGCGACAGGACAGTGATAATTATAAAGATTTTACTTTACAGGTTTCCAGAGCAAGGGGGGGGTGCCCTGGATTACTGAGGCTAATGGGGCTGCTGTATACTCATGGGGGGCGTATGACTCGCGTATAAGCCAAGGGGTGGTACTTTTCAGCCCAATTTTTGGGCTGAAAAACTCGGCTTATACGCGAGTATATATGGTAAAATGTTTGTTAATTTTGTGTGTGCTAGCAGGAGGGCCATATAGTTTGACTGGGGGGCCATATCCAGTATGGGGGGCCATATACAGTATGGGGGCTATACTTAGAATGGCTGCATATCAAGGATGAAGGGCCATGTGCAGGATGCGGTGCCATATCCAGGATGGGGGGCCATAAATACCAGGAAGATGGGAGATTATATATGTCATAAGGATGGGGGATCATGTACGTTTATAACCCCAGTGTAGCCCCCATTATGTAATATGGCCACAATCCTGCTATATTTGGCCCTGATCCTGGAATATATGGCCCCAATTTGTGTGAATGATTTTTTTTGGCCAAAAAAAGGCCTAAACCAAAAGTAAGCTCTGGCCCTTTTTCTGGAGGTCAAAAGAAAATAAGACAGTGTCTTATTTTTGGAAAAACACAGTATCCTTTTTTTATATAGCCAGGATCCTATCTGCCTGGACATTTAAATTTTTAATCTAGTTTGAGGCATTTCAGATTAAGGGCCACTTTACCCACACCAACTTCTGTGTCCAACTTCTGAACAGATCTCTGGTTGCAGTGAAATCATGGATACATTGCTCCATTTTGTGGCTGTGTACAACATGGAGCAATGTATCCATGATTTCACTGCGACCAGAGATCTGTTCAGAAGTTGGACACAGAAGTTGGTGTGTGTAAAGCGGCCCTTAGATCCAGATAAATGAGATCACCTTGTCATGGTTAAGAGTTTACATGGATTGGCCAATACATAAGCTAAGTATCTCTTTTCTGATGGTGGGTTTACACACACCAATTTATCTGTTCAATATCTGAACCAATCTCTGGTTGCAGTGAAATCATGGATACATTGCTCCATGTTGTACACAGCCACAAAATGGAGCAATGTATCCATGATTTCACTGCAACCAGAGATTGGTTCAGATATTGAACAGATAAATTGGTGTGTGTAAACCCACCATCAAATATTCATATAGCAGTAATGCAATATAAAAATTTCCCTTGTTCAATTGTAGCATATTTTAAAATTTTAGAGTGCTGCTGTATATGTTTTTGTAGTTATATTGTATTTTTCAGCTAGCCACCTGTTCATGCCTGTTGGAAGTGAAGGTCAGGTTTTTTTTTACTAATCTGTGAACCAGCCGATGTTGTAGTGCGCTGGAAAAAGTTGTAAAACAGATCCTTCATTGTGCATCTGTCCCAGTTCTGCAGCATCACTGTCAAGATGTCCATAATGATCCAACAGACAGTCTCTTTTTTTTCGGTGCATTTCCTTTCCAGCATCTTCAGACTAAGTCAGCGGTCACACAAGTGTACAGCATGCGATTGGAGAGAATCAAAAGCAGTATGCTAATGACACTCTGCTCAGCCTCTGCTACGAGCATAAGCTAAGTGTCATGTACTGTTTGGAGAGGAGGGTGAGATTAATCTCTCCTCCTTCTCCATTTCCAGTCTCAGTGTATATCACATTGCACGCGGATTAAATCCAAGTACAGTTTGATAGTTCACATGCACTCATAGACTAGAATGAGAGCCCCTGATTTGATTTGATTTGCAGATGTATTTGAGCATGCTGCAACTGTTTTCTCATGTCAGTTTGGCAGAAAAAAATTGCAGATCTGCTCTCCCTAATTGACCAACATTGGTCCTAGTGCAATGCAAGATTGTCTCGTATTGCACTTGTCCAATACCTATGCTTGTGTAAATGATGCCTAAATTGGAGATTTTCTAACTGAGGCGACCCCTACCCTAATGTCACAATGTGCTTCATCACATCAGTGGCCGACTCGAGATCTCCACATTCGAACAAACTGCCAAATTTAATTTTGGCAGATATGGTCTCACTAATGTTAACAATCTGGTGATTACAAGGAAGCTTCTCTATCGGTGGAACTTACCATCATATCGTACAGCTAAAATTTACCCCATATATTAAATATTGGACGGTGATGTAACAATTAAATCTGTTTCATATTTGATGGACATGTTACCTTATTAAATAGTTTTTGTCTTAAATACATAAATTCTTTAGGACAATGTTTAGTTGTAATTATCCCAAGGGTTCACACATGGTATTTTTATGTAATTGTACTTAGAAGATACATTTAAGGCTTGAGTCACACTGGCGTGATCTGCAAGTTTATCCTCAGCCCTATACAGGATGAGGAAAAAATGTTTTATGCTGCAATTGTCTGAGTCTCGGATCACTGGCACCCATACAAGTCTATGGTGTCAAGTTTATGGTGGAATGAAATTTGTTGATTTTGTCATGGAATTTTAGGAGTTCATGTTCAGACTCAGTCCAGATTATTAGGATGTCATCAATGTACCGGAAGAAGGCCCAGGGTTTGATGCGGCAGGAGGCTAAAAAGTCATTTTACAGTTTAGCCATGATAAGATTGGCATACTGGGGGGCCATTTTGCTTCCCATAGTGGTTCTGGTGCACTATACAAACAGTTCTTCACCAAAAGAAAAAATGTTGTGTGTGAGGATAAATCTGGCGTGCCTTAGTACCGATTCAGAAGGAATCCCATTGACATCAAGAAACATTTGGCAGACAGTAAGTCCAACTTTGTGGGGGATGTTAGAATATAAGGATTCCACATCCATGGTGGCTAAGATGGTACTCTATTGTAGATAGCTTATTTAAAAGGTCTGTCATGTCCTGTATATAGCTGTTTCCTTACCAGTGGTTTAAAGACATATTCCACCCACCCAGAGATTCTTTCAGTGAGTGTTCACACCCCTGAGATGATTGGTCTCCCTGTGCTACCTGGTTTATGAATCTTGGGAAGCATATAGAAAACTTCCATCCTTGGAACCTCAGGTAATAAATCGAGAATGTTTGTGGAATCTGTACCCAAACATTTGATGAGTCTTCTCAACTTCCTCATATATTTTGCAGTTGGGTCCTCATCCAGTTTGGTGTAATACTGTACACTGACGGACACAGACAGAAAGAAACCTTTGTGCAAGAACAGTATAAAGGCCCTTTGCAACTGAGGAACTCAACAAAATACACAATTATACCTGCTTCGGAGGTAGAAATGGGCACCCGTACCTCTTGGGCCCCTGTGCAGCCGTATAGGCTGCACCAATGATATGTCTGCCCCAGTACAGTATATCTATCAGCTGTCTGTGTGCTTCTTTAATGTAGTCCTTTATATTGAGGAGTACAATGGCCCCACCTTTGTCACAGGTTTATTAGTGATCTCCCTGTTTTTCTTCAGGCTGTGAATTGCCTTTCTCTCTTGTACACTGATATTAGATGTTTCTGGTTTTTTTAGCTAATATCGTAGATTATACCAAATGTCCATATCAGAGCTGTAAACTGCGTAACGGCAAAAAAGGTCCAAACACCAAAATTATTTAATTTTGGTTGCTGCGCCATTGCAATAAAATGCAATAACGGGCAATCAAAACAGCGCATCCACAGAAAAATGGTATCATTGGAAACATCAGCTCAAGACGCAAACAATAAGAACTCACACAGCCTCAAATAAAAAAAAAATGAGAACGCTACGAGTCGCAGAACATGGCGCAAAATGCAGAATTCTTTTTTTTTTCAAACGTATGAATTTTTTTCACCAATTAGATAACAATAAAAGTATACATGTTCGGTGTCTGCGAACTTGTACTGACCCAAGGCATCACACAAACACAACAGTTTTACCATATAGTGAACACGGTGAATGAAAAACCCCAATGACAAATGTGTAATTGCACTTTTTTTGCAATTTCACTGCACTTGGAATTTTTTTCCCATTCACCTGTACACTGTATGGTAAAATTAATTATTTAATCTGAAAGTATAACTTGTGAAAATGAAGTCTATGTCTATATTGACAGAAAAATAATAATAATAATTATAATTTGTATAATTAACAGCACCTGTAACTTACCTGTGGCACCTAACAGGTGTTGGCAATAACTAAATCACACTTGCAGCCAGTTAACATGGATTAAAGTTGACTCAACCTCTGTCCTGTGTCCTTGTGTGTACCACATTGAGCATGGAGAAAAGAAAGAAGACCAAAGAACTGTCTGAGGACTTGAGAAACCAAATTGTGAGGAAGCATGAGCAATCTCAAGGCTACAAGTCCATCTCCAAAGACCTGAATGTTCCTGTGTCTACCGTGCGCAGTGTCATCAAGAAGTTTAAAGCCCATGGCACTGTGGATAACCTCCCTAGATGTGGACGGAAAAGAAAAATTGACAGGAGATTTCAATGCAAGATTGCACGGATGGTGGATAAAGAACCTCGACTAACATCCAAACAAGTTCAAGCTGCCCTGCAGTCCGAGGGTACAACAGTGTCAACCCGTACTATCCGTCGGCGTCTGAATGAAAAGGGACAGTATAGTACGATACCCAAGAAGACCCCACTTCTTACCCTGAGACATAAAAAAGCCAGGCTGGAGTTTGCCAAAACTTACCTGAGAAAGCCTAAAATGTTTTGGAAGAATGTTCTCTGGTCAGATGAGACAAAAGTAGAGCTTTTTGGGCAAAGGCATCAACATAGAGTTTACAGGAGAAAAGAAGAGGCATTCAAAGAAAAGAACACGGTCCCTACAGTCAAACATGGCAGAGTTTCCTGACATTTTGGGGTTGCTTTGCTGCCTCTGGCACAGGGCTGCTTGACCGTGTGCATGGCATTATGAAGTCTGAAGACTACCAACAAATTTTGCAGCATAATGTAGGGCCCAGTGTGAGAAAGCTGGGTCTCCCTCAGAGGTCATGGGTCTTCCAGCAGGACAATGACCCAAAACACACTTCAAAAAGCGCTAGAAAATGGTTTGAGAGAAAGCAATGGAGACTTCTAAGGTGGCCAGAAATGAGTCCAGACCTGAATCCCAGAGAACACCTGTGGAGAGATCTAAAAATGGCAGTTTGGAGAAGGCACCCTTCAAATATCAGGGACCTGGAGCAGTTTGCCAAAGAAGAATGGTCTAAAATTCCAGCAGAGCATTGTAAGAAACTCATTGATGGTTACCGGAAGCAGTTGATCGCAGTTATTTTGGCTGAAGGTTGTGCAACCAAATACAGTTAGGGCCAGAAATATTTGGACAGTGACACAATTTTGGCGAGTTGGGCTCTGCATGCCACCACATTGGATTTGAAATGAAACCTCTACAACAGAATTCAAGTGCAGATTGTAACGTTTAATTTGAAGGGTTGAACAAAAATATCTGATAGAAAATGTAGGAATTGTACACATTTCTTTACAAACACTCCACATTTTAGGAGGTCAAAAGTAATTGGACAAATAAACATAACCCAAACAAAATATTTTTATTTTCAATATTTTGTTGCGGATCCTTTGGAGGCAATCACTGCCTTAAGTCTGGAACCCATGGACATCACCAAACGCTGGGTTTCCTCCTTCTTAATGCTTTGCCAGACCTTTACAGCCGCAGCCTTCAGGTCTTGCTTGTTTGTGGGTCTTTCCGTCTTAAGTCTGGATTTGAGCAAGTGAAATGCATGCTCAATTGAGTTAAGATCTGGTGATTGACTTGGCCATTGCAGAATGTTCCACTTTCTTGCACTCATGAACTCCTGGGTAGCTTTGGCTGTATGCTTGGGGTCATTGTCCATCTGTACTATTAAGCGCCGTCCAATCAACTTTGCAGCATTTGGCTGAATCTGGGCTGAAAGTATATCCCGGTACACTTCAGAATTCATCCGGCTACTCTTGTCTGCTGTTATGTCATCAATAAACACAAGTGACCCAGTGCCATTGAAAGCCATGCATGCCCATGCCATCACGTTGCCTCCACCATGTTTTACAGAGGATGTGGTGTGCCTTGGATCATGTGCCGTTCCCTTTCTTCTCCAAACTTTTTTCTTCCCATCATTCTGGTACAGGTTGATCTTTGTCTCATCTGTCCATAGAATACTTTTCCAGAACTGAGCTGGCTTCTTGAGGTGTTTTTCAGCAAATTTAATTCTGGCCTGTCTATTTTTGGAATTGATGAATGGTTTGCATCTAGATGTGAACCCTTTGTATTTACTGTCATGGAGTCTTCTCTTTACTGTTGACTTAGAGATAGATACACCTACTTCACTGAGAGTGTTCTGGACTTCAGTTGATGTTGTGAACGGGTTCTTCTTCACCAAATAAAGTATGCGGCGATCATCCACCACTGTTGTCATCCGTGGATGCCCAGGCCTTTTAGAGTTCCCAAGCTCACCTGTCAATTCCTTTTTTCTCAGAATGTACCCAACTGTTGATTTTGCTACTCCAAGCATGTCTGCTATCTCTCTGATGGATTTTTTCTTTTTTTTCAGCCTCAGGATGTTCTGCTTCACCTCAATTGAGAGTTCCTTTGACCGCATGTTGTCTGGTCACAGCAACAGCTTCCAAATGCAAAACCACACACCTGGAATCCACCCCTGACCTTTTAACTACTTCATTGATTACAGGTTAACAGGGGAGACGCCTTCAGAGTTAATTGCAGCCCTTAGAGTCCATTGTCCAATTACTTTTGGTCCCTTGAAAAAGAGGAGGCTATGCATTACAGAGCTATAATTCCTAAACCCTTTCTCCGATTTGGATGTGGAAACTCTCATATTGCAGCTGGGAGTGTGCACTTTCAGTCCATATTATATATATAATTGTATTTCTGAACATGTTTTTGTAAACAGCTAAAATAACAAAACTTGTGTCACTGTCCAAATATTTCTGGCCCTAACTGTATTAGGCTGAGGGTGCCAATACATTTGTCTGGCCCATTTTTGGAGTTTTGTGTGAAATGATCAATGTTTTGCTTTTTGCTTCATTCTCTTTTGTGTTTTTTCATTGAAGACAAATTAAATGAAGATAATAATACCAAAGAATTTGTGATTGCAATCATTTTCAGGAAGAAACTGAGTATTATCTGACAGAATTGCAGGGGTGTCAATACTTTTGGCCATATCTGTATATTTATGAAGATTTAAGAATAATGCAATGAATACACAGGATTTTACGGGCAAAATATATACATTATCATTAAATGTAATTGCTCTCGCTGTGAGTGGGGGTTAAATTCCGTGCCAATATCGCAACGGCAATACCGGGCGGCCAATCAGTGATGCGGCTTCGTTCAATATAACTGCATGTGTGACACTTCACCAGCGATCAGTAAGGTACCGTCACACTTGGCGATGCTCCAGCGATTTCTACAGGTCGTATCTTTGTCGGGATCTCTGGAGCATCGCCAAATGTGACTGTACCTTACTGATTGCCACGATCAGCGATCTGATAGCGGGGTCCTGGTTGATGCATGTCACACTGAGCAACATCGCTAGTGCCGGTCAGGGTACTTCCATTGCGAGCGGCCGGGAGATGACATCGCCGCTGACCTCCATGCGGCAGGAGATGACTCGTGGCTCCCAACGGTAGCGGTGGCGTTCATGGTTCAAATCCTAATGCTAATTCGCAGCCGGACTTTGCGAAGCGTGATTTGCGTTACAGAGAGACAGACAGACAGAATTAGACGATTATATAATAGATGGGAGCTCAATGCGACACAGTGTGGAACACAAAGGAAGAGGAAGTGAAGGGGGCTCCTCTTCCATGTGTTCCATGCAGCGGAAGTGACGGCCTGGATTCAGGGGCAGAGCGGGGGCTGGCGGCCAGCCCCAGGAATGAATGAGAGCACCGTACCGCGCCACACCACCAGTAAGATAATAATACTGGCGCTAAGCAGGCGGGTGGGCGATGGTGAGCCCCTCATTCACGCCTGGGCCCCTGCATTTGCCCGAGTATGCCGGATGCTGACGCCGGCCCTGCTCCACAGCTCCATTTTCCGCCGCTGAGTTGCCAGGAAGTAGTGGGCGGGACTATCTGTGGCTATTTCTGTCTGTTTCTCTGTAACGGAAATCCCACATCGCTGATTGGTCGCGGCCGGCCGGGCGCAACCAATCAGCGACGCGGGATGTCCGTTACAGAGAGACAGACAGAATTAGATGATTATATAGTAGGATTCATCATTTTAATGTTATTTAACATTATGGAAGCTTTCTTATCTTATGTTTTGGAACATTCTGCCTTGGTATTAAAACATCCTATTCTTTAGCCTAACTCCCAGACATAGATGACCTTCACTAATTCACAGTAAGCAATACTTGATATGAAAGCATTATTTCTTAAAGGCAAATAGTATTTAAAGGGATGGGAACATCAATGTTAGATATGCAGTATAATTCAGGATAAAAGCACATAGATACAATGTTATGGATTTTTCACTATGTAACGGGAGGGGGAGAAGGGGAAGGTAGGAAATCACTCCTACATGACATAGCGATTCTAGCGAAAAAATGTATCCTGAGGCACTGGGTCTCGGCCGAGATCCCATCTTTAAATGAGTTGTTGCATAATATTAAACAGTTGTTATATCTGGAGAAGTTGGAAGCTGAAAGGGACAAAACCAAACAAACAGAACGGTTTTTCAATAAGTGGCGGAAGTTCATTGAACAGAGATGCTCTAGGGATGAGATACAATGGATAATGACATCATTTGTGCAGGCAGAGTGGTACTTAATGAATGATCTTCAGGGCACACTGGGGAGGCTAAAAGTTTAAAACTCTGAAATTGGGTCATCCTAGTCAGATAGGGAGGTGCTACGCAGCTTAGGGGGAGGGATGTGGGTTGTTTTGCAGATGTTTTTTTTTTATGTTAGGATACATTATGAGGTTATGATGATCCATGCGATTGTGTTACCACTGTTTACAATGTCACTGAATTTTGTATTTGTCCTGCCTTTTCTTTGAAAATAAATAAAAAATGATTTGTTAAAATCACATAGATAAATCTTTGGATATTTTCATACATGGATATACAGTATATTGATTTACTTAACACATCGAATAAACAAATTTATAAAGTTTCCCGACCTGTATGTAAATTCCTACTTTCAAGTCAGATGGGCCTTCATTCATTCTGGTCCTCACCGCCTCTCTGGTCTTCCTCTGCCTATTCATTCTTCTCAGCACCATCTCTTCTTAGGTCCCAGTCTTCTTTCCAGCATCTGCGCAGATTTCTCTAAGTTTGTGCAAGTGCCGTGAGTTCTGCCCTAGTGTGGGTAGAGTGTCATACTGCACTAGGTCTGAACGAGCCTTTAAGGTACTGTTACATGGCACAACATTGCGCACGGCATCGCTCAAAAGTGACGTGTTCAACGATGTTGAAACGACATCGTTAGTGCGTCGTTGCGTGTAACCGAACGAGTCAACTACGTTAATTAGTCAAGTTGGAGTTGCAGGTTTATGAACATGTTCAAAAACCTGATGAAGTCGTTCAAGCGATCTGCTAGTATCATTCTGTGTGACACCGCGATAACGATGTCATGGACAACTTCGCCCATTCACAGAAATGAGCAGGGATCGTTCGCGGGATTGTGCAAACGATACCTGCTCAAAACATCGTTGGTGAGTTGTCCACGATATCTAGACGTGTGACATCTCACCAGCGATGTTGAAATGATGTAAAAAACGACCACGCGCCCCCGAGATCTTTGTGGACATTGTTTCAACGACGTGCCATGTAACAGTACCTTTAGGTTCACACAACCATAATGCAGTAAGACTCTCTACCCACAGTAGGGCAGAGCTCATGGCGCCTGCGCGAAATTAATATAATCTGCACAGACGCCGGAAAGAAGACTGGGACCTGAGAAGAAAAGCAACTACCATTTTTTCTTTTTTTCGCGATGTGTGCCAGGGTTACATTTCTGTACTGGGACCTGAGAAGAGGCAGCATTCAGAAGATGAAGTAGAGGAAGACCAGAGAGGCGGTGAGGACCGCACAAAATGAAGACTCATCTGACCCGTAAGTATGAATTTACAAACAGGGAGGGAAAGTTTATAAAGTTGTTAATTCGGTGTGCCAGGGTTGTAGGGAGATAAGAGCAACCTTCATTAAATGCAGCATAGGGGATACTGAAGGGGGCACTTTTAGCTTAGGGTTGCTTCACACTGCGGCGTGATGCGGTCCGGGTCTGTCCGGGAGGACCCAGACAGCCGCGGACCGGATCAGCACACAGGACTGGGGGGCTATTATGCCCTCCGGTCCGGTGTGCAGCGCACGCAGCTGCAGCCGTTGACAGGTCAGGACCGCAGCGCCCGCAGTCCTGACTTATGAGCAGTGGGAACTGCGTGCAGCTGCACACCGGACCGGAGGGCATAATAGCCCCCCAGTCCTGTGTGCTGATCCGGTCCACGGCTGTCTGGGTCCTCCCAGACAGAAGCGGACCGGATCATGCCCCAGTGTGAAATCGGCCTTAGTAAGCACAAAAGGGATGAAAGGTTCACATTAAATCAAGCTGAAGTAAATGGTTCCTGTTCTTTGGCTATATTTGTATCTCAAACAATCTCCTACGAACATGAATTAGACAATAATCAGCTAGGGGGAAAAAACATACTTTTAATACAACAAGAAAAAACCTGATTAGTTACTTTGTGCAATATTCAAAGAAAATACAGTGATCGTGAAGGTCAAAACTGCATTTTCTTTAAGAGGTTTATCAGGACAAAGCAGCACCATGGATGGGGGAGGGGTTGCCCATATAAAGGACATTAGTTTATAAGTTGGCTAGAAGAAACTTATACTTTATGACAATCACAATGATTCTGATTATACATAGTTTGTGTGTACTGAAGCTTGACAGCATGGTTCTGTTACAATCTGGAAAGTTTATTATTCTATTGCTAAGCACGACACTATCTTCAATAGCTTGCATGAGCGGTACATTATGATAACCAAATGGTAATCAACAATATGTTAACATTGTACCCTATTGTGCATTAGCTGCGGGCGTTGTTGATGCCTGAAGATGCTTTGCATTTTGAACAGGTCTTTTTTCTAATCCTCACATTGTGATAATATGTCTGTCCCCGTCACCTTCTCTGAATGGGAACATATCATGGATGCCCTTGACAGTGCTCATGTATCATTGTAGCTTGCTGTGAAAGTCAATGGCTCATGTGCAACAGGAAGGAAAATCTGCTGTTGGCATATCACAATATATCAGTGTTTTCAAATCTGTTTCTTCTTTTCTTACTTAAGGTACCACTTTAAACAAGCTGATTAATTCATAGTGCTTTCACCAGAGGTAGTAGATGTGCTTATGACAAGAAAAGAGTAGATTTCAACAAAGGATATGTATAAACCAAGGATGCTTACAAGTGCCTGGCCTGTTATCAACATATAAATAGCAGAAATCATTTTTCTTTCTCTGAAAATATAGTATATACAGGCATTTCTAACAATACTATTTACAATTTGCACATAATACTCACTGACTATGTAACATATGAATGGCACAATATAAAAAGCAGTTGCATCTATTATATAAATACTGGAGGGATTTGTGACGTCACATCCGTCACTTTGTCCCAGCGTCCGGTCACTGGGCAGAGCTACACCCGCTCAGGGTGAGCCAAGATGGCGGCCGTAAGCTGGAGCGGGACTCATAGAGCCCGCTACGCTTACGGCCGCCCCTAACACACACACCACACACACACAACACACACACACACATACACAGTCGCCTATACTTACCACCTCTCCTCCATCTTCTCCGCCGCCGACATGTCGCCGCTCCTGGCAGAACTGGATCCATATTGGATCCAGAGCTCCAGGGGCGGCGACATGTCGCCAGAACAGAGGACTCAGAAAGACGCAGGCGGCAGGGAGAAGCAGGGACGGTGGTAAGTATATCGGAGTGTGTGTGTGTGTGTGTGTCCGTCCACCCCACTCTGCTCACCACTGACCACTCTGCCCACCGCTGACCACTCTGCCCACCGCTGACCACCTCTGCTCACTGCTGACCACTCTGCCCACCGCTGACCACTCTGCCCTGCGTTGACCACTCTGCCCACACAGCGCCACTGCGCTGACCACTGCCCACACAGCGCTGCTGCGCTGACCACCCTGCCCACCCAGCGCCGCTGCGCTGACCACTCTGCCCACACATCGCCGCTGCGCTGACCACCCTGCCCACACAGCGCAGCTGCCCTGACCACCCTGCCCACATAGCACCGCTGCGCTGACCACCCTGCCCACACAACGCTGCTGCGATCACCACCCTGCCCACACAGCGCCGCTGCGCTGACCACCCTGCCCACAAAGCACTACTGCACTGACCACTCTGCCCACCGCGCTGCTGCGCTGATCACCCTGCCCACCACGCTGCTGCGCTGACCACCCTGCCCACCGCACTCGCTGCTAACCACTGAGCCACCGCGCAGTGCTAACCACTGAGCCACCGCGCAGTGCTAACCACTGAGCCACAGCGCAGTGTTAATCACTGAGCCACAGCGCAGTGCTAACCACTGAGCCACCGTGCAGTGCTAACCACTGAGCCACCGCGCAGTGCTAACCACTGAGCCACCGTGCAGTGCTAACCACTGAGCCACAGCGCAGTGCTAACCACTGAGCCACAGCGCAGTGCTAACCACTGAGCCACCGCGCAGTGCTAACCACTGAGCTACCGCGCAGTGCTAACCAGAGCCACCATGCAGTGCTAACCACTGAGCCACCGCGCAGTGCTAACTACTGAGCCACTGTATACTCTGCTAACCACTGAGCTGCCTTACAGTGCTCCATCCTACCTCACCCTGCCGCTTTATCCTCCATCCTCCTCCTCCCACTGCTCTGTGCTCTGTCCTCCCCCTGCCTGTACCGTTCCATCCTCCTCCACCGCTTCCTCCTCCTTCCTTTGTCCGCCTCCTCTCTGCCACTCCATCCTCCCCCTGCCTGTGCTGCTCCATCCTCCCCCACCCCACCGCTTCTTCCTCTGTCCTCCTCCCCCCGCCGCTTTGTGCTCCTTCCTCCCACTGCCGTTCTGTCCTCCCCCTGCCTGTGCTGCTCCATCCTCCCCCACCGCTTTGTCCTCCGTCCTCCTCCCTACACCGCTCTGTGCTCCGTCCTCCCCCTGCTGCTCTGTCCTCCCCCTTCCTGTGCCGCTCCATCGTCCCCCACCCCACCGCTTCCTCCTCCTTCCTTTATCCTCCTCCCCCCGCCACGCCATCCTCCGTCCTCCCCCTGCCTGTGCTGCTCTGTCCTCCCCCACCCCTGCCGCTCTGTCCTACCCCTGCCGCTCTGTCCTCCCCATGCCGCTCTGTCCTCCCCCTGCCGCTCTGTCCTCCCCCTGCTGCTCTGTCCTCCCCCTGCCTGTGCCGCTCCATCCTCCCCCACCGCTTCCTCCTCCTTCCTTTGTCCTCTTCACCTCCGCCACTCCATCCTCTGTCCTCCCCCTGCCCGTGCTGCTCCGTCCTCCCCCACCCCGCCGCTTCATCCTACTTCCTCCTCCCTCCTGCCGCTCTGTGCTTCATCCTCCCCCTGCCGATCCGTCCTCCTCCTGCCTGTGCCACTCCATCCTCCCCCACCCTACCGCTTCTTCCTCCTTCCTTTGTCCTCCTCCCCTCTGCCACTCCATCCTCTGTCCTCCCCCTGCCTGTGCTGCTCCTTCCTCCCCCACCCCGCCGCTTCGTCCTCTGTCCTCCTCCCGGCCGCTCTGTGCTCCATCCTCCCCCTGCCGCTCCTTCCTCCCCCTGCCTGTGCTGCTACATCCTCCCACACCTCGCTGCTACCTCCTCTGTCCTCCATCCTCCTCCCCCCTGCTGTTCTGTCCTCCCTCCTACCCCTGCCACGCCGTTCTTCCCCCGCTGCTCCTTCTTCAAAGTTCCTCCCAATTCAGCCCTCACTGCCTTCCCCATGCAATCTCTATTTCTATATTCTAGAATACCCGATGCATTAGAATCGGGCCACCGAGAGTTCCCAGACGCCATACTGGATCCAGTCCTGGGTGCGGCGACATGTCGGCAGAACAGAGGACTCAGGAAGACGCAGGCGGCAGAGAAGAAGCAGGGACGGTAAGTATATCAGAGTGTGTGTGTGTCCGTCCCCCCCACCGCTGACCACCCTGCCCACGGCGCTGCGCTAACCACCCTGCCCACGGCGCTCGCTGACCACTCTGACAACGGCGCTGCGCTGACCACTCTGCCCACGGCGCTGCGCTGACCACTCTGCCCACGGCGCTGCGCTGACCAATCTCACCGCACTCACTGCTAACCACTGAGCCACCGCACTCACTGGTAACCACTGAGCCACCGCACTCACTGCTAACCACTGAGCCACCGCGCAGTGCTAACCACTGAGCCACCACGCAGTGCTAACCACTGAGCCACCGCGCAGTGCTAACCACTGAGCCACCACGCAGTGCTAACCACTGAGCCACCGCGCAGTGCTAACCACTGAGCCACCGCCCAGTGCTGACCACTGAGCCACCGCCCAGTGCTAACCACTGGGCCACCGCGCAGTGCTAACCTCTGAGCCACCGCCCAGTGCTAACCACTGAGCCACCGCCCAGTGCTAACCACTGAACCACCGCGCAGTGCTAACCACTGAGCTACCGCGCAGTGCTAACCACTGAGCCACCGTATACTCTGCTACCCACTGAGCCACCTGTATACACACAATTCATTTCGCCGCACTCCGCTAACTATTAGTAAATAAACTATATATGGATTCTAGACTACCCGATTCTTTAGAATCGGGCCGCCATCTAGTTTAAAATAATAAACATTGAAATATGTCATAGTTTATGTCATAATGGAATCTGATTAAAATATTCCCCGTTATCATCTGGAAGAAAAAATATTTTACTATGTGTTAATTATGCAAATAGATCATTGAGACCCAATGTTCCTCATTACAGGTTCAGTGAATGCCCCCCAGCTGTATGTATAAGGGTATGTGATCACGATCCAGAGGCCCTGCGTGTTAGATGCAGTGTCTCTGGACCTGAAAGAAGCCATGGGCAAGCGTAGCCATCCTGCACTCCTTAACTGAGTTGGGTGCAGGATGATGTTTCCCTGCATCCACCCACAGGAGATCCCTACCGAGTCTGCAAATTAAATGAACATTCTGCAGAGCTGAGGGAGTGCAGCAAACCGCACCGCAGCTGAAACCCGCTGCGGTCAGGTGAAGCATGGTGTGCATGGGATTTCTTGAAATCCCATCAAGTGTGAGTGTTCTGTACATTGCAGTGTTTTGGACGCAGCGACAATTTGGTGTGTCCAAAATGCTGCGTATCCTTTGCATTTAGCAAAGTGACTAGATTAGTGTGCAGTGTCAGTGAGAACTGTGGTAAGAACAACAGATACTGAAGTTGCTCTGTCAATGCCCGTAATGAGATACAAGAGCAGTACCACAGAGTGGACCAATGACCACTTTAAGCACACTCAAAGTAGTAAAGTACAGCCTCACCTCCTATTAAATCAGGAGTGCTGTACCAGAGATGATTGAGCAGGCAGTACAAGAAGGACTTGGGTGGAGTTTTAATGTATTCCTTTGGAGCTGAGGCATGAAATAATATTTTGTGGGATTAAGGTAATTTTGGTAGAGGTAAGCAATAGAGATGAGCGGTGTTCGACTCGAATTGTTCGCCAATCTCAAATTCGAGCTGTTTTTGGCGATGTTCGAGTCGTTCGTCGAATTAGAACAATTTGCTCTAAATTCGGCAGTTCGAGTTCATGTTCGATTTCAGTTCGATTTCAGTACCGCAAGGTATATACATTCTTTGTGGAACTGAAATGAAGTAAAATCAAGGGTTAAAAATAATAAAAATCGATACTCACCTCTCTAATCCATCCAGCGACGCTTCCAGCACTGCCTACCTGTTGGAGATGTGATCCCGGCAGCATTTCCCGGTGAAATGACGAGTTCTCGCGATAACTCATCATGTGACCGGAAACCGCTGCCGAGATTATGATGTCACCGCAGGTCCTACAGGTCCTCACTAGTAATGAATAGTAGTGAGGACCTGCGGTCACATGACGAGTTCTCGCGATAACCCGTCATGTGACCGGAAATCACTGCGGGATTATGATGTCACCGCAGGTCCTACAGATCCTCACTACTATTCACTACTAGTGAGGGCCTGTAGGACCTGCAGTGACATCATAATCTCGGCAGCGGTTTCCGGTCACATGACGAGTTATCGCGAGAACTCGTCATTTCACCGGGAAACGCTGCCGGGATCACATCTCTGACAGGTAGGCAGTGCTGGAAGCGTCGCTGGATGGATTAGAGAGGTGAGTATCGATTCTTATTATTTTTAACCCTTGATTTTACTTCATTTCAGTTCCGCAATGTATGTATATACATTGCGGAACTGAAATTGACCACCACCCTAGTGTTTTAGTGTGTTCGAGGGTGTTCGACGAACATTCGACGAACATTCGACGAACACACCGTCCATTCGACGAATCGAATCGAACTAGAACACTAGGGTGGTGGCTCAACTCTAGTAAGCAAGAGATAGGCTAGGGCCACACTAGCGTAGTGGCCTCCATCATAGGGGGTCTGCCAAAGACCCGAATTCCCACAGCATTAACGCAGTGTTACCATAGTGTAACGCTGCCTTAGCGCTGCTAATAGAGTCCTATGGGTGTCCAACACCATTGCGCATGCAAATGTCGGCACATAAGTGCTGGAATTTGAAATCTTGCGCTATTTCGTAGTGCACATTAGAACGCTCCTTGCCGCGTTGTCCTGTGCGCTAATAAATAGCACGAGATTTAAAACTCCGGCACTAATCAGACAGCGTTTTAATGCGCTACGGAGTCCGTTACCCATAGGATCTATTGGCAGCTTTAATGCAGCATTACACTACGGTAATGCTGCTTTAATACTGTGGGAATTCACGTCTTTCGTGGCCCCTGATGATGGAGGCCACAACACAAATGTGTCCCTAATCTTACCTGTCTGTAAAACATAATTGTGGGTAGAGGGTTTTAAGAGAATGTAGATTAATACAATTTTTCCGTGCCCAGTGAGGGAACAGTGGATTCTAGCAATACCTTTTTTTAGTTAAACATATTCTAATAGGAGGGAGTGGAAGTTGAGATGTCATGCTAGGGATAAAGGGTTGCCATTTGCCTCATGGAACTAGAACATCAAGATACTTTTTCACAGCCAGCATAGTGCACTACACATATCTCTATGATTGGCACTTTATAGAAGCTTTATATGTGTGCAAGCAATCCCCTGCATGAATAGTTGTTGTGTGTGGCTTTCCATCGGTATTTTGCATCTGTGCTTCCATTTTTTATCATTAGTTCCTGCTGCTTCATGCAGTACATTGGTATTGATGGTTTTCTCACCAAGTATTAGTTAGAATCATTGCTTTATTTTGTAATATGTTGATTTGATATCTTTTTTCTGTGAATTGCTTTTCTTTTTAATGTGAAGTATTTGGTGTATAAATCTTCTACCTCTGTGTCTTCTGGCAGAAAAATGCACCAAACATTTAATGCATTTTTAAGCATCTTTAATGCGTTTTTATGACCCGCCCCAGGGCCGTGGAGTACCTGGTTTTAGTTGGGGAAGTCACAGGGCCTGTTGCCTGGTTCCGTGGCCCTCATGGTCGCTGAAAAGGGGAACAGTCAATGGAAATAGTAGAAATAGTGACTCTTGACGCCACCTATGGCTCCGGTATGAATACCGGTGCTGCAGGACAGACTTCTGGGGTGATGGTGAAGCAGCAAAGTGGATTTGCTCCCCATAGGTGGAGTGGGATTCCTGGGGCAGTAGTGGATGATGGGAGTTGTGGAAGAGGTCGGCGACTCTTCCGGTACAGGCGAATTAAGTACACCACACAATTTATAACTTGCAACAGGTTTACTGGCAGTTCTTTAAACACAGTCTTTTTGAGTCTGCCTGGCCTGGGTAGTCACTGGAAGTTAGGATGCCGCACTTGGGTCCTCGGTGGAATGCCTGCTGTTCCTGTCTGGTTCCTTCCTGCCCTCTCTCCTGTCTCCCTCAGTGCCTCCACATGCAGAGCCTGAAGCCAGCTTCCTCAGATCCTCTCTAACTGAGTGACTCTTCTCTGAGCCCTCGGGATCCTCTACGGTGCCTTTTCCTAGGTACTCCAGGTGTCGGCCTCAACTCCCTGAAGAAACTTGGACCTCCGCTTCGGCGGCTCGGGGGTGAACACCCATACCACTCTGGGACTGAACCCGTCCGGCCGGTAGTCGTACCTGGTGCCCCTAGGGTCCCCTTCAGACCAGACGGCCCCTCCACCTTCTACTCCTTGCTCCCCAATGGAGCTCTTCCACTCACTAACTGACTAACGCTCCTCCCACACACTTTTCCACCCTGTCTCTCCTCCCATAGGACTGGGTCCTCCCCTAGAAGGTCCATCCACAGTCCCCCACCTAGGGTGCGTGTGAATGCATGCAATGAGGGTCCCCTATGCAGCATCCCAACATCTCAACTACAGGACAACCACACACTCCCTTATGGGTGCAGCACCCCTCCATTGTGTCCCTTCCAGTGGGCGCCACATTTACATGCATTTGTTGTGTGGTGTTTTTTTTACCATGACAGCCTAGTTAATAAGAGAGAGAGGGAGAGAGAGAAAGCCGAATGTGTTATGGATGTCTATACCCCGCCCTGGACGTGTCCATAATTCTGTCCCCCTGTTTTTTTTCCATTTACATAGTCCTGCCAATTTAGCTTATTTGAATTGAATTGAGAGAGAGAGCGAAAGATTTTCCTGCTGGTGAAAAGATTTTATCTCACTTTGTGTCATATCATGAGTTTTTTAGGGAAAGGGCACCAAATCCGCATTGAAAAATATACTGTGTGAACAGCAATGTGTTTTTCCCAAAATTTTGCATGATTGCATTGAAGTCAAGGGGTGAAAAGATGCTGCAAAAGTGCAGAATAATTGACATGCTCCAGATTTTTTCTGCACCAAATCTACATCTCATCTACAAGTATAAAATAAGTAACATGCACAATACTTCAGAATTCTGATTATCTTTGCTGACATAAGGATATACTGCGGATCTGTGACAAATCTGCACCAAAAAAACACATCTAAAACATAGTGTGCGTATGGCCTAAAGCATCCTTGATGTTGGTTTCACACTTACCTGTTAAGGCAAAAATATCAGTTACTACCTCATGTATTTTTATATTGGAGTGTCTGTCCCTGAGGTCTGCACGTAGGCTAGGGTCACATTAACGTTATTGGGTGTTACGTTAAAAACTTAGAATTTGGTAGCCTTAACGCCTTGTTACCGCCATGGTAACGCGGCGTTAACGCTGCCAATGTTACCCTATGGTGACACGCAGCTCAAACGTCGGCATCTGAGTGCCGGTGTTTGAAATGTCACACTTTTTCCTAGCACATGAAAAGACACTTTCTGCAGAGTCATTTGATGCATTAGGAAAAACTGCGAAATTTCAAACACCAGCACTCAGATGCCGGCGTTTGAGCTGCGTGTCACCATAGGGTAACATTGGCAGCGTTAACTCTGCGTTACCATGGCGGTAACAAGGCGTTAAGGCTAACAAATTCTAAGTTTTTGATGGAACCCCCCAATAACTTTAATGTGACCCTAGCCTAAGTGCAGACCACAGGGACAGACACTCCAATATAAAAGTTTATCAAAGTTTATAGTGAGGTGGCTGTGAGATCACCATGGGGATGCAGGAGTTAGCGCATAGAAGGATTTATGGGTACAAGAGTAACAGTCCTTTTTACCTTTAATGATGTAGTTCAGGTATTGCCGTGTACTGATTGAAGATGTTTATGGGGTCCGAAGCCTGGAGGCAAATTGAGGCTGTCCACACCAGGCAAGTCTGAGATTTTCCTATTATGTCGTGTCCGGTGGGCCCTGGATGCATAAAGCAGTGCTGTGACCCTCTCCACTCTGTACTAGCCTTGTGACAGGCAGCGTGAACCCTTCTTCCAGCCATGCCTTTCTTTAGCCCTCCTGGGCTCTGTAGTGCGGCTGTGTCTCCTGACTCTTTTAGTGAATGGGGAGTATAAAATCATCCGCTCTCCAGATTTGGTCGCTGGGTATGGAATCCCTGATGACTTCAGTCTCTGGTGACCATACTGCGCTTGATCCTGGGTGAGCTGACACTGCTACCACTCCCCAGACCTTCTTCATCTCCTCCTCAGACCCTCGCTACGAGCTCAACACTCTGTCAGTTCCCTAGGATGGGTCTAATGTGGCTGCTGTCCCTAGGGTGCCTCTACAGTCTTCTCTTGAACTCAACTGTCACCTAAATGCTCCTGGCTGGAATTGACTAGCTCTGTTCCCTGCACCTGTATTTATAGTGGACCTCAACTGACATCACCAGCTAACCTGACATCAGTTTTTAAAGCTCCCCCTACAGGCCCAGGGTGGGAGATGTTATGAATGTGTTTTACCTTGTGGATG
Organism: Allobates femoralis; assembly: GCA_033576535.1. Classification (NCBI taxonomy): domain Eukaryota; kingdom Metazoa; phylum Chordata; class Amphibia; order Anura; family Aromobatidae; genus Allobates; species Allobates femoralis. The sequence goes on from JARQOC010000002.1 coordinate 200,002,751, forward strand.
CCTTGCCTTACCTCCAAGCTTGTAGTGTGGTTACTGGATCCCAGGGTGCCACACATTCTTTATAGCTGCTTCTTGTTTCCCCCCATTGCAAAGTTCATCTCCTGCACTTATCATTCTAGGCTGAAACCAGATGCAAACCATCACTGGAGGTGACTGCGCATTGCACTTCCTCATGTCAGGCTGGAATCACACTGTCCGTGTGATATGCAACTAAGTCGGACGTGTCACAGAAGATTAACCTGGAATGGCTCTCCCCTCTCTGGATGGGAACATCAGCTGCATGTGTTTCTAAGCAGCTCCCGACTCCTGTCCTGACAGGGGGGTTAATTCAACGTTAATCATCCGTGACACATCCGACTTAGTTGCATATCACACAGACAGTGTGATTCCAGCCTTAGACATAGCTTGCATCACTTCTAAGACCTCAATATGGCCAGTAGTCTTGGCGTAAAATAAACAGGCTAGAGCTACGACAGAGGAAAGAAGGGAACCTAAGGAATAAATGACAGGAAATAAGAATCACTTACAGGATGTCAGTCTTGGTGCATGTGATTAAAATTTTCTAGAGACCCCTAGGGAGAATTAATATTTTCTCATAGATTATTAGGTATTAGGTACAAGGTATTAGAATGTTTTCACATAAAGGTTTGTGTGTGTTTTGAACGCATCCCATAGACTTATATGGGAAACACAATGCAAACACAGTAACGGTAGAAACACATGCGTTTTCACCCAGCACACAGGAAATGTTACTGCTAAACGCAAAGCAATGTGTTTGATGGGAACTGTGAACTTCATTTTAAGGGGTCTGAATATTAAAATATTCCTATATAAGGGGCATTTAAATATGGATTTTGTTATATGTAGGTACAATTGTTGTGGGGGTGCCAAAGAAGACAATATTCCTGCATGAATGTCAGATATGGTGATTTGGATGTTGGTAGGCATCAGGGCAGGCCTCCTGTAGTCAGAGGTTTTAATCCTTCTCATACCTCTGCAACCAAGTGTGCCTCTCACACCTCAGGGAATTCTCCAGCTCTCAATCAGGTCACTTGTCACCCTTCACTGGCCATGAGTGGCGGGGCATCACCTACAGAAGGTGGAGCTTGAGCTAGTGCTTGTTTTTTTCATGTATTGCACTATGGTAGACTTAGTTCACGTTTTGGTGTTGCTGGGAGATTATACGCCATTGTTTCCAGCAATTACGTGTTCAGGGGTCCTGTGACGCTATGTCGCCTAGTGTCAGTTGTAGCCAGGAGTAATGGGATGCTCTGTTTCCTCATTCAGATATGTGGTGAGAGGTTCCTTCCACTCCACCCTCCACATCTTCAACTTTGTCTATCTGGGCTGAGGGTAGAGACAGTGTGTCACATCAGTGCTATCATGTGATCTATAAGAGGGATATTTAAACCTGCCATATCCTCTGGAACAGAGTATTTTCAGTAGTGCTTTGGTGGAAATGTTAGTAATTTTAGTGTGTTTAAAAGTCCCTCCTTCCAGGAATGGAAGGCAGGTAAAAAGTAAGTAACAGTGTTCATTAGCATATTAAGTATGTTTCAGGATCTGGCTACAACAGTGGGGTACCATGCTCAAGCTCTTGCTCAGTTAGAACCAGCAGCTGCTATCAGGTTCCGGGTCTGGGGCCGAGGCATCTCCAGAACCAAAGGTCTTGTTATCCATACAAATTTTGGGGGGATCGTAAGCAATTTTTTTCATTTTTGTGATAGTAGAAAATGATACTTTGAGCTCCGACCCATTTCCTTGGGGATGAGAAGTCTTGGGTGGCATATTTATTTCTATGCTTAGTGGGGTTTCCAGACATTATGATTCCCTTAACCCGTAACCCCATTGAAAATTTTTTAGGGCACTGGGACTTGTTTATGATAACAGACTGAGCTGCCATTACAGAGTAAAATCTTTGAGCATTTGATGAAGATCACCTTGTTCACAGTTTAGGCCATGGTTAATTGATGTGGGCTGGAATGATGCTGCTTTACAGAGTGTGTTGTCTTGTTCAGTGCTGATTATTTTCAGCTGTGCTTGGGTGGAAAGGTTAGTACTTCTTGTGGGTTTCTTTTGGTTTGCTCTCTTGCTCTGGTTTTTTTTGTTTGTTGGCTTGAACTAGCCCTTTAATACAGTATATATAGTTAGGATCTGCCCTGCTGTGCCTGTTTGTACTGGTGTTTTATCTGACTTTTTGCACTTATGTGTCCAGACACCAGCTACCTTGCTATTGTCACCTTGGAAGGGCTCTCTCAAAGTCCCCCCTTCCAGGACCAGAAGGCGGGTGAAAAGTGTCCCAGCCATTAAGGGTGTGCATTAGCACGACATCCTGTGCAAAGCATTTCTGGCATACTGCGTTTGCTGGCCAGCACTCCGGTCATTCCATCCCTACCTAGCATTACAAAAGGGTCATTAGTACAATATTACACTGTGCAGTACAAAAGGTAGTGTTTGCATTGTTAAGAAAGATGGCACTTTTATTGTTTTTCACTTTAGTGTACTCCACCTGCCTATGAACCTATCTATTTGGGATTATTATTTTGGGGGGCACTTTTTATGTAACACAATGGCTTTAGTGCTGTCATCTATGTGGCGCTATTTGGGAGGATATTTTTACGCTTTATTTGGGGAACTGCAGAACCTTGCAGTGAGAGTAGTAAGGGTAATGGGTCACCATGGTACAGATGAGTGTGGCGTAGACTAGGAAGTTTGTGTAGATGAGTAAAATGTAGGAAGGAGTTGATAATAGAGAAGCCAAGAAGTCTGGACAGTCAGACTGATCGGTCACCCAGTATAACAATGGTACTAGACTGGAGTCAGTGAGCATAGATTAATTTTAATGGAGCTCAAGAAGTGGACTTATTTATAATCTTGAAGACCACAATAAGACACTTGCTTTAAATAAGTAATGTTGTGTTATATATCTCACTTGCAACCACCTGTAATTTCAGTAACCTTTTAATTCTTCCCAACAGAGAAGTCAATGTCACCACACATTCTAACATCTATTGGATTCAGACACTGTAACAGATAAAGGGAAAAACATAGAACCTTGAATGCAATTAGCCTGAGCTATTATACCACCACATGGCAGCTCTGCTTCTAAAGATATGTATTGTATTAGTAATAAGGATTTCTCTGAGGAATTGTAAAGAGGAACTGAAACCAAGTTAGAAAGAAAAAGAGACTGAGCCAAGTATTTCACTTGGGTATTAATAAAGTTAGTTACATTCAACAGAAAAGATTTTCAGGATTCACTTTTCATTCAGTTCATTAATGCGAAATGATGGTAAGAGGAAATGATCAAATTATTTTTAGGTAAAATAATAGATGAGAGGAAGTCTCTTAATAGTTTAGCATCTGGAACTGTATAATTTAATCTCCTATGTTGGTCCCTTGTAATTCACTAAAACCTTTAATGAATCTTTACTACTAGAATATATCAACCAATGAATGTCATGTGAAATGGTTTATATACTATTGGGGACACTCTGGTTTATGCAGGAGTTGACTATTTAACATATGCATATTAGTACGGTGAAAGCATGATCAGTTTCAGGAACAGATTGTTATATTAACAACACTAAAATAATTATTATAACAATTATAACAGATACATTATGTATAATACATGCTTCTGGAGATTATGCAACTCTCTGAGAGCCAGATCAAGAGCCTAATAGACTTGTATTATTTATGACATCTGGCGTGCACCAAGAAACAATGGAGCTACCGGCAGGTTACAAACTGCTGGTTACTAACTGAAGCACCACTGGATACAGATGAAGAGCTGGAGAGTAAGTATAAAACTAGAATAGGCAATGGTATATGTGGGTACCACTGCACATATAGGGGGCTGAACGGCTGATACTACTTGTTTCCAAGACAACCTGTATTGAGAAGACCTTGCAGTGGTGCTCAGCTGGCGCAGCCTAGTCTCGGGTTAGACAAGTCGATAACGATGAAAAAAGCCACAACACACTCCCGCACATAAAAACTCTTACTTTTTTGCATTGAAAATGGAAAACGGGTGGACAATGCCAAGTTAGCAAGATGGGTAGAGGGAGGGACAAACAGGTGTATGAGGATCAATATCATCTGTTTGTCTCTCTCTCTCTCTCACCTAGCTATCCTGGGTTATGCACCAGTTTTAAATTTTCTATGGAATAAAGGGAGAGTTTTTATGGCCCTGGAGCTGCCGTGGCTTCTTTCATCATTATTAAGCATAAAACCAGGGTCAAGAGACTTGCATTTAAAGTATAACTTAGATACTGAATAAAAAAAATATGCTGTAGTGATGATTTAAAGGGCCAATTTTTTTGTCTAATAACTTTTGAAGAACATAAAAAGCAATGAGGCAAGTGTAATACCCTAATACATAATAACCCCTTAAATCTACAACCTTTGATGGACATAACAGTATGGTCCTAGATCACCACCTTTCCTTTGATGTGAGCTCATGTGTTGATTTGACATCTGTCACTGCACATACCAGTTTATCCGATCAGCTAACATGTGCAGCTTACAGATGTTAACCCCTTACATCGTGCTGTCAAGCACTGACAGCGCACTCTAAGGGTACCGTCACACGAGGTGACATAGCCGGAGATGTCGGCGGCGATGGGTGAGAGAGCGCATGTTTTTGGTGCCCCGCTAGCGTCGCCGTCGCATGTTTACATGCGGCGACACCTCCGGCGACACACCGGCGATCTTACAGGCGCCATCGCTGCTGGGGTGTCCAAAAACCCCAGTGGCGATTCAGTAACTTGGGAGCCTATGACTCCCATCGCCTGTAAGATTGCCATCCCCCTGTTACATGGGGCGATGTGTACACATCGCCCCAGAGTGCTCGCCTGGTTTCAGAGCACTGCTGAGAAACCAGGCGACCACTCAAAGGCGTCGCCATCGCCTATTTACATTAGGCGATGCATAGGCCATGTCGGCGGCGATAGGCCATGCCCCTGCATCACCTATAAAATCGGCGCCGATATGGCCTCGTGTGATGGTACCCTTGGGTGCTGCAGCAGGGGATCCGTGCTGCAATTAGCAACCCCATGATGCGAACATGGGGTGCCAATGTGTTGTAATGACAGCGAGGGGTCAGATGATGACTCCTGTCCTCGTCATCACTCACTTTGTGTGTGCGAGGCCTGAGCAGCAATGCTCCTAGAAGGTAATAATTTCTGCAGTGCAGAGCCATGGATTATCACGCCTTTTCACCGCAGCAGTGATCAGGCACTACAATATTGAGGCACTTTGAGGGCAAGGCAAAATAAAGTAAAAAAGGTTTCTAAAATTATGAAAAAATAAATTAACACAATTTTAAATCACCCTGCTTTTTCCTCATTAGACATAAAATTATTCTATATAAAAAACACATATTTGGTATCATCATGTTAAGAAATGTCCGTTCTATCTAAATATTAAATGAATTAATCTGATCGGTAAAGGTAAAAAAAGGAAAAATTTCAAAATTACCGTCAGTTTGTTTGGTCACCGCAACATTGAAATAAAAAGCGATAACAGGCGTTCAAAACTGCACATCTACACAAAAATGGTATAATCATAAACATCAGCTCAAGATGCAAAAAATAAGTCATCACACAGCCCCTGATCCCGAAACATTAGAATGTTAAATGTCGCGACAAATGGCACCAAAAGTGCCATTTTTCTGAATTTTTTTTTTACACAGATTAAAGTACAACTACAGTTGTGGCCAAAAGTATTGACACCCCTGCAATTCTGTCAGATAATACTCAGTTTCTTCCTGAAAATTATTGCAATCACAAATTCCTTGGTATTATTATCTTCATTTAATTTGTCTTCAATGAAAAAACACAAAAAGAATTGTCCTAAAGCCAAATTGCATATTATTCCACACCAAAGATAAAAAAGGGGGTGGACAAAAGTATTGGCACTGTTAGAAAAATCATGTGATGCTTCTCTAATTTGTGTAATTAACAGCACCTGTAATTTACCTGGGGCACCTAACAGGTGTTGGCAATAACTAAATCACACTTGCAGCCAGTTGACATGGATTAAAGTTGACTCAACCTCTGTCCTGTGTCCTTGTGTGTACCACATTGAGCATGGAGAACAGAAAGAAGACCAAAGAACTGTCTGAGAACTTGGGAAACCAAATTGTGAGGAAGCATGAGCAATCTCAAGGCTACAAGTCCATCTCCAAAGACCTGAATGTTCCTGTGTCTACCGTGCACAGTGTCATCAAGAAGTTTAAAGCCCATGGTACTGTGGCTAACTTCCCTAGATGTGGACAAAAAAGAAAAATTGACGAGAGATTTCAATGCAAGATTGTGCGGATGGTGGATAAAGAACCTCGACTAACATCCAAACAAGTTCAAGCTGCCCTGCAGTCTGAGGGTACAACAGTGTCAACCCGTACTATCCATCGGCGTCTGAATGAAAAGGGACTGTATGATAGGATACCCAGGAAGACCCCACTTCTTACCCCGAGACATAAAAAAGCCAGGCTGGAGTTGGCCAAAACTTATCTGAGAAAGCCTAAAATGTTTTGGATGAATGTTCTCTGGTCAGATGAGACAAAAGTAGACCTTTTTGGGCAAAGGCATCAACATAGTGTTTACAGGAAAAAAAAGAGTCATTCAAAGAAAAGAACACGGTCCCTACAGTCAAACATGGCAGAGGTTCCCTGATGTTTTGGGGTTGCTTCGCTGCCTCTGGCACTGGACTCCTTGACAGTGTGCATGGCATTATGAAGTCTGAAGACTACCAACTAATTTTGCAGCATAATGTACGGCCCAGGGTGAGGAATCTGGGTCTCCCTCAGAGGTCATGGGTCTTCCAGCTGGACAATGACCCAAAACACACTTCAGAAAGCACAAGAAAATGGTTTGAGAGAAAGCACTGGAGACTTCTACGGTGGCCATAAATGAGTTCAGACCTGAATCCCATAGAACACCTGTGGAGAGATCTAAAAATGGCAGTTTGGCAAAGGCACCATTCAAATATCAGGGACCTGGAGCAGTTTGCCAAAGAAGAATGGTCTAAAATTCCAGCAGAGCATTGTAAGAAACTCACTGATGGTTACCGGAAACGGTTGATCGCAGTTTTTTTGGCTAAAGGTTGTGCAACCAAGTATTAGGCTGAGGGTGCCAATACTTTTGTCTGGCCCATTTTTGGAGTTTTGTGTCAAATGATCAATGTTTTGCTTTTTGCTTCATTCTCTTTTGTGTTTTTTCATTGAAGACAAATTAAATGAAGATAATAATACCAAAGAATTTGTGATTGCAATCATTTTCATGAAGAAACTGAGTATTATCTGACAGAATTGCAGGGGTGTCAGTACTTTTGGCCACAACTATATATATGACAAAACCGACCCGAGGCATCATACTGATATGTCAGTTTTACCATATAGTGAACTTGATAAATAGTGATAAAAATTAAATCATGAAATTGCTAATTTTTTTGCAATTTCACTGCATATGGTCATTTTTTTCCCCATTTTCCAGTAAACTGAATGGTAAAACTGGTAAAATAAATGATGTCCTTCAAAATTACAACTTGTACCGAAAAAACAAAGCCCTTATATGTCTATATTAACGAAAAAATAAAATGTTATGACTCTTGGAAGAAGGGAAAGAAAAAAGTAAAAGAAAAAGTGGAAAATCGCTGGGTGGTGAAGGGGTTAATTTGTTTTTGCTCTGTCTAATATCTTTTATAACATTTTGCTCCTCTTCTTACAGGTGTTAAAACATTTTCAAGCTTTAATTGTATTGTATTCTCAAGCTTTAATTGCATAGACAAAATGAAAAAAGCAAGTTTGCAAATGACTTTCTTTTTCTATCTGCTTTAATTTCCCTACAGTGAGAGATTTTATCTTTCATAATGTACTCCTTGTTTCAATGGAGTTTGGCCTCCTAAGCCTAACAAGACCTTAGCTATTTGTTCGCAGTAGTTACATTCCAGGAGCAGGGTTATTTAGTCAGCCACCAATTCTGCAAGTTCTCATAATTAAAAAAAATGAGAGAGGCCTGTAATTGACATCATAGTTAGACCTCTACTATGAGAGACAAAATTAGAAAACAAATCCTGAAAATCTCATTGTCTGATTTGGACAGACATTTTTTTCAAATTTTGGTGGAAAATAACTAAGTGGTCACCTGCAAACAAGCAAGATTTCTGGCCCTCATAGACCTATAACTTCTTTAAGAGGCTCCTCTGTCCTCCATTAATCACCTTTTGTACTGGCACTTGTTTGAACTTGTTATCAGTATAAAAGACACCTGTCCGCAACCTCAAACTTTCACACTTCAAACTCCACTTTAGTGAAGACCAAAGAGCAATCGAAGGACACCAGTAACAAAATTGTAGCCCTGCACAAGGCTGGGAAGACTAAATATGCAATAAACAAGCAGCTCGGTGTGAAGAAATCAACTGTGGAAGCAATAATTAGAAAATGGAAGACATACAAGACCACTGATAATCTCCTTCGATCTGGGGCTCCATGCAAGATCTCACCCCGTGGAGTCAAAATGATCTCAAGAACAGTGAGCAAAAATCCCAGAACCAAATGGGGGACCTATTGAATGAAATGCAGAGAGCTGGGACCAATGTAACAGAGGCTATCATCAGTAACACATTACTCCGCCATAAATCAGATCCTGCAGTGCCAGACACGTCCGTCTGCTTAAGCCATTACATGTGAGGGCCATTCTGAAGTTTGCTAGAGAGCATTTGGATGATCCAGAAGAGTATTTGCAGAATGTCATATGGTCAGATGAAACCAAAGTAGAACTGTTTGGTAGAACACCATACCTACTGTGAATCATGGGGGTGACAAAATCATGTTTTTGGGACTTTTTCTCTGCCAAGGGACCAGGACGGCTGATCAGTGTGCATGAAATAATGAATGGGGCCATGTATTGTGAGATTTTAAATGCAAACCTCCTTCCATCAGCAAGGATATTGAAGACGAAACGTGGCTGGGTCTTTCAGCATGACAATGGTCTCAAGCACACCTCCAGGGCAACGAAGGAGTGGCTTCATAAGAAGCATTTCAAGGTCCTGGAGTAACCTAGCCAGTCTTCAGATCTAAACCCTATAGAAAACCTTTGGATGCAGTTGAAAGTCCGTGTTGCCCAGAGACAGCCCCAAAACATCACTGCTCTACAGGAGATCTGCATGGAGGAATGGGCCAGCAACAGTGTGTGCCAAACTTGTGAAGACTTACAGAGAATGTTTTACCTCTGTCATTGCCAACATAGCAGGTAACAAAGTATTGAGATCAACTTTTGTTATTCACCAAACAATTATTTTCCACCAAAATTAAAAAAAAAAAAATTATTTCCAAGTCAGACAATGTGATTTTCAAGATTTGTTTTCTTATTTTGTCTCTCACAGTTGAAGTATACCTATGATATCAATTACAGGCCTCTCTCCTCTTTTTAAGTGGGAGAACTTGCACAATTTGTGGCTGACTATACACTATTTTCCGCACTGTATCGTGCCCATTAATTTCCCTAGTTGGTTGCTCACAACCCTCCCCATACCTATTATGGTGGGTTTACACGCTGCGATATCGGCGTCCAACTCCGACCCAACTCCGACAAAAAGTCACGTGGGTCGCGAGTTGGAGCCGATATCTTGTGCGCGTTGTACGGTTTCAGTGTCCAACGCGATGCTGGAACGATGCCAAAACGATATCGGAGTTGAATAGCAGAGCTATTCAACTCCCCGATATCGCAAGGCCGTTGTACCAGCATCGCTGCGTGTGACAGCCCAACTCCGATCTGTACTCGCACCTCACCCATTAACTCCCATGTTAAATGGTCGTTACTGGGTTGGTGGGCGTACACATCGGAGGGACGTTGTTTCCCGATATCGCAGCGTGTAAACGCGGCGATATCGGGACGTGTAACCCCACCATTAGCTCCTGATCAAGCAGGTTTTATCACTTTTGGATAATCACAATACTAGACATCTAGTATCACTTTTCCTGAGCAACGTTTGGGCCTATTTAAATGTAATATAATAATGTGATATAGCAGAACTTGTGCCAAGCTATCAAGTTCTACTAATTCTACAGTTCTGTAATTTATCAGAACTGCCCCTTTAGGAGAAATGCAAGTCTTGATCTGCTCAAGAAATAACGTGATAATAAGTTGAGAATAATCCTTTAATAACTACAAATAAAATGCTGTTTATACGCCTATCTAACATTAACTTGATCTCTGAAAGTAAAAATGTTTTATAATTTGCACTACATAGAATGCAGTATCCTGATAATTATAATCTTTTAAGAACATCTTTTTCTTTTTTTATTTTACATTTTAGATAAGTGAAATGTATTGTGTTGTTCACTGAAGATAAAAAATGGATTCCTGAGAAATTGAAAATCTTCTTTGGAAAGCCCATAAGATACTTAAACCTATTAGGTAAATGTTGTCCACAAGACAACAGTCTTTCAATTGTGTTTTTCAATTGTAAACGTAATGCTCATTAATTAATTAATTAGCAGATTTTATAGCCAGAGGGCAGATTTAAGGTATCATGAAAGCATTTGCTACTTTTCCCTTTATCTCAGTTTAATATGAAAAGTGACTTAAGATGTCTAGCCACTTTCGGCTGTTGTTGAGTAAAAAGGCAAACTTACTTATTCAAGCATAGCTCTGTTTTTTTGCATGAATTTTCATTATATTGCAGTTTATTAAAATCCTATCTATAAAGATAAATGAAAAAGGCATGTCTTATACATGTGTAATGGTGCCTTCACACTGCGGCCAGGCCCGATCCGGGGCCTTCAGGGGTGACAGCCTCGGATCGAATTTTGGCCCAATAGTATCCTATGGGCCGGATAGAGCCGGATGGCAGCTATCTGCCATCCAGCTTCAATCTCTCTGGAAGAATTCGGGAGAGGTCGGATTTTTACCGGACACAAAAACGTTGCTTGCAACGTTTTTGTGTCCAGGGAGAACAATCTCCCCAAAATTGGCGTCTCCTGGATTCCCCTGGATCCTCCCGGATTCCCCCAGATCCTCCCAGGGCAGTCCAGCACTCCCTTAACATGGGAGCCTATGGGGCCAGATTTCCCCGATCCGGGAGGATCCGGCTGCATGCCGCTGTTATTTCAGGACCGTGACTAGCTCCCTGTGAGCCGCGATCCTGAATCATCAGCAGCAGCAGCTGCGTCAGGCTGCACACCGTATATTAGCATATTAGCTCTCCGGTTATGTGTGCTGATCTGGTCCGGGGCTGTTAGGTTCACCCCTGACAGCCCCGGATCGGACCTGACCGCAGTGTGAAGGCACTCTAACCTCTTGTTACGCTCCTGTCCCTGGTTTTGGCTCCGCTCCCCATCACACTTTTAAAGTATCCTGGCGTGTTTCAATTTGATAGACTGCTTTCACCTAAGGTACCATTACACGCTTCAATATCGTTAAGATGTCACCAATGATTCTCATGGGAGCGCGGTCGTTAGGACATCTTTTTGACATCGTTGGTGAGATGTCACAAGCGTAGATATCGTGAACGATGCACCAACGATGTGGCGAGCAGCTATTGTACGCACAACCCAGCGAATGATCCTTGTTCACTGTTGTGACTAGGCGAAGTTGTTAACAACATTGTTATCGTGGTGTAACACACAACGATGCAGCAGGTTGGCTGAACGATGAACGTCTGATTTGAGAACATGTTCTTGAATCTGCGATCAGCGATCCAGCGATTTATCGTAGTCGTATCTTGGTGTAACATGCAACGTCGTAGTAACGATGTCGTTTGAACGACTCCAAACCTGTGATGTTTGAGCGATATCGTTCATGATCTTGTACTGTGTAACAGTACCTTTAGTTAAATATGAATGCTGTCTGTGACCTACCCTTGGTCTTTGGACCAATGGACTTATTTCGGTTTAGTGCGGCTGTGTTATTCCTGAGTATTAGTTGTCTTCTGCCTGCAGTTAAGTTACTTGGGATAAGGTGTGTAGCGATCCGCGCTGCCAGGTTGACCCACATCAAAGAAGACACTTGGAGATGAAGTGTTAATCAAATCCTTCCTTTATTCACCGACGCGTTTCGGTGCCCACCTGGCACCTTCATCAGGGATTCAGTTAGTAATCCTGCTACCTGTCTGCCAGTGGTCTCTAGTCATCCTGTTACCTGTCTGCCACCAGTATCCAGTAATGCTGTTACCTGTCTTGACTCATTAATATCTCTGCCATCTACCTGGCTGTGATCTTCAGCAATTCTGTTACCTGTTTATAATCGTGTATATTCCTGCTATTTTTCTGAGGTCCTTCTGCTACTCCGCTATCTGTCACAGGTCTTTGGTAACACTGTGTTCTGCCTATACTGTTCAGGTTATTTCTTTTATGTTTTGCAACTCTGCTTGATGTCTGTTATCTTTCGTTTAATCCCTGGAATTTGTTAAACTGTTATTTTTGTATTTTTCATGTTCTGTAAGACCCATCTGAGTGCATCAGCACCCGCGTGTCCAGCCAAAACTGGGGGCGCACCTATCCTGAGGGGGTGCTGTACTGTGTATATGGGGGGTGCAGTGTTGTGTATGGGGGGTGCTGTATAGTATATGGGGGAGTGATAACTATATTGTGAATGGAGGGTGCTTTATAGTATATGGAGGGTGGTGACTGTTATATATGAAGGTGCTATATAGTATATGAGTGTGATGACTATTGTATATGGGATGTAGTGACTGTATAGTATATGGGAGTGCTGTATAGTATATGGGGGTGCTGACTTTCATATATGGGGGGTGCTCTATAGTATATGGGGGTGCTGACTATTGTATATGGGGGGTGGAGACTATAGTAAATGGGGGTGCTGTATAGTATGTGGGTGGTCTGACTGTATAGTATTTGGGGTGCTGACTATAGTATATGGGGGCGTTGTTAAGTATAAGGGGGTACTGTCTAGTATACGGGGGTGCTGTATAGTATATGGGGGTGTTTTATAGTATATGGAGGGCTATGGGGTGCATATAAACTATATGAAGCACTATGGTGGGTGCATTATACTATTTAAAGAACTATGGTGAGTGCTTTATAGCATAGGGAAGGCTATGGATGGTGCATTATAATATATGGAAGACTTTTGTCATGCAATGTACTATATGGAGGACTTTTGGCATGCAGTATACTATAAGAAGGATTATGGGGTGCATTATAATATATAGAGGACTATGGAGGTGCATTATACTATAGGGCCCTGTGGAGGAATTCACTGTGGTTGGATCATACTGTGTTTGGGGGGCACTTTTGTTGGAATCATTCTTTATGGGTGTAATGAAAGAATGAAATAGGAATCTAGGGTCATTAATAGGAGATCAATTACTTTGTAAGGGCTGCAAAGTTGTGAGTTATGTACCTATGTGACCCAGCCAAATATTCTTTTTTTTGAGGAGGGGCCAAATTAGAACTGCACCTGGTGCAGAACGACTTGTCCCTTTCGCATAGACCTCTGCGGCAGGACTGATTGGCCATAACTTACACACCATATCCTGTGCAGCCCCTCGGTACATACAGTCATTCCAGCCAGGTTTTTTCCAAGCGGCTGTGGGTCAGTGGCGCTGGTCCCCCTTTCCACTCCCACATCCCTTACTCAACCTAATTGGATGGCCCCTGCTATTAGCTCCGGAGAGCCCTATGTGTAGCCCTTGTGATTCGCTAAGTGTTTTTGGAGAAGGAGGCATGGTCGGTTGGGGAAGGCATGCCATTTTACCAGTTTAGTTAAGTGGCGGCACCAGGAGTAGGGCAAGAAAGATTGTGGCCGAGACATCCTCATCATTAGCAGTAATTCTAGAAGTAGTGTCAGCTTGGCTCCCCAGTCTGAGGTTCAGACTAAGTTACCTGGTTACCCTACTTCATCACTACCACCCCATGAAATTATTCGCGACTCATCATTTTCCTGAAGCCCATATGGCTTCATCACAAGCTTTTGCATGCCTGATGCAGGCTTTCTCTGTGGAAATGTCTGATTTGTGCACTCAGGTGGTTCAACAGCTACAACAACAACAAATTGTTGCGTTTCCAGTCTTGATTCACATTGAGGCAGAACCTAACATATCGCTCCCAGACAGGTTTTCAGGAGGGAGAGGGAAATTTAGTGTTCAGAGAAGCCTGTACATTATATTTCAAGCCCTGTTATCGTTCTTCGGGAAGTGAGGAACTGTGCGTGGGGATTGTACTCCCCTTCTTAAGGAGTAAGCCCTGGCCTGGGCTTTCTCTCTTTCGACTGATTCTCCATCTTTACAGAGATGAGCTGTGGAAGTGAAACGTCATCATGGTATCTGGACAAGATGAAGAAAAGAAAAAGACAACCCTGATCAGATACGAAGTCATCTACAAGGTACCCGGCTGTAAATTATTATTTGTGATACTAATTCTCATCAGTGCTGTGGTTCCTGTATGGTCTGATGGTGACTGGTAACAACATCTCCCAGTATTCCTTACCACTTTTAAGGATGTATTACGAGTTGTTGGTTCATGCAGCACAAATGTGTAAGGGTCTGACCTGACATTACAGTTGTTTTACCACTGCTGTTAGTTCTGATGATGAATTTCTGTATTGATGAGGATTTTGATGCTTTGTTTTTATAGTTATGGGGGTTATTTGGATATATTCCTGTACTGATGGGGGTTCTAGTTATGTATTTCAGTACGTCTGGTGGGTCTGATGAACTATTTCTGCACTGATCAGGGTTGTGATACTGTGCTTCTGTACTGATAGGGGTTATATGTAGTGATGAGCGAGCATACTCGGCGCAACTCGTTACTCGCACAAGTATCTCGGTACTCGGGATGCTCGGCGAGCACTGAGTACCGCCGAGATGCTCGGACTCTTCACTAATAATTTTCGATCTGACACAAATACACAGCCTCCTTCAGTGCACACAGTGAGCTGGCACCTCTCAGAGAGCAGATTGATTGTTAGGGTTCCTCTGGGGGGCACAGCAATGTGTTGTTTGCTGAGACGATTTGAAAACGCCCACCCTCCCGCCCTTTCCCAGAAACACTCGTTTTATAGTCGGAAGTCTGTGGGCGAAGCCTGTCACTAATTGACTTACATTGGGCTCGGGCAGGGCCGGCTCCAGGTTTCTGTGGGCCCCGGGCGAAAAGGTCTCAGTGGGCCCCCTTTAAGTACATATCGCGGACTATATATATATATATATATATATATATATATATATATTGCCGCACACTTACCGCAAGCCCCATAGACATTGCATGGGGCTTGCCGCAAACGTGCAGCAAGTGCAGCTGCTAGACGGAAAATGCGGCAGATGCAGGGTTTTTTTTACCGCAACTGCCACATTTTTAAAAAAACTCCTATGTGAAGGCAGCCTTACAGGAACAGTGACTGCCGAATCCAGCAAGAGCTGTTTCTGACAGTGAGTATATTACACATTGTTAGGAGCGGGCTAAAATGCGATTGCATTCCCTTGCGCCTTTTAAAAATACCCTTCAAATGCAAAATGTTGCATTTTTGTGCGTCTGAGGATTCTTGGTATATACACAAGTGTCCTGGAGCGCACAAATAATGCAAGCAGCTCAATGGAGCCGCACTGCCATATGGTGACACCGCAGCCAAGCGGAGTGTCTGGGCGTCCGGATCTCTCTTCTCCTCACCTTTCTTCTTGCCGCTCCGGTCTCCTCCGGTCGCTCTGCACATATCAGCACAGTGATGACATCGTGCCCCTCCATGCTGAGCTGCAGAATGCAGACAGCGGCAGAAGAGACTCTGGAGAAGAATGCTGCTGGCAAAGGTGGCTGAGACTATAGGAGCGGAATCCGCGGGGGGCTACCACTGGTACACATACCTCGTACACACGCGGCTCTGCTACGTACACCTCATACACACGCGGCTCTGCTCCGTACACCTCGTACCCACGCCGCTCTGCTCCGTACACCTCATACACACGCGGCTCCGCTCCGTACACCTCGTACACACTCGGCTCTGCTCCGTACACCTCGTACACACTCGGCTCTGCTCCGTACACCTCGTACACACTCGGCTCTGCTCCGTACACCTCGTACACACTCGGCTCGGCTCCGTACACCTCGTACACACGTGGCTCTGCTCCATACACCTCATACACACACGGCTCTTCTCCGTACACCTCATACACACACGGCTCTTCTCCGTACACCTCGTACACACACGGCTCTTCTCCGTACACCTCGTCCCCACGCCGCTCCGCTCCGTACACCTCGTACACACACGGCTCCTCTCCGTACACCTCGTACACACACGGCTCCTCTCCGTACACCTCGTACACACACGGCTCCTCCCCGTACACCTCGTACACACACGGCTCCGCTCTGTACACCTCGTACACACACGGCTCTGTTCTGTACACCTCGTACACACACGGCTCCTCTCCGTACACCTCATACACACACGGCTCCTCTCCGTACACCTCGTACACACACGGCTCCGCTCTGTACACCTCGTACACACACGGCTCTGTTCTGTACACCTCGTACACACACGGCTCTGCTCCGTACACCTCGTACACACACGGCTCTTCTCCGTACACCTCGTACACACACGGCTCTTCTCCGTACACCTCGTACACACACGGCTCTGCTCCGTACACCTCGTACACACACAGCTCTGCTCTGTACACCTCGTACACACACGGCTCTGCTCCGTACACCTCATACACACTCGGCTCTGATCCGTACACCTTGTACACACACGGCTCTGCTCCGTACACCTCGTACACACTCGCCTCTGCTACATTCACACTGTAAATCCCTCCTGACCCCACACATAACCTTCACCTAATTGCCATACACCTAGTACACACTCACCTCTGCTACATTCACACTGTAAATGCCTCCTGACCACACACAAACTTCACCTTATTTGAGCATCATTGATGGCCAGTACAGTCCTGGATACACTGAGGAGCTGATCATGAGACCCCTGACTCCTCCCCATCCATTGACATCATCACAGGTCCTGTAAGCACACTAGCACAGAGTGTGCAGCTCTGTCGGCTCCCGTGGAGGGGGGAGGAGGGAGACCTCCGGTGCTGCAGCCTGCAGGAGCCTGAAAATGACCCCCCAGCTGCCCCCTGGATATGGCTCTGGCTGTGGGGGCAGTGCTCAGGGGCCCCTGAGGCTAGGGTCACACTTGCATTGTGACCCTAGCCTTATGCAAGTATTGTATGTTGCAACGCTGCTATGCGCTGGAGGCAGCCCATAGAAACCCGACGTTTACCTTGACAACCACTGGTTGTCAATGTAAACTGCGGGTTTCTATGGGCTCAGTTGCTGGCAGCGCATAGCGTTAAACGCTCTGCGCTGCAGCAGACAATACTTGCGTCAGGCTAGGGTCACAACACAAGTGTGACCCTAGCCCTCAGGGGCCCGGTGGGCCCCCTCCAAGCCGTCGGGCCCCGGCACTTGCCCGGGTACGCCGGGTGCTGACGCCGGCCCTGGGCTCGGGGCTCGGGCCGAGTACACGAGTATCCCCCTTGAGCCCCCCTGTACCCTGAGATAATTGAATTAAAAAACTTACAGTGTGAAGCCAAAGAGGTGTGGTGTAGCGCCTGGAGCCACTTCTCTTCACAGGTCAATTTCATGCCCCCTGTATGTATTATCCTCCATCCTGTCACTCATGGTCTCCCTCTCTTGCGCCTTCTGCATGAGAAGCTGGATGCCTGCTCCGACTCCTGCGGTGATGTCAGCTCCTTTACCCACCCTGCTCCATGTTATCCACGGAGCAACCAGCCTCCTGCTGTGACGTCATCACTTTTCCCTGCCCTGCTCCTTGGATAACATGGAGCAGGGTGGGTAAAGGAGCTGATGTCACCACAGGAGTCGGGGCAGGTGTCCAGCTTCTCATGCAGAAGGCGCAGGAAAGGGAGACTATGAGTGACAGGAGGGAGGATAATACATACATGGGGCATGAAATTGTCCTGTGAAGAGAAGTGGCTCCGGCCACTACACCACACCTCTTTGGCTCCACATTGTAAGTTTTTTAATTCAATTATCTCGGGGTACAGGGGTGCTCAAGGGATGGGGGACCCCTTGCCTGAATGCAGCAGACATGCTGCTTTCAGTGCTGCAATTAGATCAGCATGTATGGGGGGGAGACAGGTCCTCTTTAAAGGGGTTGTCCCAAGTCTGTGATAAGTCTGCAGTCACTCCATGTGTCTCTATGTGACTGCAGACTTCTGAATTCTCACAGTGCGCACACTGCTTGCTGTCAGGATTCTCTGGTGCTGGCAGTGAGCGTGCCAGAAGTATATAAATCCCATACTTGTGCTCACATGATCGTCTAATCTTACCATTAGCACGAAAGAATACTGACAGTGTGCAGTGCACGAGCTGTGAGAATTCAGGGGCATGCAGTCTCCTAGAGGGACTACAAACTGTCATCTCAAACCTGGACGTGCCCTTTAATTCAAACACTAAGCATTGTAGCCCAATTCTAACAGCATGTACTATACTATACTTTTTCACTGAACATTGAGAAAATTAGGTAGAGCAGCCCGATCGCACGTGACTGTAAGTATGCGAATCGCATATGAATTATCGGTCACATGAAGACTACTCAGACCTCTGGGGCAGGGAAAGGGGGGCGCCAAACTGAAGTCTTGCTCCGGGTGCCAGAAAACCTAGATGCACCTCTGACTTACAAATGTCCATTGCATTTAGCAGGATGCTGCCAGCCACTCTAAGAGGCAAACCATGTCACACAACACCGGTGCTCAATTTCCTGCAACCCTGACATGGGGGCAATTGTGGCATCTGCGACCTGCCATGTCACAAGGAGGAGACTGGTGGTATCACCGGACACGAGATCACCATAGGGCGGCAGCCACTCCAGTCCGTGTGAAGCACAGTGCTAGACCACAGCCTATTAATGACACCCAGCTATTAGACAAAGAGGGCTGCTCTACACCAATTATATGCATCACAAGTGACTGACGCCCCTAGAGGTCCAGCCTCAAACTGCAGAAGGATAAAAAAAAATGCAATAAACACTATGGATGAAATGTGAGGTGTTGGTTGATCTTTTGGACCAGAATAACAGAAGCTCGTAGCCCCCTTCACAGACCCTCACGCCTACGAGTACCTAACCATATATTTGACCATATGTTTAATTTAATTTAGAAAATTCACCGAATAGGTTATATTTTTCATAGAGAAAAAAACTCACCACATTTGGCCACTTATATATCCATTGCATTTAGCAGGACGCTGCCAGCCACTCTAAGAGGCAAACCATATCACCTAACACCAGTGCTCAATCTCCTGCAACCCTGATAATCTCAATCTCACTCTCAGTGGCGACCAATCAGCGGCATGGGATTCAAAACCCCTGCCAAGCCGTGCTCCGCTTTGTTGATTGGTCGCCGCCAGCCGCAGCGAAGCATGTTTTAAAACACGCGCCAAGTGCGCTTATTGGTCGCCACAGCTGGTGGCGACCAATCAGCGAACTGGAGCACAGCTTGGAAGGGGCACATGGCCCGTGTTTTAAAACACGCTTTCCAGATTGGTCACCGCGGCTGGTGGCGACCAATCAGCAAAGCGGAGCATGGCTTGGCAGGAGTTTTGAATCCCGCACCGCTGATTGGGCGCCACTAAGAGCTGCAACCAATCAGCGGCGCGGGCTTCATATTTCCCGCCAAGCCGCGCTTCGCTGATTGGTCGCCGCCGTACGCGGCAAACAGAGCGGCGACCAATCAGTGGCATTGACGCCAGTCATCTCCCCTGACGAAGCTGCGCCTAGGCAGTGATACGCTTGGGGTCTGGGCGCCCCCGGTCCCTCTGTTCTGATGACCAGCAACACCCTGCTCCTGCCTTAATCCCTCATGTTAATGTAAGAGAGTAAACTAATAAGCTGCTAAAACCAAGCAGACTGCCATTTTGTAGTGGCCCAGGAAAGTGAAAAAGTCTCTGGTTGCCATGGTGACTGCTCTGTGTCTAGGAAAGTGAAAGCACAATCTCTGGTTGCCTTGGTGACGGCTCTGTCAGTTGCTCCTGTTGTTGTTGATCGCTCACTGCGGTGGCCATTACTAGTGTAAGGATTACAGCAGAGCCAGTGCAAGCTATATGGGCCTTTAAAGTTTGCAAGCCCTGTTATGTGGACTAAACACTTTATCTTGAACTGAGAAAGTGTCCAGCATCCGAGGAGGCTGAGGAGATGTTCCCCTGATGGAGTGAGTGATTGGCGTCCAGGAAGGCCGTGAGTGACTGTGAAAGGAGAGCCGGCGTCCGGTGCCATCCACATTGGGAGGATCCTGACAAGGAGGCTGAGAAGATGTTCCCCCTGATGGAGCGAGTGATTGGCGTCCAAGAAGGCCGTGAGTGACTGCGAAAGGAGAGCCGGCGTCCGGTGCCACCCACATTGGGAGGATCCTGACAAGGTCCTGACAAGCCCTGGAAAAGAGTGCTCCACAGATTGCACCCCAAGCTAACAGAACTAAAGTGCTGGACATGTGAATCTGGCATTGGCTGGTAAGCTGCCAAATTTGCTGTTTTTTTTACAATACGTTTTTTTGGCGCCAAAGGTTTTTCTTTTCTTTTTCTTTTTCTGGACTTGCTGCAGCCCACGTGGAATATACACCGGTGTAAAGCTACATTTGAGGTTGATGGTACCATAGTTTTGAGATACCCGGGTATCCCTGTGCTAAGTGTATAGCCAGCATTGATATAGTGTATTGTATTGTTATTAGCTGTGATAAGTTATACTCAGTGTGCCATCTCAGAGGTCCCATCAGACCGCCCACAGTTGATGTACATAGCTTTTAGTTAAGTTAAATCCTTGATAAGTCTAACGTGTAGGTAAATTTGTTCCTGGTTCTGAGTGTGATTTACATACCCTGGGAACTCTGAGATCAGTGCATTGATGTCGGCTAACGCTGAGTGTGTGAAACTGTTATTGGTAATATTTTAAGGGGATTTTGAGACTTTTACATTCCTTACTGAACCATACCTTGATCCCCATATCAGTAAAAATACTGTTGTTTATTTCTGCCTCTGTCTCAGTCTGTGACTCACTGGATCTTAATAGGACCTCCGGTCATTACATTTTAGCCCGGACTGGTTTGTTATTTTGACTATGCCAGCCTTTACTTATTTGCTATCTGTGCACATGCACTTTATTGATACTGGGCTACACTCACTGACATTGAGGCTGCAGCTGCACTTTGTAACTTATAATGATACATACTGCACGGGCTACAGAAATGTCAGCCTGTAGGTGGGTTTCTACTTGATTATATACACCTGTGTCAGCACAGTATTTCCTGACATAAACAAAAATATTGTCTTGATGGAAACATAACCAACCTAACATCTTATAGTTTAACAGTATAACTTGCCAGCCCCACCCAGTTCATTTTACTTTTCTGTGCTTTACTGTGTACTGAGACCCACTACAGCATACTTTGGTTCACCATAGTCCATTTGGGTTGATAGGATAAGGGTATGAGTGTGTATCTATGATCAATTGTCTATGCTATTATGCAGGATAATATTTTGCTGACCCTGGTACACTACCATTTACTGTATTGATTGTGTCTTTCCCCTATATTGGGCTTGGTATCTGCACGCTAACCACGTGATTCATTATTATACCTGACCAACAAATATTGTATATTCCTTAAGCTGGTAGTCCTATACACACACGTATGCACTTTTCATTGTAAATTGTAACAGTCATATCAGTTTGCCTATTTCTACGGGGTCCTTCTACTGTATATATGGTATATCATCCGTGCCATATACTGTTGCAATTTTATGGTCACTGTTATCTCTGTTACAAGGGCATAGGGGGGCCCATTGATGGAGCAAGGGTCCATTGTTTAAGGGAGCTCCACTCTAAAGAATAGCAGCCCGTAGCTGCCCCTAAAAATGGCGCATTCACCATAGTGCCATTTCCAGGCTCTTTATCAGACTCATCTAGTGGTCCTAGTGGCGGTGGCATGCTTGCTAATAAGGGGTTAATACCAGCTTTGTAGAACTGCTGTCATTAAGCCTGAAATTCATAATTTTGGGGCAAGTTAAACCGGCATTAGAAATTTCAAGTAAATAGTAAAGAGGACACTACACAGAGAAAACAAATGAATATTTTGAACAATAAGACGCACCCTTTTCCCAAAAATCTTTTGGAAAGGGGGGGTGCTTTTTATAGTCTGAATATATGGACTGTGTGGCTGTGGGGATGTGCTGGTGGAGAGCAGAGGCTCTGAAAGCATCTGGAGGAGGCTGATGTGGACTGCAGAGGCAGCCGTGATCACATGCCCCGCTATTTCACTCATTTAATATGCACTATCCATCACCACACAGTGCTGAAACCAGTGCTGAGATGTGGGCGAGGGGTGCGGCACATATTAAACTAGTCTAAGTATACATCCCCCATCACTGCATGTGGTCCCCCTATGCTGCCCCACACAAAAAGCTGATAATAAACAATGTAACTAACCTCTCCGTCGCTCTCCTGTGAGTCAGGATGTGCGGTGACTCACAGAAGTCACTTGAGCTCACCCTTAAGTAAGCCATCATGCTTACCTGAATGGAGACCTCAGATAACCTCAGCGATTCACCATACACTTGGACTAGAGATTGTTAATCTGGTCAACATAGTAACCAAGTCAGGTGACCAGATATAAACGATGCAATTGCTATAGTGACCAGATTTAGCTGACTGTGCTATTGATTCTAGCGAGGTCAGCTGATCTGGTTACCATAGCAATGCGTCACAATTAGTGACCTGATCTGGTAACGTGACACGATTGTTATGATGACCAGAAAAGCTGGCTGTGCTAGAGTGATGTGCGCGGTCAACTAATCTGGGCACCATATCAATAGTGTCATGTGACCAGATTGGATCACTGATCGTGACACATTGCCACGGTGACCAGATCAACTGACCGCACTAGAGTGATGTGCACAGTCAGCTGATCTGGTCACCTTAGCAATTGCGCCAGCTGATCTGGTCATGTGACTTGGTTACTAAGGTGACCAGATTAGCAATCTCTAGTCCAGGTGTACGGTGACTCACTAAAGGTTATCTCAGGTGTCCTTAGTGAGTCACAGCACACCTTGACCGGAACTCACAGCTGGTTCATTCAGTGACTGGACAATGTGATGAGGATACTGTATACTTCATCACAGCCTCCATTCCACAAGACAGTGCAGAGGATCCAAGGAAGGGTTTGAGAAAGAGGGGTTAATAAAGATGGTGTCACTTTATGTCTTGGTGATTTTTTTCTAAAAAAGTTTTTTGTCTTTGTGTTGTGTCTGCTTTACTATTTACTTGAAATTCTTAATGGCCGGTCTAGTTTGGCCTGACATCAAGAATTTCCGGCTTAATGCCAGATGCTAATACAAAGCTGGTATTAACCCCTTGTAACCCAGCATGCCGCCACCACCAGGGCTGCTGGATGAGCCTGGTAAAGAGCCTGGAAATGGCGCTATGATGAATGTGTCATTTTCATTGAGTGGCTGTGGGCTGCTATTCCTTAGTGTGGGGAGCCCTAAAATGATGGGCCCTCAGCCCACTGAGAATACTAGCCTTCAGCTGCCTAGTTTTACCTTGGCTGGCAATTAAAAATAGGGCAGAGCCCTCTTCATTTTTTTGCTAGCTAAGGTAAATATAGGCAGTTGAGGGTGGCAGCTCGTAGCTATAACCTTTATCTGTGCTGAGACAGAAAAATACAGTGGCTCCCTATGTATTTTTTTCCAATTGTTTATTTTACACTCTATTATGTCAGTTTAGTTGCCATACACTAATGTGTATGACAACCAAGCACAGACACTATCTAGATCAGGGGTCTCAAACACGTGGCCCCGGGCCGCATGCGGCCTGCCAGGCTGATTGATGCGGCCCGGGGACACATCGGCCCGGGGACACACTGTGCAGCCCTCTATAGCGGCTGCCGGCTGCACTTTCACTTTGCTCCCGCCGGCGGACTGCACTTTTCATACTGCCCCGCCTGCAGCCGCACTGTTGCAATGCCCCGCCGGCGGCCTCACGCGCACCTTCACTTAGCCCCCGCCGCCTCCGGCAACAGTGCTTCTGCCGCCGGCCTCATTTCCGCATTGAGACGCCCCTTGATTGCTTCTTCCTGACCACCGCCAGGGAGAAGCAATTGATGGCTGCGTTCATCCCTAGCTCAGCAGCGGTGACGTCAGCTGCTTTGCCGGCGGGTGCAGCCGAGGGCACAAGACAGAGCATAGGCCAGGTCAGAACGGTGTGTGTGTGTGTGTATGTGTGTGTGTGTATATGTATGTGTGTGTGTGTGTTTGATGATGATGGCTGTGTGTGACTAATGATGGCTGTGTATGTGTGCGTGTGACTGATGATCATGGCTGTCTATTTGTGCGTGTGACTGATGATCATGGCTGTGTATGTGTGCGTGTGACTGAGGATGATCATGGCTGTGTATGTGTGCGTGTGACTGATGATCATGGCTGTGTATGTGTGCGTGTGACAGGATGATCATGGCTGTGTATGTGTGCGTGTCACTGAGGATGATCATGGCTGTGTATGTGTGTGTGTCACTGAGGATGATCATGGCTGTGTATGTGTGCGTGTGACTGATGATCATGGCTGTGTATGTGTGCGTGTGACTGAGGATGATCATGGCTGTGTATGTGTGCGTGTGACTGAGGATGATCATGGCTGTGTATGTGTGCGTGTGACTGATGATCAAGGCTGTGTATGTGTGCGTGTGACTGATTATGATTATGGCTGTGTATGTGTGTGTGTGTTTGTGTGAATGATGATGATGGCTGTGTGTGTGTGAATGATGATGATGGCTGTGCATGTCTGTGACTGGTGATGGTGATGCCAGTGGTGGCTGTGTGTGAGTGATGATGATTATTGGCGGCGGTGATGGCTGTGTGTGACTGATGATGATGATGTGGTGGTGGCAGCAGTGGTGGTTGTGTGTGACTGATGGTGATGATGGCAGCAGTGGTGGCTGTGTGTGACTGATGGTGATGATGGCAGCAGTGGTGGCTGTGTGTGACTGATGATGATGATGGTTGCGGTGTGGTTGTGTGTGACTGATGATGATGATGGTGCGTGGTGGTGTTGTGTGTGACTGATGATGATGATGGTTGCGGTAGTGGTTGTGTGTGACTGATGATGGCAGCAGTGGTGGCTGTGTGTGACTGATGATGGTGGCGGTAGTGGTTGTGTGTGACTGATGATGATGATTGCGGCTGTGGTGACTGTGGTGATGATGGTAGTGGTTGTGTGTGACTGATGATGATGATTGTGGCGGTGGTTGCTGTGTGTTACTGATGATGATCGTGGTGGTGGCTGTGTGATACTGATGGTAATGATGGCGGTGGTGGCTTTGTATGACTGATGATGATGATGATGGTGATGGTGGCTGTGTGTTACTGATGATGATCGTGGCGGTGGTTGTGTGTGATTGATATGATCGTGGTGGTGGTGACTGTGTGATGATTATGATGATGGCGGTGGTGACTGTGTGTGACTGATGATGACGGCGGTGGTAGCTGTGTGTATGATGATGGTGGTGGCTGTGTGTGTGTATGATGATGGTGGCTGTGTGTGCTTGTATGATGATGGTGCCTGTGTGTGTATGATGATGATAAATGATTTTGATGATGATGGTGACTGAAAGACAGACTCTTTCGCCCACCCACCTCAGCACCTTCCTCCCACCCACCTCAGCATCTCTCGCCCACCGACCTCAGTCTTCCGACTGCTGCAGGTGGCCTGAGGGTGTCTCAGAATCCCGCCCTGTCACTGCTGTGGAGGGCAAGCGAGGCCCTGAGAGCAGTGAGGAGTTACTACCGGATGTCATCAGGGGAAGATCCCGCGGCTCATCGCTGGCGCCGGTATGGTACTGTAATTTAAGTGGCGATTACCGGGCCCAGCAGGGGCACAGCAGCACAGACAGTGAGGCAGGGTCCAGGCACTGAGGGTGTGCAGTGGGCTCTGTGGGCGCTGTGGGCTCTGTGGGCGCTGTGGGCGCTGTGTGCGCTGTGTGCGCTGTGGGCTCTGTGCTCACAGTCCCATGGGCTCTGTGACCAGGATGGGGCATTACTACAAGAAGAGGACCAGGATGGGGACATTACTTCAAGAAGGGGACCAGGATGGGGACATTAGTACAAGATGAGGACCAGGATGGGGACATTAGTACAAGATGAGGACCAGGATGGGGACATTCGTACAAGAAGAGGACCAGGATGGGGACATTAGTACAAGAAGAGGACCAGGATGGGGACATTAGTACAAGAAGAGAGTCAGAATGGTTGACATTAATATACGATGCGGACCAGTATGGGGACATTAGTACAAGAAGAGGACCAGGATGGATGACATTAATATTCGATGGGGACAGTCCTACAAGAAGGGGACCAGGATGGGGACATTCCTACATAAAGGAGATTAGGGAGGGGACATTCCTACAAGAAGATCAGGATTTGGGCATTACTACATTGAGCAAAAAATTCTGGTGTTGCTAAAATGTCACTTAGTCCTACAATGAATGCGGCCCCCCTATATAAATTTTTTTCTATGTGCGGCCCAGCCGAGTTTGAGACCCCTGATCTAGATTGTGAAAATGAAGTCTAATTGCAATAGCCAATCACAAATGCTCTCAAAGAGCATGAGCGTCTATGATTGGATGTTGCCTGGTCAGTGAAGTGATTACACAGAAAGGATAATGGGCGGAACTGGAAGTGAATGAGAAGAAGTGTGGGAGAGTGGACCCGGAAACAAGCAAGCAGAGACAGGTAAGATTATCCTTGTGTGTCTGTCAGTGTGTAAGTGAGTGTAAATAATCACCGGTGCAGATAGAGTTAGCGACCGCGCTGCTGATGAATGAACATCAAACTTCAGAGAACATCAAAACATCTGGCTTTAGCTGTGGTTTATTAGCTTATTTATCTACTAATAAACCACAGTTAAAACCAGATGTGTTCAAAGTTTGATGATCATTCATCCAGCAGTGCGGTCGTTAACCATTTCTGCACAGGTGATTATTTGCTTTATGTCTGGGGACTGTGGCAGCTGTTTCAATCTTTTACAGTGGTTGTGACTCCTCACAACCTCTAAAAGGTGAACCTTATTTCAATTATTTTGATCTATTGTACCACAGTTAAGACCCTGTTTGCGCTTTATATCCCTCTTTCTAGTATTGTACGTGTGTGTATCATAACACAGAACAGAAGCATTAGTGCATTTGCATTAATGGGTCTGTCCTAGTTAAGCTACACACACTTCCAAACAATTACCGAACAAAACCAGAATTTCCAACTTTTCAGCAAAACAATCGAGTTCGAGGGGCCAAACGAACATTGCCAAATTGAATCAGGGTTTGAAACTGACGAAGCAATGATCGCTCATCTGGAGTTGTGAGTATGTATTGTTTTTATCTTAAATGGCACCCTGATGTAATTAAGCAGGGGTTGTACAGTAGCTGTCAACCCATTTAAAGGGACTCTGTCAGCAGCGTTTTGCTACCTCATCTGACAGGAACATAATGTAGGCAAAGAAACCCTGAATCCAATTATGTTTCAGTAGGACAAAGTACCTCGTGGTCCGAGCCGCTGTCTTCGTATGATGGAAAAACCAGAGACATCGGTATGCCTGGATAAGGTAGTAGCTAGTTTATTTTCCAAAACGTTTCGGAGTCGTATCCCAAACTCCTTCCTCAGGAAACACACAACTCCGAAACTGCTAACATATTCCTTTTTATATTATATTAGATGTGTCATCTAAATAGATTATTCTGTTTAAGGGCAGCATATTATTCATTTATGGAGTGTACCTGTGACATAATTTATCACAAGTAGTAATATAGATTTGGAAGCTGAGTACCACTCAAGCAGTAACTCTTTTCTTTGCTCGGAGCTTTGAGTTGCTTTATGTTTTTCATGTTTTTGTTTTAAATTGATAGTTTTTAGTTTTTACTGTTGCATAACTTTGTACACCTCGGCTTAACAATCGTTGGCTTTTCTGCCAGTACTGCATTCACTACTTAATTTCACTAAACTACAATACAACATCATTGTTTCTCCGTGATCTACGTAAGCACTGAGCTCTGAACCATTGTACTTTTACTTCTGTAAAATGCTATTCAAATGACCTATTGTGTGACACACCACTATTGAAATCTAACAACTATTGAAATGGATTTGCATACTTGTTCTCATACATATTGAAGCTTTGAAGGTTACATGAAATATGACTGTATTGTCTTAATTTTTAAGAAGAAACACAAAACAGCTTGTTGAAAAAACTTCTTGCGAAGTTAAGTAATACAAAAACTTGAACATTTCATGATAAGCTACTGTATTTCAAGGAGTTCTTTGGATACTTGCTGTTCTTAAAGGCTATTACGATGTTAAATCCAGTGGTGGTATAAAATTCAATTTCCATGCCTTATCCCTACAGGCCTAATTTACATAAAACTATAAAAATAAACATTTATAATAAAGTGTTTCTTTGCCAAGAAATCCGTTTCAATGCCAGTGTACTGGGGATATATCTTTTGGTCTGGCCTGACCACTTTTATCTGCCTGCACATGTCATATGACAAAAGGCAACAAACGCTGTACGTCTAACACACACTGACTGAGAACATCTCCTTCAAGCTGGGACAGTAATTGATATATTGTATCACAGACCCAGCTGGAAGAGTCATTTAGTTGAACATGATTCACAGTATGCAGAACTGGATACCTTGTACCTGATATCCAGCTGGCGTTAGCTCCTATAGCTACATAAAACTACACAGAGCTTATTAAAATGATTTGTCATTAAAGTGTTGATTGATGTTTCTAGACTCAACAAAATTAAAATTTTAATGAATAGGTAAATGGAAGCAACTGCCTTCTATTTGTCTATCTAGAACATGCAATAGCTGTGCTCATTATATAGAAATCCATCACTCAACAATTATTGTCTACTCCCATAGTGCTAGTGGTCATGCCTGTAATGCTTGCTTGATATTTAAACTTACGGTAGACACTATAAAATAACTGTTTCTGTGGATATAGAAGGATATAGTAAACATTTTATTATGCAATACTGAAAATAAAAGGTGCCCCCTTTTTTATTTAAAGGAAACCATCACCAGTACTTTCCAGTGTAAAGTATGGCCACCGCCTTTTAGGCATTTTTACAGTATTCTAGTATTTGCATGCAAGTCCCCAGCATTCTTTACATAGCACAAACATTACCATTTGCAATACCCTCATATGGTGCTGTGTGGTCCGTTGGGCGATGACGGTTTTGCTTTGGTTCCCCCTCTCTCATCACAATTGCTGTCCTCCTTTCTTGCTTCATGTGGCTGACACATCCTGTTATCCACATAGCATTTCTCAATCATGCTCCTGTACATTCTGGCTTGCTAAGAGCAGAGCAAAGTACGCTTTTGCGCATGCACCAGCTTTAATTCCAGTTCACTGGCACTCTTTGGCCTTTTCTGATTTATTCGCATTGCAGTATTTTGCTCCGATCTCAGCAGGACAGAGCAAAGTATGCCTGCACATGAGCAGAATTTGGATACACTTTGTGTATGACATAGGATACATAGTGCACATGAAGCAGACATGAGGATGGCAATTGCAACAAGAGAGGTAGCGCAGACTGTTGATGCCCAACAGACTGGACCGCCCCATATGGGAGTATAATTTAAGATGTTTTCTGGGACTGTGCAGAGGAGATTGGGGCTTACATACAGCTTACAAGCAATTCTTTATATTGGGACAGTGAGGTGACAAGTTCTCTTTACTAAAGAAATGATGGGAGAGCTGGTGTCTCACGGTCCGCGCTGCTTCAGGGTTAAATAAACTCACCAAAGAGCCAAATCGATTTCCATCCTTTTATTCCTCCTCTCTCCTAAAAGGATGGAAATCGATTTGGCTCTTTGGTGAGTTTATTTAACCCTGAAGCAGCGCGGACCGTGAGACAACAGCACTCCCATCATTTCTTTGATACATACCACTATCCAGTGGTTGGTGGAGGTCCTGCAGCAGCTGGAACATCGTTTCCAAAAACGCCTTCAAACCAGTTGTGGGGATCACAACTGGACCAGGTGAGCAGCTTCACAGCACCACCACTGTATATAAGTGTCACTAGTGATAGGGCACTATTGCGCCTCTTGTCCCCCTCCCTATTTTATCTTTAAAGTTCTCTTTACTGAATTAAACACCATATTAATCTGTATCCAATAAAATCAATTATTGACCAAGGTCCAAGAAAACCATTGTAGATAGTTATCAATCATGGCTTTGCAAAAGTATTTACACCCTATTTTATTATATTACAACCTGTGTTTAAATATTTTTTTAATCTGATCTGTATGTGATTCATTAGCACTAAATAGTTTAAATTGGGGAAATAAAGTGAGAAAAATATATGCAAAAATCAAATTTATACAATAATATACTGTAAATATAAATTGCCATGTATATGTACTCACTTCTTTTGCTATCAAGCCCTAAAATTTCTAGTTCAAGCACTTACCATCATAAGTCACATGCTTAAAATGTAACCTCCATTTAAATTTGTATCTAATAATAATGTAGAGCAAATGATTTATTAAACCTTCAAATATACTTTATAAATTAAAAGTGGAAGAAAACCGTTAAAAAAACCTTCTATAAGATGACCCCCAGGCTGTTTCTGAATCACATATATGCTCATTATAAGGGAAATCTGTATTCAGCTCCATATGCAGAATACGGCCTTTTAAGAGATGGAGTTTACACAGTATTTATAATCCTGGCTACAGCTTATTTGGTGTTAGGTTACTTCAAGCTAAGGCTGGCTTGACGTTTTTTGCGATCCTGTTCTGTCCATTTTGAAAAGGACAGAACAGGATCCGTTTTTGCCTCCCAATTAACCCTATAGTGCCAGATTGGCCATAAATGGCCATCTGATTCTGCCAGTTCAGTCCCGGATTCATTTCTGTCCTGCTTTTCCCCGTCCCCAAAATCGGAGACTGCTCCGATTTTAGGCTTTGGTGAAAAAAACGGACCAAACCGGACAGAAACTAATCTGGGGCAATCCGCTGCCTATAACATGGGTGCCGGATCTGGGAAAAAACAGGATCATTTCCCGGACCCGGGTTTAGTGTACTGAGCATGCTCAATATGTTAACTGCTCTGTTCCTGTGTAATTTTACTTTAGCAGTGTATCTACATACACTGCTAAAGTGAAATTAAAGAAAGGAATGGTTAAAAAAATAAAAAAATAAATGCTTACCTCTCCGCTGAGTGTCCTGCGATGCGCGGTGTCCACCTCCAATGGCTGAAGGACCTTAATCAGATGACTAGGAAGGGGTGGCAACCCGATCAGCTGATGTGTCACATGACCACTTCAGCTGAGCGGTTTAAATTGCCCACCAAAACTGATCGTCGGGTGGCCGATTTAAACCGCTCAGCTGATGAGGTCATGTGACACATTAGCTGATCAGGTTGCTGCTGATTAAGGTCCTGCAGCCGTCTGAGGTGGATACGGCGCATCGCGGGACACTCGGCGGAGAGGTGAGCATTTATTTTTTTATTTTTAACCATTCATACCTTAAATTTCACTTTAGCAGTGTATGTAGATACACTGCTAAAGTGAAAGTAACAGTACCAACACCACTTGCTTGGCTCGGCTCCCCACGGCTCTTTCTGTTTCTAGACCCATCAAAATCCCGAATCAGGACACAGAAATGGCATCTGGAGTTACCAATCCGGACCTGTCTGTTTCTGTCCGTGTGGTTCTGCAAAAACAGAATCCATGGACAGGAACAAAACCGTGATGTGGAGCAAGCCTAAGGGTATCGTCACACTTGGCGATGCACCAGTGATCCTGACAACAATACGACCTGGTAGGGATTGCTGTTGCGTCGCTGTTGGGATCTCTGGTGAGATGTCAAACAGAGATCTCACCAGTGATGCAACAACGATCCGGAATGATACGGAGGTCGTTGGGACCCTGTTTCTCAGACCTGTAATATTGAGGTTGTTGGTCGATGTCCCTCTCAAACACATTGATGCATGCTGCCCAGCGGGACCCCAATTATCAAAAAATGGTCCAGGCAACTCTGACACAACCAGTGATCTCACAGCAGGGGCCTGGTTGCTGCTAAGTGTCAAACATAGCGAGATCGCTGGCGAGGTCGCTGTTGCGTCACCAACTTTGTGACTTAGCAGCAATCTCACTAGCGATCTGCTTAGTGTGACGCCCCCTGACGAAGCATTCAGTGAAACGACGTAGGGGCTGGGCTTGGACGCAGTGACTCTGCAGCACAAGTTAGTATGACCTAACTGCAATGTCCTGATTAGACTGTAAGCTCAGGGCAGCCCCTATACTTTAGGCTGCCGCAGACAGGTTATGTGGGAATGATAGGAGACTGACAGAGGTGGCATATTGATGACTGGGCTGTGCACAACCTAATGTTATAAACTAGTCTCTAGCAGGGGTTGATTGTGTAGCCTAATTAGAAGTTTAATATGGGCTCATCACCCCTCCTATGCTGTGAGAGGGTTTTTTTTCATGTTTAGTATGTGATGTAATCATTGGATGCCTTCTTCTGTATGGCTACCTTCATATTAGCGTTTGTGTCTGCATGCTGATGGCATGCAGACACAAACGCAGTCAAAAGCGGTGTCATTTTGATGTGTCCGCAGCGGAGAATGTCCGCCCGCGGACTCATCACTGTGCAGCCCGGCAGCCAATCGGCAGTGTCCAGGGGCGGAGATCAGCGCCGGAGATCTCCTCCTCCCGGCCACCGGTAAGCTCCGGGACATGTCGGCGGGAGAAACAGCTGATTTGACAGCTGTTTGAATCTCCCGCGCTGACACCGAGAGGAGATGTCGGCGCGGGAAGATTCAAACAGCTGTCAAATCAGCTGTTTCTCCCCGCCGACACCGCTAGGGTATTACGGCGGGGAGGAGGAGACCATCAGAGGCTAGCTGATCTCCCGGTGGCCGTCGGTGGTCTCCTGTGACATCACCGGCGGCCACCGGGAGATATTTCAATGGGTCCGCAGCGTTCTCCTGCGCTGTCAAGCGCAGAACACTGCGGACCCATTGACGACAATGCATGTTTTGTGCCTTGGGGATGCTTGATGATTTTCCAAGGTCCCCAGAGCGCACAAAAAATGCAACTGGCTGCATCCCGGGTGCGGACGCTGGAACCGGAAGGAGCAGATATCGTCCGCATCCGCACCCGAACGCAGCAAACGCAGGCACTATGCGTTCCTATGTTAAACATAGGAACGCAGTGCGCATGCGTTTGACTGCGTATGGGAACGCAGCATAAGCTGCATTCACATACGCAGATGTGAAGGCAGCCTTACAAAATTGTATGAATCCCTATTGTTACCTGTCTAAATATGTAAGAGCTACTTGTCATCAAGTGCATATGTAATTGGTCATGCAATGCTGTAGAGTATACTTTGTTCATGTAACGTTCATGCTGTCACTGAGCACTTTACTTATGAAACCTTTGCAATTTACTTTATCTGTATTTATTCTGACCTGTGTGGATTTTTCAATAAATGTAAATCCCTTTTTGCTAGTACAACTGTTGTCCCTTGATTAAGTGAATCATTTTAGTTGTAGCAACTGTACAATAGTCTAGACTATTCATGTACTGGAATTTATATAAAACAAAAATGGTATCATTAGAAACAACCACTCGAGATACAGAAAATAAGCCATACACAGCCCCAAAACAAGAACTGTACGGGTCACGTAACATGGCAACAAAAGCGCAATTCTTTTTTTTTTTTATCAAAATTCTGAAATTTCTTCACCACTTAGACAACAGTAAAAGTATAAATGTTTAGTATCTGTAAACTTGTACTGATCTGAGGCATCATACCGATATGTCAGTTTTACCATATAGTAAACATGGTGAAAAAACAAACAAAAAACAAACGTGTAATTGCACTTGCTTTGCAATTTCACAGCAATTTAAATTTTTTTTTCCCCATTTTCCAGTACAGTATATGATAAAATAAATGTTTCTTCTATTAGTACAACTCATTTCACAAAAAACAAGCCCTCATATGTCTATAAAGACAGGAAAATAAAAAGGTTATGGCTCTTGAAAGAAAAGGAGGGAAACGCTAAAACCAAAAAATGGAAAAGGGGTTAAATTGGGCATGTTATTTCAGTCTGAGATGTGTCCATGGGAAAAACAAATGTGAGTGAACTAAAGTATTACCTTCAATAAAGGTCTTGAACATATTAGAGTGTTATCATATCCTGTGCAATGTAGTCTATGACTCAAAACAATTGGCTTGTGGCTTTCTAACAACCTCAATAGCTGGGGTGTATTTGGGTCATATTTAAAAAAAATGTGTTAAAATAATTTGTACTGGCATACAATTAATTCATATTAAAATTGGCTATTAGATATGATTTTAGATGGGCATTTGGACCCATTGTAATTTATAAAAAAAATCACAAGGGTTACAGGTGTCTGTTTTTTTGGACAGAGATCTTGATGTTTATCGAATTTCTGGATCAATTATTCTGGTACAAAATGTCTCCAAATTTTATTTGAAGGCGACAAACTCTAATTCAAAAATACAGATATTGGAATGCAGAATATTGTGACACTCCAAATTCGAGTGATCCAAAAAAGTTTATATCTGAGTCATAGTTGGTAGTTTAAGGAAGAATTCCCTATTATTGGCGAGTCAGTAAATCAATTCAGAAAGTTCTATTATGACATAC
This sequence comes from Allobates femoralis, assembly GCA_033576535.1. Classification (NCBI taxonomy): domain Eukaryota; kingdom Metazoa; phylum Chordata; class Amphibia; order Anura; family Aromobatidae; genus Allobates; species Allobates femoralis. Next base: position 200,037,444 of record JARQOC010000002.1, read on the forward strand.
AAGACTTTCGTTATAGTAGAAACTTTAAGAAACCTACAATAAGCAATAACTATTAGATTTTCTTATGTGAAAACTCCCTAGTAATTACATAACTATAAAACTACTCCCCTGCTGTAGAACGTCAATGGTTAGTGGCAAGGGTGAAATGACAGAGCTATAAATACTCACTAAAAAGGCATATAATGAGAACTGCAGTGCATGGGCAGAAACACAGCGAGGACAAAATGTAGCCAATTTATTGGTCTGAATGACAGTGACACTTCTGAAAGAGAAGGTAATATATAGTTTATTTAGGTCAATATACTGTTTTATGGTACAAGTGTATACAAAGTCTCATAAAAATATTATGCATTTATACCATGGCACATTACATGTGAAAAAAAATATACACAGTAGAGACAAGTACAATATTCGAGACGAGTACAAGGCACAGACTGGTAAAGGAGAAAAGAGGACCCTGCCTCACCGTCTACAAGGGATAGATGATGATACAGTATGTGAGGGTAGAGCTGTTCATGTGGTGTTATAGTGGAATGAGGGTTACTGTCACGCTGGGTGTAGTGTAGAGAGACACCCAGCACAAGACGATGAGAGGGAGTGGGGAAGGCCAAAGGAGGAGATGGTGACCCTAGATAAACTAGCACTGACACCTGGCTCCCCTAACTTACCTATACAGTTTCCGCAACTGTCACCGAAGGGGATACCTGCCCTAGCTGTCCTTGGACTAAATCTACGCAGGGATCAGAGGGGGTAATCACTAGTTAGCCCAGCTAAGGGAAGAGATACAATTAGCTTGAGCAGATCCAAGCAGCTAACCAACAGACTCCAGGAAACACTGCTTTGAGCTAGTATGCAACCAGAAACACCTGACAGCTATCACCAACTGTGCATCCTTAGAGCCAAGAGGTATAAGTAAGCAACTGAAGAGAAGATCCGCTGGGTCCTAGTGACCTCCATCTATCAACAGGGCAGAGATGCCTCTTAAAGGGACAGAGACATTATTTAGGATTTAGATTGTTTGGCAGAACACTGCGACCTTCTGCAAGTGACCTCAACAGCCTTATCCATTCCTTAAGATACACCCATGACAGTACCCCCCCCCCTCTACAAGTGGTTTCCAGACACTCAGGAACAGGCTTATCATTGTGGAAGAAGTGAAAAGCATGAATCAGCCTTGTGGAATTCACCTTCAATGCAGACACCCACATCCTCTTCTCGGGACCGTAACCACTCCAATGTACCAAACGCTGAAGGGAACAGCGTGATATGCGAGAATCCACAATTTTAGAAATTTTGAACTCTAAGTTCCCATCCACATAGATTGGCTCCGGTGGCAATGGAGATGACTCTAACAAAGGCACATATTTTTCAAGAAGAGACCTATGAAAAATATTGTGAATCCTCAGTGCTTGAGGTAACTCCAGATGAAAAGCTATGGGATTAATGACGGCGGTTATTTTAGAAGGACCATGAAACCTTGGCCCCAACGTCCATGAAAGCAACTTCAACTTGATATTTCTGGTAGACAACCACACAAAGTCATTTATACACAGGTCTGGACCTGGCAAACGCTTCTTGGCAGCCACAAGTTTGTATCTGTCACCCATAAGTCTCAAATTACTCTGCACCCCTTGCCATACAGACAAGAGCGAAGAGGCAAATTGCTTCTCCTCAGGATCTCCCGAAGAACCCTTACTACTAAAAGTGCCAAACTGAGAATGAAACCTGCATGCACCAAAAAATGGTGTCTTGCCAGTGGACTCTTGGTGTCGATTGTATGGCAAATTTGGCTAAAGGTAAGTGAAAAGCCCAATCCTCCTGGTTTTCGGAGACAAAACAACTAAAATAAGTCTCCAGATTTTTATTTGTGCGCTCAGTCTGCCCATTAGACTGAGGATGGAAAGCAGAAAAATAGGACAACTGCACCCCTAATCGAGTACAAAAAGCTCTCCAAAACTTGAAAACAAACTGTGTACTGCGATCTGAGACCACATTGGAGGGAATCCCATGAAGTCTCAAGATTTCACTGACAAACACCTGTGCCAGTGTCTTGGCATTAGGAAGTGCCAGTAGTGCCACAAAGTGTACCATCTTGCTGAACCTATGAACCACCACCAAAACCACTGTCTTGCCAGCAGACATAGGGAGATCCGTGATAAAATCCATAGATAGATGTGTCCATGGTCTATCAGGGATGGACAATGGTAGGAGAGATCCAGACGGACAGGTATGCGTAACTTTAGCACGTGCGCAAACACTACAAGCAGACACAAAGTTAGTTATGTCCTTTGACAACCCTGGCCACCAAAAACAACGAGACAACAGATCCAAGGTTGCCCTACTACCCAGATAACCTGCCAGTACATAGTCATGATGTTCTTTAATTATCTTGAGGTGCGAAGTAGGTGGAACAAAAAGACTCCCCGAAGTGCAGGAGACAGGAACATCCCCCTGAGCCTCAAACACCTCTCCCTCCATATCTGGGTAAGGAACAAAAACAACTACCCTCTTTTGTAAAATGGCAATGGGACTCTCTTGATTACTACCACCGGGAAACTATGTGACAACGCATCCGCCTTAACATTTTCAACCCCCAGACAGTAAGTGATGGTTAAATAAAATCTTGTAAAAAAACAAGGACCATCTGGCCTGCCTGGGGTTGAGACGCCAAGTGGATTCAAGGCAAGATAGGTTCTTATGGTCAGTGATAACAGAAATGGGATGAACAGCTCCCTCAAACTAGTGACGCCATTCCTCAAATGCCAACTTAATAGCCAAAAGTTCTCTATTGCTGACATCATAATTGTTTTCAGCCAACAATAATTTTTTGGGAGAAAAGGGTGCATGGCAACCATTTACTGAAGGATGGCTCCCACCCCCACTTCGGATGCATCCACCTCAACAATAAAGGGCTGAGAAAGATTGGGTTGACAAAGGATAGGTGCGGTAGCAAAGCACCTTCTCAAGGAGGAGAAAGCCCCCTGAGCAAAGTCAGACTACAAACTCACCAAAAAATTACCAGGTAAATACCCATTGCACTTAGCAGCAGCTGCCAGCTCCTCTGAGAGGCAACACAGGTGTCTGTATGCCGATACTCAATCACCTGCATATTGCAGGTGATTGAGTATCGGCATACAGACACCTGTGTTGCCTCTCAGAGGAGCTGGCAGCTGCTGCTAAGTGCAATGGGTATTTACCTGGCAATTCTTTGGTGAGTTTATTCTCTGTTTTTATGTCCTTTTGCAGGTGATTGAGTATCAGCATAATACACCTGTGTTGACCTCAGAGGAGCTGGCAGCTGCTGCTAAGTGCAATGGGTATTTACCTGGCAATTTTTTGGTGAGTTTATTCTCTGTTTTTATGTCCTTTTCTGCAGGTGATTGAGTATCGGCATACAGACACCTGTGTTGCCTCTCAGAGGAGCTGGCAGCTGCTGCTAAGTGCAATAGGTATTTACCTGGCAATTTTTTGGTGAGTTTATTCTCTGTTTTTATGTCCTTTTCGGTGAACCATACAAAATCAGACTACCTAGAAAAGTCTGCCCCCTTTTTTGTTATGTCCGTGAGAGGTTTCACAATAGCAGAATAATTCTTAATACATTTACGATAGAAAGTAGTAAACCTCAAAAAGCATTACAATGCCCTCAGGTTTTCCGAACAATCCCTATCAAGCACCGCCCAGACCTTCTCTGGATCCATCCGAAAACCTGAAGGTGATAACAGGTACCCCAGAATTTGTATGGCCTATTTCACATCAATGCGCTCAATGCGCTGGGCTGCTCTGCCTGCCCTGCGCCAGCGCAAATGCTGGCACAGGAGCAGTTACAAGCAGCTTCAGCCTAGCGCACAGGCGCATAGATGGCAACCTTCTGCGCTGCCCTGCGCTTTCCTCCTCATTACCTTGTATAGGCAGCGCGCGCTCCAAAACCCCTGAAGCGCGAGTGAAATCTCCCGCCGTCACCACACATGCGCTTCTTGAAGCGCACCTGGATCGTATATTGTGATGTTTGCGGTGCACTTCAACAAGTGCATGCGTGGTGATGGCGGCAGATTTTCATTCTCGCTTCCGGAGGTTTGGAGTGCGCGCAGCCTATACAAGGTAATGGGGAGGAAAGTGCAGTGCAGCGCATAAGGTTGCCATCTATGTGCCTGTGCGCTAGGCTGCAGCTGCCTGTAACTACACTTGCGCCAGCATTTGCGCTGGTGCAGGGCAGGCAGAGCAGCCTAGCGCATTGAGCGCATTGATGTGAAAAGGGCCTACCTCCTGAACGATGAAAACATATTTCTCAAGTTTAGCATGCAGTTGGTTAATAATTGTGGATATGGTCAGGCTTGACCAATGGCAGGTGCTCTGAGGAAAAAAGAGTTCAAATCAAGGAGAAGATAACCTCGGCACACTTGCATCAAAAATTGAGTTAGAGAGTGAAAATGCTTTCTAGGTTTTTTGTTGTGAGGTCAAAAAATGCAATGTTCCAACGTTTTCGGCTCAACATGAGCCTTTTTCAGGAAACAAATTCTGGTGGGTGTTGGTTTATTTGGATAAGGAATGCAATGTTAATGTAAAAGGGTGGTTATCCAGGTAGAAGATGGCACCTACGTTTTGTAGGGAGTCATAAAGAGGAGTCTTTTTTCTTTAGGTTAGGAATGTGATATTGGTTGGTAGCATAGAGGGTATGCAGACAGTACTTCAAGTTAGAGTTAGCAGGCTTAATCCCTGTATGGAGGTAGGAGTGTAGATCCTTTTTTATATGGTACTTGTTTCATGTGGTGGAGGCCCTGCTCTCTTAGATTAAAAGGTGCAGAGTACATGTTAATTTGTTAATTAGGATGGTGTGTTTGGAGTGCAGACACTCTGGATGTTCTCTCCTGGTCCATTTTCCCACCTTGCTCCATAGACATCACGTCCCAGTGGGTGTTAAACTTAATTTCCAAGCACGCTACCAGTGTTTGAAATGTCTGTGGGCTCCGTCCTGTTATGGCGCCATGGTCTCATCATTTCCAGTCCTGAGCAGTGAGGGGGTGTATTGGGTATAATGGCCTGCTCCAGAGCCTGTGCAGTGCACATTTTAAAGCCGGCAAGTACACCCAATTTCTCACCCACAATGTCCAAGTCTGAAAATGATGTCCCGCGATGTCATAAAAGGAAGGAGCCCACATTTCAAACACTGGTAGCACGCTTGGAAATTAGGTTATCACACCCACCAGGACGTGATAACCATGGCGCGAGGAGTGAAAATGGACATCCAGAGTGTCTGCACTCCAAACATACCATCCTAATTAACATATGAACATGTAAAATATAAAATGTTTTTTCTCAGTGATTACAGTACATTTTTAGCTCAGACAGGGATGGTTAGTGATGTACTAGGAACCTGCAAGGCCAGGTACTAATCGGTTTGGGGGCATAAAGTAGCTGACAGGTTCCTTTTAACAAAAGCTTTGTAAAGACTCAAAGGAACTTTATATGCCACCATGAAGGCTCTGTACTCACAGCTCTGCCATGAACCACAAAATATAATCTCTATTAATGCCATGTTGGAGATTTATCTCACTAAAAATCACATATGAAAAATGCATAACAAGTTTCATTAAAAGCTGCACTTTGCAAATTTATGGCCTACATTTGCATGAATTTCACACCGTTAATCAATAAATAGTAAAAAATGACATGTTAATTGTGAACATCTGGGAAATATTAGTTTTTTTATGTTACTTTAAAAAAAAAAGCTTAGAATTATATGTTAATTTATGCCAAAAAGCATGTGAATGCATAGTTGCTTTTTCCATTATGTACTTTCACATATAAGCCACCTTTGATATATATTTAAATACTTAGTCTAATATGATGTCCTACATACAGTCATATGAAAAAGTTTGGGCACCCCTCTTAATCTTACTCTTTTTTTTTGTTTAATATTTAGTTTTTGCAACAGCTATTTCAGTGTGATATATGTAATAACTGATGGACACAGTAATATTTCAGGTTTGAAATGAGGTTTATTGTACTAACCAAAAATGTGAAATATGCATTATTTCAAAATTTGACAGGTGCAAAAGTATGGGCACCCTTCTGATTTTCATGATTTGAATACTCCTAACTACTTTTTACTGACTTGCTGAAGCACTAAATTGGTTTGGTAACCTCATTGAGCTTTGTACTTCATAGCCCGGTGTATCCCATCATGAGAAAAGCTATTTCAGGTGTCCACTTGCAAGTTGTTCTCCTAGTTGCATCTTCTCTGAGGAGTGGCATCATGGGCTCCTCAAAACAGCTCTCAAATGATCTGAAAAAAAAGATTGTTCAACATAGTTCTTCAGGGAAGGATACAAAAAGTTGTCTCAGAGATTTAACCTGTCAGTTTCCACTGTGAGGAACATAGTAAGGAAATGGAAGACCACAGGGACAGTTCTTGTAAAGGCCAGAAGTGGCAGGCCAACAAAAATATCAGAAAGGCAGAGAAGAAGAATGGTGAGAATAGTCAAGAACAATCCACAGATCATCTCCAAAGACCTGCAGCATCATCTTGCTGCAGATGGTGTTACTGTGCATCGGTCAACAATACAGCACACACTGCACAAGGTGAAGTTGTATGGGAGAGTGATGTGAAATAAGCCATTTCTGCATGCACGCCACAAACAGAGTCGCCTGAGGTATGCAAAAGCATATTTGGACAAGCCAGTTTCTTTTTAGAAGAAGGTCCTGTGGACTGATGAAACAAAGATTGAGTTGTTTGGTCATACAACAAGGCATTATGCATGGCGCCACAAAAACACAGCATTCCAAGAAAAACACTTGCTACCCACTGTCAAATTTGGGGGAGGATCCATCATGCTTTGGGGCTGTGTGGCCAATGACGGTACCAGGAATCTTGTTAAAGTTGAGGGTCGCATGTATTCCACTCAGTATCAGCAGATTCTTTAGAATAATGTTCAAGAATCAGTGTCAAAGTTGAAGTTACGCGGGGGTTGGATCTTTCAGCAAGGCAATGATCCAAAACACCGCTCCAAATCTACTCAGGCATTCATGCAGAGGAACAATTACAATGTTCTGGAATGGCCATCCCAGTCCCCAGACCTGAATATCATTGAACATCTGGGGGATGTTTTGAAGCGGGATGTCCATGCTCGGCGACCATCAAGCTTAACTGAACTGGAATTGTTTTGTAAAGAGGAATGGTGAAAAATACCTTCATCCAGGATCCAGGAACTCATTAACTGCTACAGGAAGCGACTAGAGGCTGTTATTTTTGCAAAAGGTGGATCTACTAAATATTAATGTCACTTTTCTTTTGAGGTGCCCATACTTTTGCACCTGTCAAATTTTGAAATAATGCACATTTTACATTTTCGGTTAGTACAATAAACTGCAATACAATCCTGAAATATTACTGTATCCATCAGTTATTACATATATCACAATGAAATAGCTGTTGCAAAAACCCAATTTTAAACAAAAAAAAATGAGTAAGATTAAGAGGGCTGCCCAAACCTTTCCATATGACTGCAGTTGCTTCTAACAAAATAGAAAGTGAGGAGAGCAGCGGCACTCAGGAGATCTTTTTTACATACCGGCTTTATTGTGCTTTTTCAGGTTACATCTTAGGTGCTGGGCAGGTAGGTGCAGGGGGAGCAACGGTCCGTTTCGCGGACTTCCGCTTCAACAGGCTGTAGCCTGTTGAAGCGTAAGTCCACGAAACGGACCGTTGCTCCCCCTGCACCTACCTGCCCAGCACCTAAGATGTAACCTGAAAAAGCACAATAAAGCCGGTATGTAAAAAAGATCTCCTGAGTGCCGCTGTTCTCCTCACTTTTTGTTTGCAAGATTAACCCTTCAGCTGAGCAACAGCATTTCACTAACGCCGCTGTACGACACGAGAGACTCTAAGCAGGTCAGAGCCCGGTTCCTTCTCCACTTACCACACTTCTAACAAAATAGGTTTACTACTATAACATTTTTGGGACAAAAAATATTAAAATCTTAGGCTAGGGTCATATTTGCGGCAGGGCACTGCAGATCCTGATCTGGTTTTAAGTAGTAAAAGTGCTCAAAACCGGATCAGAAACCGCAGCCCATAGGAGCCCATTATAGTAACCGGATTGCACTACATGCAATCCGGTTACAGGCTCCGGATTTGTTGCCTGCGTGAAAAATCGTGCAGGCAATGTTTTTCGGAGCGGTATGTCTGCCGCAGCAGAATTCCTATAACGGGCTCCTATGGGAGCTCATGCGGCTGCCACAAGGCATATGTGAATGCCTGCGGCTTTGTTCATCCCTGTTACTGCATGCTTTGTTCATCCCTGCCACCGCAGGGATGAACAAAGGGTTAAATCTTAATAATCCATCTGGGCAACATGTCTCTAGGGGGTGCCCACCCCCCTAGAGACATGCTGTCCACTCAGGTGTCCATGTGATGGGTTAATGTGGGCATTTATAATATTGCCGGCTATTGTCAGCATTTTCAATTTTATGAATGACCCGGGCGGCTCCTCGCTGTGTAGTAGATACGGTACGTAATGTACGTACTGTATGAGCCACTAGCCTTGGTCCTGAATAGAGTTGAGCCACCACCCTAGTGTTCTAGTTCGATTCGATTCGTCAAATGGACGATGTGTTCGTCGAATGTTCGTTGAATGTTCGTCGAACACCCTTGAACACACTAAAACACTAGTGTGGTGGTCAATATCAGTTCCACAATGTATATACATACATTGCGGAACTGAAATGAAGTAAAATCAAGGGTTAAAAATAATAAAAATCGATTCTCACCTCTCTAATCCATCCAGCGACGCTTCCAGCACTGCCTACCTGTCGGAGATGTGATCCCGGCAGCGTTTCCCGGTGAAATGACGATTTCTCGCGATAACTTGTCATGTGACCTGAAACCGCTGCCAAGATTATGACGTCACCGCAGGTCCTACAGGCCCTCACTAGTAGTGAATAGTAGTGAGGATCTGTAGGACCTGCGGTGACATCATAATCCCACAGTGATTTCCGGTCACATGACGGGTTATCGCGAGAACTCGTCATGTGACCGCAGTTCCTCACTACTATTCATTACTAGTGAGGACCTGTAGGACCTGCGGTGACATCATAATCTCGGCAGCGGTTTCCGGTCACATGACGAGTTATCGCGAGAACTCGTCATTTCACGGGAAACGCTGCCGGGATCACATCTCCGACAGGTAGGCAGTGCTGGAAGCGTCACTGGATGGATTAGAGAGGTGAGTATCGATTTTTATTATTTTTAACCCTTGATTTTACTTCATTTCAGTTCCACAAAGTATGTATATACCTTGCGGAACTGAAATCGAACTGAAATCGAACATGAACTCGAACTGCCGAATTTTGAGCAAATTGTTCTAATTCGACGAACGACTCGAACATCGCCAAAAACAGCTCGAATTTGAGATTGGCGAACAATTCGAGTCGAACACCGCTCATCTCTAGTCCTGAAAGCATTAACATTAGGTCTATGGCGGTGCGCTGCCCATAGACCTAATGTTAATGCTTTCAGGGCCAAGGCTAGCGGCTCAAGCAGTACATACATTACGTACTGTATGTCCTACACAGTGAGAAACCGACAGGTTAATTCATAAAATTGAACATGCCGACAATAGCCGGCAATACTATAAATGCCCACATTAACCCCTCACATGGCCACCTGAGTGGACAGCATGTCTCTAGGGGAAGTAGGCACCCCCTAGAGACATGTTGCCCACATCTATTATGAACATTAACCCTTTGCTCATCCCTGCGGCGGCAGGGATGAACAATGCATATGGTAACCAGATTGCTCCGGATTACACATCCTGAGCAATCCGGTTACCGCATTGCGGTTTGCAGGACACATTTTGTGAAAAAAATGTGTCTGAAGGCAATTGCGCTTACCGCTTCTGGATCTGGATTTGGTAACTGCAATTACCCTTCCAAGTGTGACCCTAGCCTAAATGAAAAAAATATTAAGGTTCATGTCAGTGTGTCATTTAGTTCTGCTAATTCATGAAAGGAATCACATAAAACATTTTGAAAATTTTTTTTATTATGTTTTATGATACATCTTTCGCACTTTTTTACTTATCAAATCATAGTTTGAGGATAGTGGTGAAATAGGAAAATGCCTAGGTATAAAGGCAGTTTATCTTTGGTGACTATATATACTTTTTGGCAATGTTTTCATAAAAACAACAGTACACTAAAGGCCGCTTTACACGTTGCGATATCGCAACGCAACTACGATAAAAAGTCACGTGGTAGGGGCGTTGCTGTCGATATCGTTCGTGCGTTGTGTTATGTAAATGGGCAATGCGACTCAAAAACGATGCAACTACGATATCGTTTTTGGATTGTGCATGCTCTTCAACCGTGCAATATTGGCTAGGCGATGTAGTAGGATCGTGCTGTGTGACAGCGCAACTACGATTTGGAGTGCAACTTCCCCTATTCACTCCAATGTTAATTGGTCGTTCCCTGAGTTGCTCAGACACAGTGTGAAAATGGGGCAAACTACATCGTAGTTGCGTTACCTGCCGATATCTCCCTGTGTAACATCTACTATGCGATCTTGGACAAGTGCCAAAAACGTGCGCGCTCCCGTGAAATCGTATGCAATATCGGAACGATATTGCGACATGTAAAGCGGCCTTAAGGGTCTATTTGCATGATGCGTATTGCTTTGTGTATTTGGTGCGTATTTGATGTGGATCCACTGCAGATCTGCACTGTTTGCAGCAGCGTGTTTTCCCATTCAAGTCTATAGGATTTGTGATCTCCTGTCTACATGGTTAATTTTTTTTAGCAGCGGATCTGCTACGTATTTGATTGAGGAAAAATATGCCGCGTGTCAATTCTTGCTGAAGCTTTTACCACGCTTTTCTCCCATAGACCCTCATTATAGCTCAAAATAAGCAGCAGATACGCAGCAATGTTCGCACTATGCATACTATTTTGTGTATTTTGAGCCAAATTTGCATTTTAGTACACAGGAGGTGATTGCGGGGGTAAGAGGGACAGGTTTTGAACTATTTTTTCTCTTTTTTGAGCAAGGTATCCAAACTTCATTGAAATAGACACAAAACACAAACAAATACACATCAAATTGGCACCAAAAATGCATCCAATACGCATCGTGCGGACAAGGATGGTTTTGGTGCATTTTTCTGACACTTGGTGCAAATTTTGTAAGTTCAAAATCTGCACCACAAATTCAGCGTGCGAAGGGGCCCTGAAAGTGTTAGTTTTTTTTTCTGAATGCAAAAAAAAACTCTGTAGAAATCTTTGGCCCTTTTCACATCTAATGCTGGGCTGTGTTTTGCTGGATTTGCGTTTCTATGCATTTTTACAGCTAAAAACGCATACAAACGCATGCATTTTTGGAGCCATTGATTTCAATGGAAAACGCATAGAAAACGCATGTGTGTTTGTAGAAACGCAAAATGCATGTGCTTTTGCAAACACAGCCCTAGACGCAACAGCCCATGTTTTTGGCTGCGTTTGCAAACACGCATACGTTTTGCATTTTTGCAAATGCACATGCGTTCTTGGATGTGTTTTCTATGCGTTTTCCATTGAAATCAATGGGGCCAAAAACGCAATGCATTTGGATGCGTTTTTAGTGGTAAAAACGCTTTGAAATGCAAATGCAGCAAAACGCAGATCTGCATTAGGCTACTTTCACATAACGATTTTGTAAAATCCGATGCTGTCCGATATAAATCGGACAGCATCGGATTCTTCTAATGCCTGGAATCGGGTGCCAAATAGGCATCCGATTCCGACAGAAAATAGGATGCCTGCCCTCCTGTCAGATCGCTCCCTGAGAGCTGTCAGTCTCTCCCCCGGTCCTCTTCTTTATCCCCTGTGTCTCCCCTCTTGGCCCCCGGTCCTCCCCTCTTGGCCCCCGGTCCTTTCCTCTTATCCCCTGTGTCTCCCCTCTTGGCCCCCGGTCCTGTGTCTCCCCTCTTGGCCCCCGGTCCTCCCCTCTTGGCCCCCGGTCCTGTGTCTCCCCTCTTGGCCCCCGGTCCTCTCATCCCCTGTGTCTCCCCTCTTGGCCCCCGGTCCTCTCATCCCCTGTGTCTCCCCTCTTGGCCCCCGGTCCTCCTATGCGTCCTCCTCCTCTCCTCTTGTCCTCCTCCTCTTGTCCTCCTCCTCCTCCTCTCCTCCTCTCCTTTCTCACCTGTCCACGACTCCTGCACGGTCCCGCGCGTCTCCGGTGCCTTGCTGTTCTGTGCTGCCAGGACCTCTCGTGATGTCACAATCACATGACTGCCGGTTATTGGTTCCTGGCAGTCATGTGATTGTGACATCACGGCAGGTCTTATCAGCACAGACGGCAAGATACCTGGAGACACCGGAGATGCCGGGAGACGTCGGGGGCCTCGTGGACAGGTGAGCATAGATTTTTTTATTTTTAATTAACCCATTCATTCACTTTTGGAGCGATTTTAGTGTACTGAGCATGCTCAGTACACTAAAATCGGTCCGAGGAGACATGAGATGTTTCCTCGGACCCTTCTCCATAGGGCCCCATGTTAAATTGATCGGGTCGGATCGGATGTGCGCTAAATGCCATCCGATCTGGTCCGATCCGAATCTGTCAGATTTTATTTTCGGTGCAAAAATCGGAGCAAGCTCCGATTTTTGCACCGATAAAAAAATCGGACAGATTCGGATCGGACCAGATCGGATGGCATTTAGTGCACATCCGATTCGGTCCGATGCCCATAGGGCTGCATGGGGTCCGAAAATCGGTCCGATGCTGTCCGATTTTCATCGGACAGCATCGGAAATGCTAAAATCGTTACGTGAAAGCAGCCTTAGATGTGAACTAGGCCATATGTTTCTTATCTTTCTATGCTTATAATATTTGTTAACTTGATTATTTACCATTTGGTTAATTTGTGTTATTAATTTGTTACTTTAAATGCTCAATTAAAGACAATGCAGAAACAGTAAATCAATAAATATACAATGCAGAATTGTTGGAACATCTTGTAAATCTTCCCCTAACTCCTTGTCAAACACACGTTGTCCACATGTTTTCTTCTGATGAGAACGTCCTCTGTGTATATCTATCTAGTAGCATTTAACAAATGTTTTATTGGAAGAAAATAACACTTGCCATTAGAATAACAGGCAAAGCACTCACTTAATGATAAATAATTTTCTGTTTTATTGACTTTTTCCAATGAACGTGAAATTTAAAACAAAGGAAATATTGCCAATTTTTTTAAAATCAATAACAGCAGCGTTACAGCAGTACTTAGGAGCACATTAGGTTTTGGCACAAAGGAGCAAACAGAAGGAAGGTTTCCTAACTTTTTCTAGGTAATATAATATTTTTTTAATAAATTAAAAAAATATAATATATACTTAAATATTACATTACATTTTCTTGCATAGTACAAAACAATAAAGTAGTAGTAGAAGTCGTATTACTACCAGTAGTTATTATTTTTATTTATTTTATATACTTTAGGAAATGCTGTTATTTTAGTTTTCGGAGACTTTTTTCTCCAATTCAGCAATTTTTAAGAAGTTTGTAACGTTTTTTTTTTCCCACAATATGTTCTGCTGCATCTTGACTTTGTAGCATCAAGTTAAGAGCAGATTATTATTTATTATTATTATTATTATTATTATTATTATTTGTTTCAAAAGGAATCAGCTTTAGGCTGGGGCCAGATGGACGTTGACATTCTCATGTAAGAGAATCAGGCTGATTATGCAAATGACACCTGGATCGAACTTTAATAAGCTTTTGAGCTAAGTGTCATACGGCGCAGTCAGATGGCCATATTCGCAGCCGACATGTAGCTGTCAAGCTTGGGACAGGAAAGTCACCGACAAGTCCGATCATTGCCTGTTATACAGCCATCGAATTGTGCCCTTTCTGTTGTCCAGTTCTCTCGAATGTGAAAGTCAGAGCATAGGTGAGCAGTAGACGGAGAACTTAATTTCTACAAATTCTCATCTGTTTGTGTTGGCACAAAGAGGTTTGCACTCGAATATCATTCAAGTGCAGTTCGATGCGTTTCACAGAGTCACAGACTTAAAGGAAGTATCTGGGATAATTAGTAAAAAAAAGTGCCCAAACACTAAAAGGCAGGTAGCTGCACCTACCTGCCTATTGTTGCCTGCATCAGTCCCCGCTGTTCACCTCTAATACAGAGTGGTCACAGACCATTCCTGCTGGGGAAAGCATGGTGGAGTAAACATAGAGCAGAGCAGTTTTTCCGCTCTCCTCTGCGAAAGTGGTCACATAGCTGACATCACACTGATTCACAATGGGCTCCCCTGCAACCAAATTGGGGGAACAAGCTGCCAATCAGCATGACTTTGGATATGCATCTGCTCACCGAGGGGAGGGAATCCTCCCCTCTGTGGTCATGACATCATCGGAAGTGCCAAAATCGCTGACCGAAGCGGTCTTAGACCACTCTGGCCGATGGTGAATGGTGCAGACCACAATAGGCAGGTAGATGTCAGCTACCTGCCTGTTGGTGCTTAGGCACAATTTTTTTTTGAGTAATCCTGGGTATCTCCTTTATATGGGTGCACACCATCCAATATTCGCTGCCTCTTGTAGCATGCTTCAATTTTTTTCTCATGAAGAATCAGCATGACAAAAAAATCACTGGTCAGCATTGCCCCATATTATTAGATTGGGCGATAAAAAATGGGACAGCATTCATGAGCAAGCTCTTAAATGACATTCCACATTTTTCAAAGGTTCATCAGAAAAAATCCTAAAAAAACCTCATCAAATGAAGAAGAACAAAGTTTATTTTTCATTCAAAAGGTAAGGAGAATAAAGCACATTCACCTAAAATTCTAGGAAACAAAACTTAATGTGAACCTTGTGTTAGTCATTACCCTCCAACAATGTGAAATGAATGTGCTGGTGCATAACTTTCTCTAGTCAGATTTTAAAGGCCACTTTACACACACCAACTTCTGTGTCCAACTTCTGAACAACTTACTAGTTGCAGTGAAATCATGGACACATTGCTCCATTTTGTGGCTGTATACAAATGGAACAATGTGTCCATGATTTCACTGCAACCAGTAAGTTGTTGAGAAGTTGGACACAGAAGTTGGTGTGTGTAAAGTGGCCATTACCTTTTGCATCAAAATGCTGGATCTTTAAATTAAATTTGAAATGTATTTGCATTTTGTCAACATAAATTGCAATGCTGTAAATCCTCCAATTGCTCTTAAGAGATGTGAGTAATTAGGCTCCATTCACACTTCGTTTTTGCTCTGTTTTTGCTCTGTTTTTGCTCTGTTTTTGCTCTGTTTTCTCTGTTTTTGCTCTGTTTTTGCTCATGAGTTTTTGTAGCCAAAACCAGGAGTGGTACAATCTGAGTAAGGGTACCTTTACACGCCGCTACTGGATGGTTGCAACAACCGGGTGCTTCATGTGCACGAGCACACACAAACGGTAAACGCACCACCTTTACACGCCGCAACAAGGTGCGCTACGGTAGGTTACATCTATCTCTGGATACACCGCTGGGTGTCTCAAGTTACCTTCTGCAGAGCACCTTACCTCATTTACACACCGCTACAACAAGCTAATATGGGTGGACCTGGTGCAGCAGGGACAACACATAGGCGTGCCACAATTGTGGATTACGAGACGTCCGTACGCTGATAGGACTAAGCAATAAATCATGATTGGGCAGCCAGCGCAGGAGGCTGACTAATACATGACGCTCGAGCAATTGTGTAGTGTGACTGGTCAGCTCCTTAAATATGCCGCCCTATGCAGCAACAACCAAATCGTAACGCAGGAGCTTCCTCCAATGATCGCTGAAGGGGGGTGGTTTCCCGGAGGCTGTGTCACGCCCCAGGTACATACCAGGTACATAGCATGGTGTAGAAACAACCCTTCTGTTCCTTCTTTGCACGCCGATACAGGTCGCTACCATCGGCTGGGTAACCACCTGTTTTCGGGCAGTGCTCTGAAACAGGTGCCGCCAATTGCGGTGGCTACAACCTCTTCACACGACGCAACCTCGGGTTGAATTGGCGGTGCAAGATACATTTCTCTCATGTACCCGGTTGTTGCCACCATCCAGTAGCGGCGTGTAAAGGTACCCTAAAAGTATAATGGAAACAAGTTACCACTTCTGTATTTATCACCCACTCCTGGTCTTGGCTACAAAAACT
Organism: Allobates femoralis; assembly: GCA_033576535.1. Taxonomy (NCBI): domain Eukaryota; kingdom Metazoa; phylum Chordata; class Amphibia; order Anura; family Aromobatidae; genus Allobates; species Allobates femoralis. The sequence goes on from JARQOC010000002.1 coordinate 200,053,614, forward strand.
GACGAGCAAAAACAGAGCAAAAGCACACAGTGTGACACTCTCAGGTCTCCTAGGACTGCAACCAACTATTTTCAAGCAGTTTAATACATATAAAGGCTTAGTAATGTCAAAGTGGCTTCACAAAAAAAAATATATAGTAAATACCAGTCCATTTAATAACACAGCAAAACTTTAAAAATATAAAGAAAACAGTCTAATAATTTTTCCTTAGGCTGGGGTCACACTTGCATGAGTTTTTTTAGTGACTTAAAAAAACTCATGCGTTTTTGCATGTGTTTGTTCATGTCAGCATGAGTTTTTTAAGGTGTCTGATGGCACCCTGCGTTTTTGCATGCATTTTTAAATCCGCACCAAAAAATAGTGCATGCATTATTTTTTGGTGCTGTTTAAAAACGCATGCATTTTTTTAGAAAACGCATGTGTTTTTTTAACATGGGCTCCTATGGAAAACGCATGCGTTTTTGAATGGTACTAATTGGTACTAATGTACCATGCGTTTTTGCATGCGTTTTTGATGTCATGCTTTTTTACATTTCTGCATGTGTTTTTTAAGGTGTTTTTTGACACCCTGCGTTTTTCCATGCGTTTTTGAATCAGCACCAAAAAATACTGCATGCTGCATTTTTTGCTGCGCACTAAATGTTACCATGCATTTTTGCATGCGTTTTTCAAGGCAGCTCCTCACTTAAGCAGAAAACGTATCCAAAAACACATGGCACTTTATTCATGTGTTTTCGCTATTGGGGCATGCGTTTTTGCTATTGGGGCAGTGCATCATTTTTTGCATGAGGGCCTATGGGTGCGTTTTTACATGCATTTTTACAAAACGCAGGTCTTAAAAAAAAGCAAGTGAAATATGCATGTGTGACCCTAGCCTTAAGTATGTAACCAACTCAAGCGAGTATTACTATGGCCAGGGTCACACTTACTGTTTTTAGCAGATGTCAGAGGCATTCCTCAGTGCACAGAAAACGCTGCATGAAGCGTTTCCTGTGTGCTGCTGAAAAGCGGCCGCCAAAGACGCTCTGTGTGCGTCCGCTGTGCAGGTAATTCATGTGCAGGTAGTTCAGGTGCTATGTTACTGTGTCCTGCTGAAGTGCATACCGTTAAAGGTATCTGCTTCAGCTGAAAATGTCTACGTTTTTAGCGGATGCCTATAACATCTGCTAAAAACGGTGAGTGTGACCCTGGCCTATGTCCGGGTACGCTTGATGCATGGCCCAGTGTGAACTGCTTGCAGGGTTTGAACGGCTTGCACTTAGGTAAAATCAGTGTTATCAGTTGTAGTGTGTCTCCCCCAAAAAATTACAAATCATCGTCCTCCTTCCCCTGGTAGTGCTTTGTTAATGGCTGGCAGTATGTGGGTGGAGAGCTTAACTGCCCAATAATTGACTTCGAGTCAGGTTGGGGCAAGTTTGGGCTCAGAAGAAAACTATATCTAAAGTCCGGCTGAAGCCGCAAAACCCAAACTTCCATGGGTCCGCTCATTTCTAGTCACAACATGGGTACAAAATTATAATCCTAAAAAGGATCACCTACCAGTTACAGTGATACATATGCCACATTTTATGAATGTCTAGCCTACGCTTGCTCTGTCTAGGTATTGTACACGGTAAGTAAATATATCTATTTGTATATATTTTTTGAGCAGCCGTTGAAAATTTGACGAACTGGTCATTAAAACACTTAACTAATTTTTTTTTTTTAATTGATATTTTTATTTTGGTCACGGGTTCAGGTTCAGACTTCCAGAAATGTTCTTTATTTTCTATTCTGCCTGTACTTGAGATGAGAGGTTCTGATTTCCCTTGCTTTTGATATTGACAGGCAGAGAGCATAAATAACACTTTGGAAGTGGCAGCCATGTCATAAATTCAAGGATGTTTCGGGGCTTTTTTTTTTGGTCATTTATTTATGCTCTGCATTGATGTCTTATTCTTCCAGAATATATAATGCACTGATTTTATTTATTTATATAATTATGTTTTTAAAGAAGTTTTCTCTTGTGATGAAAGAATGATTTAGATTAAATTTATAAAAAAAGGAACTATAAACTATATAAATGGGGTTTTAGTAAGTATATAGCATAACACTCACTGTATACAACTTCCACAAAGTAACTTTTCACGCTGCTTCCACTTTATTTTTGTATGATGTTGATTTTGATCTCACAGCAAATATTGCAATGCAAAGAGCAAAAACATGAACATAATCTTTCAGGTATTACTTACATTGGCTACATTTTTGGTGAATTTTATTCACAAAAATGTAATTATTATTTGTATAACATTACGTTTTGATGTTGGAACTTGACTACGTTGCAGAGTTGAGCATCATTCAATAATTGATGTTCGTCTCTTCCAGCTGAAATGATCTCTTGTAGGTCAATTTTGCATGAAGTTCTATTAACCACTGATGACTGCTGACTAGTGACTGCTGACTGACTGACACTCCTAAGCAGATGCAGTGTCATTTTGACAGCTCTACGTCACATCTACTGCAGAGTTACACAATGCACACATCACATGCAGTGGTATAACTTGAAGCTCGTGAGCCACAATGTGAAGGCTCCAACGAGGCCCCCAGTATTGCAAATCTTTAATAGTATTATACTTTTTCTATAAGCCAAATGGGCTTTTGCAGCCCCCTAGACTACAGGGCCTGGATGCAACTGCAACCCTTGCACCTATTGTAGTTACACCCCTGACTACATGCTATTTAAATTTTGTGTACATAATCCACCTTCTTAGTGCCACTAAAGCCAAGCCAGTAAATAGTAAGCTTTTTTCAAACAGTTTTGCTACCTGATTGCATAATTATGCAAACAATATTGAGTATTTACATCAAAAACTTGTAAATTACTTTGTCGTTTTCAGGGAGAAGACCATGGCATTGCTAATAAAATTGTGCAACTAATTTAAAAACTGTGTGAAAACAGTAAAGATGATTGAATCTTCAGATATTGCAAATCTCTCATATTGGAGGAAATCTATAAACAGCAAAATTATTCAAAGCAAATTGAATTTTCCTTATAATTATCTTTTCAGACCCCAGAGCACAATAAATATATGATGTCTGGTCCTCCAAACCTCTACTTTGCCCCTTTTCCTGTGATGCACCTTCTTAGTCCTGCTTCATTCTGAACAGAGATTTCTGATGCAACTAGACCTCTGATGTCCCTAAAAGATGTGCATTATCACCGCATGTCATAACACCAGGACATTACATTGTTTTTTTACTGGAGGTTTAGTCAGCCTCGAATGTATTTGTGACATCATATATGCCATGCACGCTCACAAAGCTATCAGAGTATGAGATAGCATGAGACTAATTTCGCAGGGGTCTCAACACACGGCCCGCGTTTAGTTGGGGATGTCACTGGGCTGATACGGTTTCTGGCCCGGTGGTCACTGAAAGGTAACAGATACCGTATATACTCGCGTATAAGCCGAGTTTTTCAGCCAATTTGGGCTGAAAAGTCCCCTCGGCCTTATACCGAGTTCGTATCAAGCAGCCCGGACCACAGGAAGCAAAGCGGAAACGCGGAATTTGAAAGCCGGATCATGTGTCCAAGCGGCGGGCCCGGCGCGACAGGACACTGATAAGATGATTTTACTTTACAGGTCTCCTCATAGGTGGACGGGATCCCCAGGGCAGTAGTGGATGATGGGAGTTGTGGAAAGTCTATGGAGGAAGTAGGGTCAGGGGCCGCAATAACAGTCACACACAGGGTTGTTGTTTCATACCTTTACTGATGTTGCTGTTCAAGGTTAAGTCCAGGGTACAGTCCGAGAAGGCTAGGAGCAGTTCGGGATCTCCACATCTAATGAGTTATGAGGCCTCCCTTTTACGCTGTGTGTGTGCTTTAGTCCTTGGACTGTCTGAAGCTTGGCCCTGACCCTCTTGTAGTCCTCACTTGCATGGCAGGCTTTGCGAGCTCTGCTACGGGCACCCTGTATCTACTGCGGTCCCGGGCTCCACTAAGTAGCTGTGCCCAAGTGCTACACCTGGAGGCTTGAAGCCTCCCTAGTCTCTGGTCTTTACTGCTGGGCCGACTGGACACATTCAGTCTCAGGACTCCGGTGTCCAGGCTGCTGGCATTGTTGTACCAAGGAAGGACTGCTTAATTTAAGGGATTTGTTTCTCCAAATGCACGAGCTGGGTACAATGTACTAACACTAAAATGTACTGGGCACAAGGGGATATTTGCAATTTTTAATTCTACAACATTCACTGTGTTTGACTCCAAGAGTGTTTTCCAAAGATAAAATTGTCACTACATGCATAGATGAACTCCCAGAGAGGTGTAACCTCCAAAATGTGGTCACTTAAACAGGTTTCTGCTGTTGTGGCACTTTTAGGGTTTGCAAATAGAGTCTACAAACTATTTTAGGATAATGTCAGTTTTTTCACCATAACTGCAATTGATGTACCTCTGTAATTATTAGCCGCACTTGCCCTTCCTCACCTGCTTGGGTGGAGGTATTTTAACATCTTCTCTGCTGGTAATCCTTGGGCAACATCTGTTGGGTGGTTCATCTGCTATATGGACAATATGATTGTATGGTCCGAGTGACAGGCAGCTGTTCCTTCCTTTATGAATCATCTAAATTCAAATGTATTGTGATGCAGCAGCTGCTGCATTGCAAATATCTATGCTGGGACTTGTAGTGCAGCAAGTTTCAGTAATGCATTATGCTGGGACTTGAGGTTCCACAAGTTCAGGTAATGCATTACATGTGCTAGACTGATGATTGGTGGTGATTGAAAAGCCAGGGGAGTGTTTAACACACCTGAATCCACCTGTGGGTGTGTCACATCAGACATAAGCTGACTCCCTCCTGATCACATGGTCTGTGAGGTCAGCAAAGATCCTTTTTATCTGTTTGCAGCACATGGGGTGGCTACAGAGGACACTGAAGCTGGGAAGATATCGTCCTGCTGGGAACCTGGATTGATAGGAGTCAGTCTGAAGCTGATGACAGATGCTGGTTGGTGGTCCCAGTGTAGCAGCTGCCCAGATATCTGAATTGTCAGGAGACAGAGTATGGAGCAGGCATTCACCTGCAACAGGTAACCTCAGAGACTGGAGGTTGTATACTGACTAAGGTCAGTGACTGGACAGTGTAATACCTCCACTGCCTTACTGCACCAGCAGAGGTATCTGAATACAGTGCTGTGTACCTGCTGTTGTGATGAACTGCATTGTTTATATTGCCAAAGGTCGGCACATGTTTAGTTTGCACCATGCGGTTTATGCTGTCTCTAAATAAATTAGCTGGACTTATTTCATAGAAGAGACTGTTGTGTTTCTGGTTTTGTGCTTCCAAGTGCTGAAATTCGGTGAAGTGCCTGCGGGGATGAAGGTGCTCACGACATATCTAGATAGGTACACTAAGGTTCTTGCTTCCAAAACGGGATCCCTAGTGTTTAGGCACATTCAGAGCTCTTGAAATGCGACATGGTGTCTGCTAACAATTTTAGTCCATTTTGCATTTGAAAAGTCAAATGGTACTCTTTCCTTTCCAAGCCCTGCCGTTCGCACAAATGGTAGGCTTTTTTTTTCAATATATGTGGTATCTGAGCACGCAGGAGAAATTGCACAGCAAATTTTGTGAAAATGCCAAAATTGAGGCTAAAGAAACATTTTGAGGAAAAAAGTTAAATTCTCATTTTTTCCTTTCACATTGCTTTTGTTCCTGAGAAGGGTTAATAAACTTCTTTAATGTGGTTTTAAGCCACTTGAGGGGTGCAGTTTTAGAATGGAGTCAGCTTTGAGTATTTTCCCTCAAAGGCATTTAAAATAAGACGTGGTCCGTAAAAAAAATGGTTTTGTAAATTCTTTTTTGGAAAAATAATAAATTGCTAATAAACGTTTAACCCTTTTAACATGTAGCCCCTGTATTGCACCAGGAGCCCACACATAGCCACTGTATTACACCAGGAGCCCACACATAGCCCCTGTATTAACCCTGGAGCCCACACATAGCCCTTGTATTATACCTGGAGCCCACATAGCCCCTGTATTACACCTGGAGCCCACACATAGCCCCTGTATTACACCAGGAGCCCACACATAGGCCCCTGTATTACCCCTGGAGCCCACACATAGCCCTTGTATTATACCTGGAGCCCACATAGCCCCTGTATTACACCTGGAGCCCACACATAGCCCATGTATTACACCAGGAGCCCACACATAGCCCCTGTATTACACCAGGAGAACTAGCCCCAACCCCATAGCCCCATTGTATTACACCTGGAGCCTATACATAGCCCCTGTATTAAACCTGGAGCCCACACATAGCCCCTGTATTAACTTTGAGCCCACACATACCCCTGTATTACACCAGAGCCCACACATAGCCCCTATAAAGAATTACATACTAAAGGTAAAGACAAACACACATAGTACTTTAGCCCACCATGTTATTACACTTGCAGCCTGTGTAAGCCATACTTTGTTAACCCATTCTATTTTATTTTAGCTAAGAACAGTTAATTACTATCCCTAGTTGTACTTTCTGTCTATTTACTTTATTACTTTTATGCTCAGAATAATAATTTTATTTGTTATAACTAAGAACAGTTAGCTACTCCCCAGGCCAATGCCTGGTTCTACAGCTAATATACTGTATATTAATATATAGGGTCCCAGACACTTCTTTCATACGGCTCCAAGTCCAATGTCCCTCCATGAGGCTATAGATGAGTAAATGGTGGTCAAATAAAAAAATGGTAGAGTGATACTTTCGTAATGTTTTTTTAAAACATATTTTTAGCTATGAGGCATTTTTACAAAAAGTGTAACCATCACCTTAACAGTTTAAGCAGAAGAAAAACTTTTAACTTGTCCATGAGAAGCCAGTCACATAATTTTTCTTGTATAATCCTCATAATTATCTGCCTTAGGTTTATTACACTTGTATATAGACAAGGTAAACATTATCTTATGTGGGCATGGGAACTGAACACATAAAGATATGATTCTGGATATATGAGCAAATATTAAATTGCCTAATTGCATACACTAGTGAAAAGAAAAGAAACAGTAGACCTTTCTAAACGGTTCTACCAAGCCATCAGCAGTAATGTGTGGAAAGCACATGCATTAATCAAATAATTAAATAGGCATAAGGGAGATTTATTTGTGAAAGTATTTCAGAATGTAAACCATAATCAACGATAGTCTGGTGCCTCATTGGAGACTATTTATCAGTGTGTCCCAGTTGTTTAGAAAGCATTTGAAGGGATAAAAATGAGCTCCTTAAAGTTTATTATATTATTAATTCCCAATCTTAGATTACTACTAATCTGACTCCAAAGTTTATAACATTGTTCATAATATTCTAGTAATCAAGAACATTGTGCAACAACTTTTTGTACACTAAGCTACCAAGTGCTAATGTTTGAAAAGTATAGAAAATACTATTACTGTATTTCCCTGAAAATAAGGCACCCCAGAAGGTAAACGTGCTAGGGGGGTTTGCTGCCCTACTGAATTTATAAGGCACCCGCGAAAATAAGGCATACCAATTTATTATAGCACTGCATGCCTGCTGATAAGAAGACCGTGGCATGAAGCTGTGAGTTCTCCTCTAGCCCCCCGCCATTGTCCTAGTGCCCATTCCTGTCTCGATGCCGCTAATGCATGAATTCTTCCATCGCTTTCATCTCCCTGCCTCAGCTGACGTAGGTGTATAGTGCCACCGGGTGGCCAATCACTGGCCTGCAGCTTAGGTGTATAACAACAGCTGCTGGCCTGTTATTGGCCATTCGGTGGCCTCTGGCTTGTGATTGGCCACCCTGTGGCCGCTGTCTCAGGATTGGCTGCCTGGCAGCCACTGGCTCGTGATTGGACACATGGTAGCTGCTTGATGCTTGGTAATTGGTACCCGGTGGCGCCATACACCTATGGCATCTGAGACAGGGAAGATGAGAGAGGCACCAAAATACATGCATCAGCGGGAAGTGAGACACTGATGGGTACCGGGACAACGACGGGGGGCAGGGAGCTGAGAGTGACGCCGGAATGAAGCAATGAACCAATGAGAGTTGTCCTGTGTGTGTGACCCTGTGTGTGTGTGTCCCTTTGTGTGTGTTTTGATGCTGATACCATATTGGGGGCAATGGGGTTGATGGGGATAACGTATTGGGGGCTGCAAGGGGATGATGGGGATACCATATTGGGGATACAAGAGGATGAAGGGGATGATGGTGATACTGTATTGGGAGCTGCAAGGGGATGATAAATGTTCATTTTTTTGTACAACAAAAAATGTGAATTCTTCTTCATGGACAAATAAGACACTCCCTTAAAATAAGACATGGTGCATCTTTGGGAGCAAAAATTAATATAAGACGTGTCTTATTTTCGGGGAAACAGGGTAATCACAAACACATTTAGCTTTTTTGTGATTCTGACTGTGATATTTTGAAATTTGCCTATTTTCAATAACAAAACAAACAAATATACTTATTTTTAATCACATTTTTAATTTACATGAATTTAAGAGAAAATGTCATGGGTGTCTTCTACCTTAGGGAGACCTTTCATATGTCTGGGACCTGAAGGTTACAATGCCTTATGGATCAGGTCCATGACTTCTCCTGAAATGAATATACAGGGTGGGCCATTTATATGGATGCACTAAATAAAATGGGAATGGTTGGTGATATCAACTTCCTGTTTGTGGCACATTAGTATATGGGAGGGGGAAAACTTTTCGAGATGGGTGGGTGACCATGGCGGCCATTTTGATGTTGGTCATTTTGGATCCAACTTTATTTTTTTCAATGGGAAATTCCTACGTGATTCAGATATCCAGTGGCATTGAGGTTTCCATTGATGAAGAATGGCCCCACTATCTTTGTACCCCATATACCACACCATACCATCAATTTTTGTGTTCCAGCAGTCTCCACTGTGGTTTAGTGTCAGACCAATAGTGGTGGTTTGTTAACTTCACCATTCACAAAAAAGTTTGTCTCATCACTCATCTGAAGGCAATTGTATATGCTGTGAAGATACGAGATGTGCATTATCTGACACAACGGATACTGGAAGCCTGTGCTAGCATTTCTTCTGCGGTGTTGCTATCAGTGTGTCAAGAGTGGGAGAAGAGCCAGCACTTTGAGCACATATTATAAGTGGTCATAAACTTGTAAATAAATCATTAAAGAATAAAATTACATTACAAGCAAGCACACCATTGATTTTCTTATGAAATTCACAATAAGTTTGATGTGTCACATGATCTTCTTCCCATTGAAAAAAATAAAGTTGGATCCAAAATGACCGCCTTCAATATGGCTGCCATAGTCACCACCAATTTGGAAAAGTTTTCCCCCTCCCATATACTAATGTTCCAGAAACAGGAAGTTGATATCACCAACCATTCCCATTTTATTTACGTGTATCCATATAAATGGTTCACCCTGTATTTTCTTTTGGTGCTGCAGGAAATAAGAAGCCTTTCCTCTCTGGTTGCTTTTTGGAGCATAATCTCAGGTGCAGAGGTTTGGTGACCACTCTCCTTTAAAGAGTCACATGTCTGGTCAAGCTGGCGTAGGAGGTAGAATCTCTTCTATGCTGACCACTTTGGAAGAAGCCTGTCTCTGGAGTTGTTACTATTGTTGCTCTGGTGTTTTTCTGCAATTATGGAGTTCTGGAGTTTACCCTGTTGCGCCATACGCCATGGCATGACACAAAACAATATAACATATTCATGTAAAAAATATTTGTGTCAAGTTTTCCTTCCATCTTAGCAGTAGCAAGACAGACTACCACACAGAGTTCTGGCTTAAGTGGATCTTGAGATAGAAGAGGCATCGGTTACATACTTGTCCTAGATTCAAGCTTTGGCCCCCTCACTTCGATTTGTGGAACCCTGTTGTGCCCATGTCAGGCTTTGCAGGAAGCGCAGCATGCTCCCGTGATTATCTGATTGGGCTCACCAAGGCCAATCTTGTATCTTGGTCTAAAGACTTTTAGTTTTCTAATAACCTGTCTATCTGCATACTTCAGTGCTAATACTACCCATTTCCCAAGTCTGCATGCTGAATTAACACCCATGACTCTTCTGCCAACAAAGACCTCTGGCTTGTAGAATCCACATCACCAGATGAGCTGAAACAGTATCAACATCTTGTGTAAGGCACATCAGAAAACACATAAAATCCAGTTTTGCAAACAATTCACTGTGTTTCTTGGTAAAGAGAGGGGGCTTAGAACACCTTTATCACAGTGGTTCTGGGTTTTGGGGCAAGCTATGCAGTGCAATGCTCTGCTGGAAGTTCTTAAAAATCCAGATCCTTGATGCTCATCTTGTCAAATTGAAGACAAACATGTTTATATAATCAAAGACAGGGCTTCACCCAAAATATACAGGACTTTAACTCTGTCTCTGTCAACAGTATAATGACTATGGTAGGCGACTAATTTTTGGTGACTATTTCATAAAATAATTTACTGCATTAAAATTATTTATCAAAAACTCACTTTATTTTTTAGAACTTAATAAATACAAATAAATGGCTTTTGTATTTTTTTCTTAGGGTGCTGTATTGCATATTTGCTGCGTATTGTTACTTGAGTGCTCTTGCAGTTTTTGTAGCCAAAACCAGGAGTGGAACAATCAGAGGAAAAGTCTTAGGGCCACTTTACACACACCAATTTATCTGTCCAATTCTGAACAACTTACTGGTTGCAGTGAAATCATGGACACATTGTTCTAGTTTGTTGCTGTGTACAAATGGAACTATGTGTCCATGATTTCACTGCAACCAGTAAGTTTTTCAGAAGTTGGACAGATAAGTTGGTGTGAGTAAAGTGGCCCTTAGGAACCCTTTACACACACCAACTTCTGTGACCAACTTCTGAACAGATCTCTGGTTGCAGTGAAATCATGGACACATAGTTCCATTTGTACACAGCCACAAAATAAAACAATGTGTCCATGATTTCACTTTCAACCAGAGATCTGTTCAGAAGTTGGTCACAGAGTTGGTGTGTGTAAAGCAGCCCTTATAGAAACAAGAGCTGCACTTCTTTATTTAATCACCCACCCTGATTTTAATCAGCCACTCCTGGTTTTGGCTACAAAACGCAAACTTCGCGTAAAAATATGCATCAAATACACAATGTGTGAACACACCTTTGCGTTAACAAAGTCATGCTAATTCACCAGTTTCTTCCTTACAAACACATATGTAAACATTCTTAAAATGAAAATAGCATCATACTGCATAAAGATATTCTGGTGTGGAAGAGTGTGATTTGAGACATAGGCATTCAAGTTCAATGGCTTTGATGTGTTTACTTTTTGCACTTTCTTATGTGTTAGCATCCCCCACACTGCCCCTCTCCATAATATATCCCCATACACTGCCCCTATCCAAAATGTCCCATTACACACTTCCCCTCTCCACAATGTTTCCTCAGGGTACCTCTTTTCATAAAGATCCCCCTACATGGTTCCTCTTATAATGTTTCCCCATATTACTCCTATTCATAATGCCCCACTCTTCCCCTATAATGTCCACCCTCACTGCCCCTTACATAATGTCCACCTACACTGCCACTTTTCATAATGTCCTCCTACACTGCTCTTATCTACAGTGTCTCCCCACACTTTTTTACTCCATAATGCCCCCCACTGCCCCTTCAGTATTATCCCTTTGACATGGTTCTTCTCCTCTCCTCACACTGCCCCTCTCTAAAATGTCCCCCACACACTGCCCCTCTTCATAATATCCCCCATACTGCTTCTATCCATATTTTCCCTCACACTGCCTCTCTCCATATTATATCCACACTGTCCTTCATCAAAATATTTCTCTATTGTGCCCTTCTCCATAATATCCCCCACACTGCCCCTCTCCAAAGTGTCCCACCACACACATCCCCTCTCCATAATGTCTTCCTACAGAACTTCTGCTCATAAAGTACCCCTTATATGGCTCCTCTTTATAATGTCCCCTATATTACTCCTATCCATATAGTCCCCCACATTGCCCTGCTCTGTAATATCACTCCACCTTGCTCTTCACCGTAATGTCCCACACACACTGTCCCTCTCCATAATGTACTTCCTCACTGTCCTCTCCATAATGTTCCCCCAACAATTTCCCTATTCATAATGTCCTCTCACACTTCTCTATCCATAATGACCCCTCACTGCCTCTGTCCCAATGGTTTCTCTTTCTTTGATTACTTGTGACAGTTTGGGAAACCTATGTCTTTTCCTGTACTGAGTCTTGATTTTATATTTGTTTCCTTCCTTTGCAGTGTAGGAGTTAATGTCAGTTTCTGTTTCTGCAATACTCCTTAGTTCTCTTCCTAGGTGTGGCTACTTTGTGATCACTCCAATCTCTATTATACGGTCAAATGATCCAGCATTCCTTGCTGGTGATTGAACTACATTCCTGGCTTATCTACATTAGGTGAAGGATGTACTCTGGAGAAGCTGACTATTGCCAAGTTGTCTGCTGTCTAGGAATGACAGCAGGTGTGAATTTGTCTTGTTGTTTTCCCTTTTTGTTTTTCTTTCCAGTTGATTTTAGTGCAGTGGTTGAGACTAGTGCTCCCGCCGGCCATCTCCCTATTGATGGTTAACATCAGGGCTAGCAAGGTACTAGGTATCCTGCTCAGCAATGGGGTGAAATAACCAGTATAGGGACTGTAGGAGATCACGGCATAGTTACAGGTGAGTGTAGGAGGTCTCCTCCCATTCCCTACGAACAAGGCCCCCATTGTATTTGTGCCCCCGGTATTGTCCCTGTCTGTTGCTTTATGTAGGGCACGGGACATCATTGGTCTGTGTGCCACTGTCACACACTGTACCTGGATGCACCTCAGTTTATGGCTGACACTCTCTCTACTGACACTCTCCAAATTGTCCCCCCATTGCCCCCTGCATAATCTCCCTCCCACACTGCCTCTCTCCATATTGTATTCCACACAGTGCTCCTCTCAAAGATATCCCCTTAACACATACCCCTCTTCATAATGCATCCTTACACATCTCCTGTTCATGTCCCTCTACACTGTCCTTCTTCACAATGCCCCCATGTTCCACTCTCCATAATAACTCATCTCTCTTTCCTCTCTATCCCCCCACACACTTCCCCTTTTCATAATTCCCCCCACACTGCTTCTATCCATAATGTACACCCACACTGACCCCTCTGCATACTATACATCCGTTGCCCCATAATGTGACTTTACCCTTCCTATAATAGGATATTTAATGTTCTGCTCCTGAATGGATCACTTCTTACTACCTCGGTGCGTTGGCACCAGTTACAGGAGCATTGTAGTGAGGTCAGCAGTGTGATGACCTCATCATGCAGCTGCACTTAGGTATTTGGTTTGATGAGCACAACTCTGCCGGTGTCCTAACACCAAGGAGTTCAAACGTATTCATGTCTGAAAGATGTGAATATAGTTGCCTAGTTGACTATAGGAAGATGAGAACCAAAGTCTCCTTGTTGTCTATGGGTAGTAAAATATATTTTTGAAAGCCACATGCTAGCTGAATTGAAAGTTGTCAAGGCCCAAGCTAGACAAATAAGTTTGTGTATCTTTAAAAGAAAAAGTTTATTTTGGATTGCAGAGCGAAGCATTGGTTAGTAAAGTATCTAATGACAAGTAAAGGCAACTAGTGACCTATCAACAAGTTATGGACACATAAGAGTCATTCATGCTGAACATGATAAAAATGCTTTGGAATACACAAGCTAGAATTTATGAAGATTAACGTGTAATTTGCATACAAAGTCCACCAGATAGAGAGGCAAAAAGCGGGTAGGCTCTGCACACTGCACATTGTAAGATCATGTCTAATTTAACCAGGTGAGTGCCATTGATGCCATGTGTGAGTAAGCTGGTATTAAAATAAAATTACTTATTCTAATTTCATTTGCTAGTCTTATGGCCACTTTACACGCTCCAACGTCGGTCCGATATTGGATCTGATGGCACGGGAGCGTGCTTTTTCTGCCCAGATTTCAAAGATCGCATCGGAGATTTACACAGCGCGATATCGGCATACAACGTCTCTACGATGTCTACGCCCCACTTGTACGGCCGACCCAGGAATGACCATTTAACATGGGAGTGAATAGGGGACGTTGTACTCCACATCATAGTTGGGAGTTTACACAGCACGATCCTGCTCCAACCTCCATCCAATATCGGGCCATTGAAGAGCACGCTCATTCGATCCCCGATATCGTTTTGGCATCGTTCGTGCATCGTATTGGACGTTTAAACTATATATCGCACGAACGATATCGGGGCCAACACACGAACCACGTGACTTTTGGTCGGAGTTGGACGCTGATATCGCAACGTGTAAACCCACCATTAAACAAAAAGGCCCACTAGAGAAGTATATGCCAAATGTACTGGGAAGCACAAGCATGTTAGTGAATGTAACAATTCAGGATGTTCGTGCAAAATAAAGGTGTATGCTTAATAATAAATAATGAATTTTGGATTCTGGGCCTAATCTATTAAAGCCAGCAATACCTGTTGTATGTATATGTGCCACAGGAGCTCTTCTCTGGAAAAGAACGTGATGAGCGTTGCCTTCAATTTCATTAATCCCATATAATTGAACCTTGTGGTCCTGTTTAAACTTTAATGTAACAATTTTTATTCAGGTTATGTCCATTACAAGGTGCTCTGCTTGGTTTTACTAGTCATAGTGAGCAGATAAACTTCTTTTGAATCAGACCAAGACATTAAAGTGAACCTGTCACCCTCCCAGGGCCTATTAAGCTAAAAGTGCCACCTTCTGCAGTGCCTATGCTGCATTTTGTGAAGGTGGCTCTTATCCCCCTACCCCCTGGGAAACCTTAATAATGACCTTATAGCAAATTACTTTAGGTTCGGGACATATACTCCCTTCCCTAGACCTAAAGCCTCGCTGGTGTTACTCCTTCTCTTTTCTCCGGAACCCTCCTCCTCTCTTACTTGTAACTTTGTCAGGGCCTGCGCAGATCTCTCAGTTCTCAGACATGCTCCATGAGCTCTGCCCGAGAACTGAGGTCACATGGTATAATGCAGGTACCAGATCCCGCACGGTGTTGTCTTATGCTGTATGCAGACTGCGGGGTTTGGAATATGGTGCCTGCATAAACAGCATGACTGTTCCTTCCTTGCCACATTCCCAGCCCCGCAGTCTGCATACAGCATAACACAACA
Source organism: Allobates femoralis (assembly GCA_033576535.1). Classification (NCBI taxonomy): domain Eukaryota; kingdom Metazoa; phylum Chordata; class Amphibia; order Anura; family Aromobatidae; genus Allobates; species Allobates femoralis. The sequence goes on from JARQOC010000002.1 coordinate 200,068,825, forward strand.
CAGGGCGGGATCTGGTACCTGCGTTATACCTTTTGACTTCAGTTCCCGGGCAGAGCTCATGGAGCATGCCTGAAAACTGAGGGATCTGTGCAGGTATCACTGAAGTCACAAGGCGGAGGGAGGAGGGTGCCGGAGGAAAGAGGAGGAGGAGTAACACCAGCAAGGCGTTCAGGTCCAGGGAGGGAAGTATACCTCCTGGACCTAAAGTATTTTGCTATAAAGTCATTATTTAGGTGTCTGGGGGATAGGGTGATAAGAGCCACCTTCATAAAATGTAGCATAGGTGCTGCTTTTAGTTTAATAGGCCCAGAGGGGGTGACAGGTTCCCTTTAACGACATAAACAATCGTAAAAAAATGAACAAGTTGTTATTTGTTGGTTTGTAATGTGGACACACCATGGCCATACAGGAACCATTATGAGACAGTGCCCACTTGCTTTCTGCTGCCAGTTTTAGTTACAAATTATACAGATCATAATATTCTTGTGTGAAACAAAATTGCAAATAAACAAAATAGAATTTGTTTTCAAAAAGGCATTTTCCATTGTTGAGATCTATATTCGTTTGGCCTCATATGAATGCTGTAGACATTTTAATGCCCCTTTCAGAAACAAATATATTTCTAAAAACAACTATTGATTACATGGATACTGACTAATGAGCTGAACGAAGTAGTGATGAAAGTCATTAATTGCTTATCTGCCTCCTTTGGGTTTTTCCCAAGGGACTCTATATGGGATGAATAATTCAGCAATAAATAACACTTTTCCACCCCCTTTCTGCAATCATTCATTACTGAGAATAATGGCAATAGCACATAAGAATCATCAAGGACATTAATACTATGTAGATTTAATGCAGATGACATTTTAAGAATGCTTAGTGCAAAATGAGCAAAGACAAGCTTGCCTTTCATATAGTGTACATCCATTGTTTATGGCACTGAAGGTTTTGCTGCTGGCATTTCATATAATCTACTGTCATTAATAGACAAGCAGACTTATTTTTGCCAAATGATTACAGTTCACAAAACGTGATGTGTGAGTGTCAATTTAGCGTATTATCAAATGTGCTATGTATGATGCTTGATTGGTCCCAGAAAGTGTGAAATAATTTGTATGTTGTAATAATGTGATTTTAATTTGCATGTGCAGAAAAAGAAAATATTGAAAGTGATCCTATAATGAATCATTCAGAGATCTGCAGTGCATTTACAGAAGTCATTTAGAAAGTTAAGAAGAGAAATTATTTCATGCATCCAAAAGAACAAGTTGATTTTCATGATTAAGTTTCTGCACTTGCAGTAATTAAATTTTTTAAACAAAAAAGCAAGAAAAAAGATTTTTTTTAACTTAAAGAGGACCTGCTACCCCCTGCAGCATGGCAATCTAAATGCAGAACTGAATGCAGCATGTCTGCTGAATTCAGGGAAGGGGTCCTCCATGTGTCTGTGTGCTGTGTACCCCGAGATATAGCCTTTGGAAAACTTAGTTAGAAGCCATGGAGGCAGTCACTGTGGCTGGAGGGAGCTTGTAGCCATTCTAACCCCCATTGCCTCTCTGTGCTGCTTCTGCTGTGCAGGCTCTGCCCTCCTCCTCTCTGTCACTCGCAGCATGCAAATCATTTGTCCTGATGTCAACTCCAGATTCCTGCCCTGACAAAGCATAAACAGCACAGTAGGAGGCAGCACACAGAGGCAGTGGGGGATGGAATGGCCACAGTCATCAAGCTCACAGCAGCCACAGTGACTGCCCCCATGGCCTCTTTAAGGATAGATTTTGTGGCACCCTAATACAGTATATACTGATCTAATGCGGAGACACCAGACGTTCTGTAGAAAAAAGTAGCTAATCACAATACTGTCCCACCTGCTTTTGAACTAATACTGGAGATATCAAAGTTATTGATATAATCGGAGTCTGCTCACATTGCTGTCCACCATGTATTTATAATATAAAAACAACATTTTACTTTTTTGCATACCTGTTTTTGAAGTTACATTTGACAATCTTAGGCTGCGCAATTGCTGTGCTATTTATACGCTTTGTAAAGGATCCAGTGAAATGCATTGACGTTAGCTGTCACAGCCAAGTCAATGCATTTTGCTATTTTCCATTCACATGCTGTGCTTTCATGGATCCGCATTTGGGCTGAAAAGCAAGTCCGTAAAAAGGAGTCACATGTTAATTGTTGGCCATTTTGTTGCCACACTTTTTACTAACCTCACCGTGCTCCCACATTGATCTCTCCTCATCCCGATGCTGTAGGACTTTGGAGGACACATGGGAGGCTGCAGAGTCCTAGAGGCCGTGCTCGCTGCAGCTTCCAGGATGAGGAGAAATCACCGGCAGTCATCGGGGGAGCGCGGTGATGTGAGTAAAAGCACAGGCAAATAGCTCAGTGTTATTCACACACAGAACACTGCATACACCTTGTCATGCTGGGATGGCTTTCATGCTCTTTGCTCAAGCTGTGTTAACCAAGTGCCCTATGTTATTTAGAATCATAGAATCAAATGTACTACGATTATTTACTTATTACTTACTAGATGGCGGCCCGATTCTAAAGAATCGGGTAGTCTAGAATCTATATATAGTTTATTTACTAATAGGGGAGTGCGGTGAAATGAATTGTGTGTATACAGGTGGCTCAGTGGGTAGCAGAGTATACGGTGGCTCAGTGGTTAGCAGTGAGTGCGGTGGCTCAGTGGGCAGCAGTGAGTGGGGTGGCTGAGTGGTTAGCAGTGAGTGGGGTGGCTCAGTGGTTAGCAGTGAGTGCGGTGGCTCAGTGGTAGCAGTGAGTGCGGTGCTCAGTGGTAGCAGTGAGTGCGGTGGCTCAGTGGGTAGCAGTGAGTGCGGTGGCTCAGTGGGTAGCAGTGAGTGCGGTGGTGCAGTGGTTAGCAGTGAGTGCGGTGGTGCTCAGTGGGTAGCAGTGAGTGGGGTGGCTCAGTGGGTAGCAGTGAGTGGGGTGGCTCAGTGGGTAGCAGTGAGTGCGGTGGCTCATGTGGGGAGGTAGTCAGTGATTTGCGGTGGCTCAGTGGGTAGCAGTGAGTGCGGTGGCTCAGTGGGTAGCAGTGAGTGCGGTGGTCAGTGGGTAGCAGTGAGTGCGGTGGTCAGTGGGTAGCAGTGAGTGCGGTGGCTCAGTGGGTAGCAGTGAGTGCGGTGGCTCAGTGGGTAGCAGTGAGTGCGGTGGCTCAGTGGGTAGCAGTGAGTGCGGTGGCTAGTGGGTAGCAGTGAGTGCGGTGGCTGAGTGGGTAGCAGTGAGTGCGGTGGCTGAGTGGTTAGCAGTGAGGTGGTGGTGGCATGAGTGCGGTGTAGTAGCAGTGAGTGCGTGGTTGAGTGGGTAGCAGTGAGTGCGGTGGTTCAGTGGGTAGCAGTGAGTGCGTGGTTCAGTGGGTAGCAGTGAGTGCGGTGGCTCAGTGGGTAGCAGTGAGTGCGGTGGCTCAGTGGGTAGCAGTGAGTGCGGTGGCTCAGTGGGTAGCAGTGAGTGCGGTGGCTCAGTGGGTAGCAGTGAGTGCGGTGGCTCAGTGGGTAGCAGTGAGTGCGGTGGCTCAGTGGGTAGCAGTGAGTGCGGTGGCTCAGTGGTAGCAGTGAGTGCGGTGGCTCAGTGGTAGCAGTGAGTGCGGTGGCTCAGTGGGTAGCAGTGAGTGCGGTGGCTCAGTGGTAGCAGTGAGTGCGGTGGCTCAGTGGTAGAGTGAGTGCGGTGGCGCAGTGGTAGCAGTGAGTGGGTGGCTGAGTGTTAGGAGTGAGTGGGGTGGCTGAGTGGTAGCAGTGAGTGTGGGTGGCTGAGTGGTTAGCAGTGAGTGGGGTGGCTGAGTGGTTAGCAGTGAGTGGGGTGGCTGAGTGGTTAGCAGTGAGTGGGGTGGCTGAGTGGTTAGCAGTGAGTGGGGTGGCTCAGTGGTTAGCAGTGAGTGGGGTGGCTGAGTGGTTAGCAGTGAGTGGGGTGGCTGAGTGGTTAGCAGTGAGTGGGGTGGCTGAGTGGGTAGCAGTGAGTGGGGTGGCTCAGTGGGTAGCAGTGAGTGGGGTGGCTCAGTGGGTAGCAGTGAGTGGGGTGGCTCAGTGGGTAGCAGTGAGTGGGGTGGCTCAGTGGGTAGCAGTGAGTGGGGTGGCTCAGTGGTTAGCAGTGAGTGGGGTGGCTCAGTGGTTAGCAGTGAGTGCGGTGGCTCAGTGGTTAGCAGTGAGTGCGGTGGCTCAGTGGTTAGCAGTGAGTGCGGTGGCTCAGTGGTTAGCAGTGAGTGCGGTGGCTCAGTGGTTAGCAGTGAGTGCGGTGGCTCAGTGGTTAGGAGTTAGTGCGGTGGCTCAGTGGTTAGGAGTGAGGGCGGTGGCTCAGTGGTTAGCAGTGAGTGCGGTGGCTCAGTGGTTAGCAGTGAGTGCAGTGGCTCAGTGGGTAGCAGTGAGTGCGGTGGCTCAGTGGTAGCAGTGAGTGCGGTGGCTCAGTGGTTAGCAGTGAGTGCGGTGGCTCAGTAGGTAGCAGTGAGTGCGGTGGCTCAGTGGGTAGCAGTGAGTGCCGTGGCTCAGTGGTTAGCAGTGAGTGCGGGCAGAGGACAGGCTGGAGGGGGCAGAGGGGACTGAGGGGGCACAGGCTGGAGGGGGCAGAGGGGACTGAGGGGGCACAGGCTGGAGGGGCAGAGGGGACTGAGGGGGCACAGGCTGGAGGGGGCAGAGGGGACTGAGGGGGCACAGGCTGGAGGGGGCAGAGGGAACTGAGGGGCACAGGCTGGAGGGGGCAGAGGGGACTGAGGGGGCACAGGCTGGAGGGGGCAGAGGGGACTGACGGGGCACAGGCTGGAGGGGGCAGAGGGGACTGAGGGGGCACAGGCTGGAGGGGGCAGAAGGGACTGAGGGGGCACAGGCTGGAGGGGGCAGAGGGACTGAGGGGGCACAGGCTGGAGGGGGCAGAGGGGACTGAGGGGGCACAGGCTGGAGGGGGCAGAGGGGACTGAGGGGGCACAGGCTGGAGGGGGCAGAGGGGACTGAGGGGGCAGAGGCTGGAGGGGGCAGAGGGGGACTGAGGGGGCACAGGCTGGAGGGGGCAAAGGGGACTGAGGGGGCACAGGCTGGAGGGGCAGAGGGGACTGAGGGGGCACAGGCTGGAGGGGGCAGAGGGGACTGAGGGGGCATAGGCTGGAGGGGGCAGAGGGGACTGAGGGGGCACAGGCTGGAGGGGGCAGAGGGGACTAAGGGGGCACAGGCTGGAGGGGGCAGAGGGGACTGAGGGGGCACAGGCTGGAGGGGGCAGAGGGGACTGAGGGGGCACAGGCTGGAGGGGGCAGAGGACCGTGTGGGGCTGCAGACTCACCGTGGGCCGTGCGTCTGGTGTAGGAGGAGAGGAGTGGCGGGCAGAGCTGCAGGACAGGAAGTCCCGCCCTCCCTCCTCTCCAGGCGTGCGGCGGGCGTTTGAGAGCACGGGTACCCCCAGGGGTTGTGTGGCCCCCCGAGGTGGCGGGCAATGGGCCCCCCCTGCCCCACCGGTATGTAGGCTAGTGGCTGGAGGGCAGAGGGTGGTAGGGAGAGGCTGTAGGGCACACGGAACTTTCGAGGTCGTAACGTTCCTGTGCCGGGCTGCGCCAGGCTATTCTGCACTGGCTGACGTCACCAGCCCTGGCCTTAGACCATCACGGAAGTACCCTTCGGGTTTTCCGGAAGTGGCCTTCGGCTTTTATATTGTAGATTGTAGGATATATGTTCATTTTGTATTTTTCTCTGGGGTTTTTTTCTTTAAAAATACAAACTGAATAGTCAATTGGGACAGCAACAAATAAATTGCCTTTGAGGAGAAAAACACACCTTAAGCTCCATTTTGAGCTATCGGTGAACAGTCGCTGTTTATTAGAGTAATAGATTGGAATTGCCAATTTCTTAATTAACCATGTATGCTATGACAATGCACAAAGCTACTGTCTCTTCTAAAGTATTGCAGAAATGTTCTTTCTCTGGATCGAAAATAGAATAACTTTGCGATGTTTTCAGGCATATTTTATTCCTGCAGTCTTGATGCTAAGAGTTAATGATCCAAAATCTTGTGCCAAATCAACTTATTCTAGTCAAATCCCTTATGAACTGAGACATCACCAATGTCAAAATCTTAATCATTGCTGTCACTTTGTTCTTCACGATAATGATGTTCTTTAAAAGAGGGTGGTTCAAGAAAAACTGGAACTGAGATTTCAGCCAAATGATGGTCTGGACATATAGATAGTGGTAGACTAGGATACTCTATTTTATATTTATGCTTCTTCTTAAGTCCTGAAGTTTTCATTTCACAAACGTTACAGTGACTGTAATGATCTCTTGGCTTCAGCCAAACCCATAGGTGTATCAAATAGTATCTTATCACGAGTTCTCTTTGTCCACATCCGTAAGCTCTTGACATACTGCTTGCACACCTTGTGAAGGGCCAAAGAGTTATCTTGGTGAAATTTTTTACTATGCAATAGGCAAAATAGGCTTGCTTGACAAAAGTGATGATGCTCATCTTCTAACTGGGAATGGTGAAATTGTCACAGATATAACTAAAGGAAACAGGGCTATTTAGAAACTTACAATGAGATATAGCAGACACATACATGATTTTAAAGAAAGTAAATAAGTGAATAAGTGGAAAAAATATTTATACCATGTTAGCCAGTAGATAGAAAAATATATTGCAATCTGACAGTCCTCAGTGGTTGATACCTTTTAATGGCTAACTGAAAAGATGGTAAGCATAGCAAGCTTTCGGGACACTGTGGCCCCTTACCCCTGTTACCAGCCTGATGAAGGGGCCACAGTGTCCCGAAAGCTTGCTATGCTTACCATCTTTTCAGTTAGCCATTAAAAGGTATCAACCACTGAGGACTCTCAGAATGCAATATATTTTTCTAAGTGGAAAAATAAATTCTGCTAATCTATTGCATACAAACTATCAGAACACATTTTACTATACAGAGTGGCACACAACCTCTCACAACAATCTCATGTGTATCTGCATAGCCTAGACAAATAACAATCTGCTACCATTCGCCAAGCTCTTCCTTCACCACTGCCAGCTCGAAGGTGGTTTACTCTCAGCCAATAGGACAGCTCTAAAGCTACCCTTGACCCAGGAGTAATTTCAGTCATGTCATTCCTGACTGGAATGGAAAACTGCTGCATTTTTTTTTTTAAAGAATCAGCATGTTGGCTACATTTTTGCAGTATTTTTTGCTCCATTTTTGCTGTATTTTTACTACTTTTTTGATGAATATAACTAACTTTACTGTATTTAAACATGTAGTGTAGACAAACGAAATGCCAAAAATGTAATAGAAAATTAAACAAAAAGATCCCAGCAAAAAGCAGCAAAACCTGCTTATTGAAGCAGCTTTTTCACTACCAAGAGAGCAGGTTTTGCTGCAGAGAAAAAGCAGCAAACAAGCAACACGTGAACATACCCTACAATGTACAAAAACTTGATACGATAAGAGAAAACTAACTGCAGAATTGAAGTCAGCATGACAATTTTAGTCAACATCTGCATAATAATGGAATTTTATTAAAATTACTGTATGTTCAAATTTTTCCCCAGTGTGGTCTGGATAAGTATGCAGCCATCGATATCTGTAGCAATTAACATCACACACACCCAGGGGGACCAGTTTCATTGGTGCCTACAGATCATCCTGGCAACTGTGACCCTTCCACCATAACAGATGCTGCATTTAATTGCCAAATAGTAGCTACCATATTTTTCAGACAATTAGTTTCACCGGACCATAAGACACAATTGGGTTTTAGATGAGGTAGGTAGAATAAATAATTTTAAAGCAAATAATGTGGTCATGATACACCATTAGGGGAAATCTGCTACTGACATTGTTATATGGTATTGTCTCCCAAGTCTGCTCTAATGTCCCACAGCCCTTCTTTGTATATTTGTCCCTCATCCTGATGTATATGTCCTCCATCCTGGCATACATATTCCACATTCTTGACCCCTCCTAATACATATGATTCCCATCATGGAATATATGTCCTCCATCCTGGTAAATATGTTTGTGATCCTTATCCCATCCTGATGTATATGATTCCCATCCTGGTATTTATGGCCCCAATCCTGGAACTACCCTAGTATATGGCTCTCATCCTGGGCCAATTATGGAACTTATGGCCCACATCCTAGTACATATGGTGTGCATCCTGTCCCCACCATGCTATATTTGGCTATGTCCTTGTATGGCCAAAAGCCTATCCTGGTATGGCCCTAAGCCTGGCCCCATTTAAGTACAGTATACTACAGTATATATATCCCCATACTGATATATACTGATATATATATATATATGGCCCAAACCTGGTGCATATGACCTCCATCCTGGCCCCATCTGGTATATATATGACCATCATCCTGGCATATATGGCCCTCATCCTGGGGTATATGACCCACATCCTGCATGTAAGTCAGCTGCTGGGGTATTTTCTGCTCCCTATCCATAGTTACGGCATAAGAAGCAGTGAATATGCAATGTTTTTCAGTGGTTCAACTGTCTTTAATACACGGCACCGAGGGCACCGCATGTGCAGAGCATGATATCAAAGTGTACCATTTTATTGAAGACAGTGAGACCATAGAAGCACATTGAATAATTCATTGATACCCACGTCCATAACTTCATCCACCTCTTGCAATGGCTTCAGTGCCGAGAAGTTGGAGGGAGGTTGCGGACACGAAGAACAGTGAATATACAATTTTTTACATAGCGGGTACAAGTGTTCTCCCCAGCATCAGGTCCTACCTCTTGTTACCCTGTTGTTGCCTCATTTAATCCTGCACTGCCGCAATTCCCCCCAACAGCAACAGCAGGTACATACAGTTGTGGCCAAAAGTATTTACAACCATGCAATTCTATCAGATAATACTCAGTTTCTTCCTGAAAATGATTGCAATCACAAATTCTTTGGTATTATTATCTTCATTTAATTTGTCTTCAATGAAAAAAACACAAAAATAATTGTTCTAAAGCCAAATTGGATATAATTCCACACCAAACATAAAAAAAGGGGGTGGACAAAAGTATTGCCACTGTTAGAAAAATCATGTGATGCTTCTCTAATTTGTGTAATTAACAGCACCTGTAACTTACCTGTGGCACCTAACAGGTGTTGGCAATAACTAAATCACACTTGCAGCCAGTTAGCATGGATTAAAGTTGACTCAACCTCTATCCTGGGTCCTTGTGTGTACCACATTGAGCATGGAGAAAAGAAAGAAGATTAAAGAACTGTCTGAGGACTTGAAAAACCAAATTGTGAGGAAGCATGAGCAATCTCAAGGCTACAAGTCCATCTCCAAAGACCTGAATGTTCCTGTGTCTATCGTGCGCAGTGTGATCAAGAAGTTTAAAGCCCATGGCACTGTGGCTAACCTCCCTAGATGTGGACGGAAAAGAAAAATTGACAACAGATTTCAACGCATGTTTGTGCGGATGGTGGACAACGAACCTCGACTAACATCCAAACAAGTTCAAGCTGCCCTGCAGTCCGAGGGTACAACAGTGTCAACCCGTACTATACGTCGGCGTCTGAACGAAAAGGGACAGGTAAGGTAGGATACCCAGGAAGACCCCACTTCTTACCCCGAGACATAAAAAAGCCAGGCTGGAGTTTGCCAAAACTTACCTGAGAAAGCCTAAAACGTTTTGGAAGAATGTTCTCTGGTCAGATGAGACAAAAGTAGAGCTTTTTGGGCAAAGGCATCAACACAGAGTTTACAGGAGAAAAAAGAGGCATTCAAAGAAAAGAACACGGTCCTTACAGTCAAACATGGTGGAGGTTCCCTGATGTTTTGGGGTTGCTTTGCTGCCTCTGGCACTGGACTGCTTGACCGTGTGCATGGCATTATGAAGTCTGAAGACTACCAACAAATTTTGCAGCATAATGTAGGGCCCAGTGTGAGAAAGCTGGGTCTCCCTCAGAGGTCATGGGTCTTTCAGCAGGACAATGACCCAAAACACACTTCAAAAAGTACTAGAAAATGGTTTGAGAGAAGCACTGGAGACTTCTAAGGTGGCCAGCAATGAGTCCAGACCTGAATCCCATAGAACACCTGTGGAGAGATCTAAAAATGGCAGTTTGGAGAAGGCACCCTTCAAATATCAGGGACCTGGAGCAGCTTGCCAAAGAATAATGGTCTAAAATTCCAGCAGAGCATTGTAAGAAACTCATTGATGGTTACCGGAAGTGGTTGATCGCAGTTATTTTGGCTAAAGGTTGTGCAACCAAATATTAGGCTGAGGGTGCCAATACTTTTGTCTGGCCCATTTTTGGAGTCTTGTGTGAAATGATCAATGTTTTTCTTTTTGCTTCATTCTCTTTTGTGTTTTTTCATTGAAGACAAATTAAATGAAGAAATTTGTGATTGCAATGATTTTCAGGAAAAAACTGAGTATTATCTGACAAAATTGCAAGGGTGTCAATACTTTTGGCCACAACTGTACAGACAATAAGATGCCTCCACTTTGGGAAGAAAAGTGCTTCTTATAGTCTAAAAAATATGTTATATATATATATATATATATATATATATATATATATATATATATATATAATGAAAACAACGGAACAGCACCAGATATTACCAGACTTGTGCAGCGCTTTTTCAACACCGGTCAAGTGTCCATGTAAACAATCCATAAAAGGAAAAAGCAGCACCAAAAAGATATCAAGTGAACCTTTATTGCCAATGGCGTGGCGACGTTTCGGACCGGAGGTCCTTTCTCAAGCAGTGTACAAGTGATAATGCTCCAGTTTATAAAGGTATACACAGGTTCAATCATTATCAAATCATTAGTGAAATATCATTATAAAATCAAATTCCCATTGAATCATCATTTATACATAGTATTTCTATATATTATAAAGTGCATTTAGTGACTACTAAAACGTTTTATCATCATGATTTACAGTTCTTTAGTGCCCATATACATTAATTAGTTAGTGCATTTGATCATTAAAATCAGGTGTCCGCTATTAGGAATTTGACAATCACTCACATGTAATGGTGCATAATTCTGTTACCAGCATTCTCTATAGCCCACTGATCATGTCAGGAACAGGAAATGACACAATACCCATAGTGCACCGCTTTGCACAGCCTCAGTATGTTGTTATGAAGTCAGTGACTCCATTTCCATCATGGGTCACTGCCCTTCCCTATCTCCAGGCAGGATATGACATCATGCCCACAATGCACTGCAGCTATGTCTATATTAAAAAGTGCACTGAGGCTGGTTCCGCCATCTTGAATGTGGTCACTGCTATTGATTACCATTATAAAGTGTGGGCAAGTTATATCTGACTGGTTTAAACTCAATCTAACATACTAATTCAAAAGAAAACTTGCCTCAGAGTTACAATAAAACTGCATAATGGCCCATTATTTTAACAAAAGGGACTCTATATCAGAAATATTTGTTTTTTACTTATTAATTAATTGTAAGTGCTCTCGCTGAATGTACCAAGTAACATAGACCTTTTTTGGAGTCTTGTGTGAAATGATCAATATTTTGCTTTTTGCTTCATTCTCTTTTGTTTTTTCCATTGAAGACAAATTAAATGAAGATAATAATACCAAAGAATTTGTGATTGCAATCATTACCAGGAAGAGACTGAGTATTATCTGACAGAATTGCAAGGGGTGTCAATACTTTTGGCCACAACTGTACAGACAATAAGATGCCTCCACTTTGGGAAGAAAAGTGCTTCTTATAGTCTAAAAAATGTTATTTATATATATATAATATAGTAAATATGGCATCTTCTCTAACCAAAAGGAAGACTCTGATTGTATGATTTGAATGCTTGGTGCAAAATAGGAATTGAACCCAAATGGAAACTTCCCATGGGATGTGGAACATATCAGGACATGCTGTCACAGAGAACTAATAGAGCTCAGGTAGATGCAGGATAGCAGAGATGGTATTAAAGAGAACTGGCAAGCTAGTCTGATCCTGTAAACTGGGGTTCCCTAGCCAACCCTGTTCCCGGAATTACCTCCAATTGTGAGGACGTCCGGGCCTTGCTCTTCTCCTAGCCATTGCTGACTGAATTTCCTCACCTCCACCCAGTGAAGGAACATCAACTCTCACAAGATGAATCCTAAAAAGGTAGCTTAAGAAATGTTTCTACACCACCACTTTACATTTTCAGAGCACAAAGTCAGAGTAGAGACTCAACTCTATCGGTGATATTTGCTGGTGGTAGAAGGAACTGTTTTAAGGTACCGTCACACGGGGAGATATCGCCGGCGATGTTGCCGGCAACCGAGGGGCATGGCCAGGTTGCGGCGACATCCCCGGTGAATTGCCGCGTGTGACAGGGCGATAATCAGGCGATGAATCGCCTGAGTCACATCGCCAGGTTTCCCAACATGTTGGGAAACCTGGCGATGTTGCTCAGGCGATTCTGCCTGATCGCCTGTGTAACGCGGCAACAAGCAATGTTTGGGCGATTCCGCCTATGTACAACATTGCGGGTTATCGCTCGCTGGGTTGCTGGCAACTCAGCGAGCGATAGCCGCGGAAACTAGCCGGCGACATCGCCGGTAAGTTGCTCAGTGTGACATCTCACCGGCGATGTTGTCAGGGATGCGCGCTCCGCATCCCGGCAATATCGCCGGCGATATGTCCCTGTGTGACGGTACTTAAAGGTCATAAGCAAGGAAAAATGGAGAAGACAACTCAAAATTCCCACTCACTCGTTCGAATATAGTGTATAGCACAAAATGTGAGTTCCATTTAAAAGGAAGATTGTCCTAAAACATAGTTAATAAATATGATTAAAAGTGATCAGCAAACCTTAATACATGGACATAAATATAGTTTCATACAAACATTTGCACCACCACAGTTTATCCAAGGGACAAAACAGAAGGAAGCAATGGTTACTCAATTTTCCTGGCTCTGATATTGTGTGGAATCCTTTCTGTAGCTGTTGCAGTGGCCTACAGCTGCCATTGTGTCCTTACTGTGGGAGACCTACGTACATCGCCCACCAGGGCCGTGGGTTACCCGGGTCCGGTCCCTGCTGTCTTGTCACAGGGGGAGATGTCACGGTAATGGCTGTGGACCGTCCCCATTGCCCTGGAGGGACTGCAATTAAAAGGGGAAAATAATGTAATAAGGTATGAAAATAAAATTAAAGTTTGTCAGTGACGCCACCTGTGGTATGTGGCCGATGTGACCACCGCTGCTTGTCTCAGGTCCGGGGGATGATGAGGTGACGCAGCTAGGTGATGAGCCCTCCACAGGCAGGGCTGGTTTATCCCCTGGGCCCGTGATAAAGTCTATTGTGGGGTGGTTGTGAGGTGACTGTGAGGGTGCAACTTACACTTTCAGCTGCAATTCTCCAACTTTCAGCTCTCAGGCGCTTCTCAGATGCTGTGATCTCTAACCAAGGATGCTTAATAAATCTTCTCACACATGTTTCAAGTTCAACCGGGTATTTTACTCATTGCTTAGCTCTCATTTTACAAAGTCTCAATCGTGCAGTGATCGGTACAGGCAGCCAAACAGCAGCTGAGATGTATCACCAATGCACCCCCTTTCACAGTCCTTTTGGGTCTCTTCCCAGAACCGCTCACAACCTATGGGCCGACAGTCGCTGACTATTTTGGGTATCTTTTCCTTGAACCCTAGTCCTATGTGAGGCCTTTCCTTTAGTGTGACAGTTAGTTTGGTTACGGGCATAAAGACACCACACCGGTTAATCTGTGGGCGGGGCGTATAGCAGCCAACCACTTTTACAGGGCCGGTACCCTGTCCGTCGACCCTGTCTCCCAGTGGCTCCGTACTCCGGTTTTCCACTGTAGACCCCTTCTTCTGGACACCTGGTCACCAGTCTTGGACCCGGTCAGCCCCCAGATTACACCAGGTGCCGGGTCCCGGTTTTCCCTTTAGCTGGTTTCTGTCTCTCTCCTCTGTCACTCCCGTCCTCTGCTCCAGCTCCAACTAAACTGAACTGTCACTCTCTCTCTCTGAGGTAAACTACTCTAGCTCCTCCCTATCTCCCAGGTGTCTCATAATTTCTACCCTCCACTCAGCTCCTCCCTACCTCTCCCTTGCCTCGCATAAAGTCCTAGGTATAGGGATTTGGGGACGTGTTGGGTGAATGTGGTTTGGGGAGAATGGCTTACCATCCCAACTGCTGCTCTTTTCTGTGGCTACCAGTCCGCAGGGGTGCAACATATGTGACTCCAGTCATGGATATGTCAACAAAAGCTCTAAGGCCAGCAGCATATATTGCAGAGTAGTGATCCAAAGGGAAGTAGGACTGGGGTCAGCACCAGCTCCCCATCGAAGGACTCAGTCGTGGTCACAATCTCTGCTACGTGATTGTTATACCCCTGAATCTGTCTCTAATCCATGTCATTGTTGTAAAACATATCTCCAAAAGCTTTTATCAGGAGCCCAGGTAAAATGGTTGATCTTATAATGATTTAAAGAAAAAAAGAACACAAACATCTACATTTAGAAAATGAAACAGATCAAAAGACATTTACGGTTTGATCTCTACTAAGTAATATGTTTTCTTGCATGCATTTTATAATTCTGGGCATTTCATATTTAAAAAGTATGGCTAGTTTGTCAAAGAGGGGAAAATCCTTTAATTATAAAAATCACATATGCAAAAAAAATGAAGAACTTTACAAAGAAGAAAAAATAGCTATTTTCCAAAAAATATCAGGTTTAAAGAGAGAAAATATTTAGCAAAGGACACTCTTATCTAATAACGTAAAAATAAATTTTAAATTTGGAATTGTTGAAATACTTTTTAAGTGAAAAGTTTATCCAATTCATTCAAGAAATGAAATAAAACTGCTTCCCCAACCAGAAAAATCAGCAGGACTTTAGTTAAATTTAAGAAGGACGTAAATGTGGCCAACATATAATGTAGCTTTAACAGATCAAAGAGGAAATAGAATAGAAAATGTTATTTAATTTTTAATAAGGTATCTGCAAATTTCTTAAATTTATATGTTTCATAGGTGATACGGTAATTAAAATCCGAACCAGAATATTAAGTAGCTTCTTTGGCAATTCGACGTGTATTTCTAGCAATTTGTTTAGCTCTCTGTTTGTGGAACACAACTCTTGAAAATGCCCTCATCAACCTTCCCTTCATTCAGAAATGACATTAACTGACCAATTTAATGGTATTGTTAAATGTGTAATTTCTGCATTAGCTAAGGTGCACATGCTGGAGCTCTGGAAACTGAACTCACAATCAATTGCTATTACACCACTACCCAGCGAGTAATCTGTTTTTCCATCAATGTCATCAAACTAGCGCCCTCCTAAACCAAGTGATAATCTTATTGACTCCAGAACTCTGGAGCATCTCTTGTGATTAGCAAAGAGAAAGCAAATTAAATCCACCTGGAGCCTGGCATAAACTGAAACTTCCTGCATCTAAATAAAATCCATTTGAAAAAAAAAAGTATTAGGATTTATGTTGATAATTCTTACATCTGCATAGACATTGTACATCCAAACATCCACCGAGTAGAAATGGGGGCTTGTATACCATGCTACAATGTACATTGTACATGTCAGACTTGTCTGAAGGCCTTATACAGTGCCCATGCTGAGGACATATCAGGTCTCATTCAGATGTTCATTTATGAAGTACCGTATATATACTGTGTATAAGCCGACTTTTTCAGCCCAAAAAATTGGGCTGAAAAGTTTCCCCCTCGGTTTATACACGAGTCATATACTTTTCTGTGAAGTGGGGGCTGTGTCCGGGAGCAGGAGGAGGCTGGAGGAGGTGGGGGGAAGGCTGCAATATGAGCGGCTCGTGACGTGGAGCCGCTCATAACTTATTCATGATATGCACTGCATCCCCCGCCCATCCGCGGGGGGAGCAGTGCATATCGCCTTACAGCCCCCCAGCACGGGGTATACAGCCCCCCCCATTCCCTCATAGTAGGGCCCCCCCTCTGTGCTCGGGCTGTGCAATAAATACAGTGTATTATCTCACGCCCGGTCTAGTGAATCCTCCTCTCCTCCTCCATGCGTGTCATGAGACCAGGCTCACGCGAGATGTCACCAGTCGGGTCACATGACACGCAGGAAGGGAGCATTCATGGAGGGCTGAGAAATAAAAGGGGGGGCACATTAACATCCACCTGGCACCCTGGCAAAAACTGGACCTGTGCCCCTGTGCAACCCTGACATGGGCCTTGCACCGTGAAATAAGCCTATGGACTTCACCTGTTGACTACTGTGGCATTGCATGTGACATCCACTGAGCCTGGGGGCTGTACCTTACCTGAGCTACATGTGCACCTGTGTGGCATGTTCAGCCCTTGTCTGAGGGCCTGTATACCTGTGCTGATCCACCTGCTATACGCGACAATAAATTCAGGTTTGGGGCAAAAGTCAGGGTGCTTATCAGGTCGCTTATCAGAGTATATAGTATATGTTCTATTCAGGTTTTGCCAGTATAGTCTATAAGGGTCATATGATCGCTGATTTTAATTTGAGTCAAAGATAAAAATCAATCATACAAGTCTGTAAAGGTCCATAAAAATTTTATCTCATTCACATTCTATCCACATTTAGAAATGTAACGGGATGGAAAAGCTCTGCACTTTTTCTTTCATAAGAGAAAATTGCTGATTTAAAAAAAAAAAACATTGCAAAAGAGGAATGCAGATGTGCAGCACCACTGGTGAAGAATTGCAGGAACGCAGATGCATGAGAAACAAATGCACTTTATTTTTCACGCATTTTCGGCTCAAACCAACCTTTTCCCCAGGAGAGCACAATACTAAGTGTGTGTGCTCACGGACAGGAATTGCAGCATTTTAGAAGCAGTGTATTGCATCCAAAATGCTGCATTGTACAGTACAAGAAATCCCATGCCCACTATGCTTCTCCTGATCGCATGAAAAAAATTGGGTCTTATTCTGAAAAATGTCCCATTATTCACAGTGGTCCCCCATTTTTTCATTTTTTTTTTTCATTTTTTTTTTTCAACTTTTTTCAAATTTTTTGAGTTTTAGTAGTAAGTACTTTTTTCATTTACACATTGAATACAATATTAAGAGCACACTTTTTTCCTTTCACATTGAGTGGTTGCAACCTACTGGACCCATTGTTTAAGTGTGCATACACATGGTATAATGAACACCAGTTGTTTTAATTTCACTGTAAGGGTTTTGGTCCCTCTACCCCACCCCCCATTTGTCTTCACTTCTGACACATGATAGTTAAACACATTTTTGCTGCTCTGGTGGATTTAAGGTAGCACAGTATTTGTATTTGGATAGGTATCTTACATAGTGTTTTGGAATAAGTTTCACCACTGTACATATTTAGTCCTCTTTTTATTGATACAACACTATATTACAATTTTGGTATTTCAATTGAGTAGGACCACTAGTGACGCTGAAACTGGATAGTACTTTCTATACGTTTGCTGAGTTGCGATTAAACAGTATACATTTCTTTATGGAAATTCCTTTGGGTATTTTACGGTCATAAGAAAAAGTTTGGGCACCCCTCTTAATCTTACTCATTTTTTTTTGTTTAAAATGTTTTTTTGCAACAGCTATTTCAGTGTGATATATGTAATAACTGATGGACACAGTAATATTTCAGGATTGAAATGAGGTTTATTGTACTAACTAAAAATGTGAAATATGCATTATTTCAAAATTTGACAGGTGCCAAAAGTATGGGCACCCTTCTGATTTTCATGATTTGAATACTCCTAACTACTTTTTACTGACTTACTGAAGCACTAAATTGGTTTGGTAACCGCATTGAGCTTTGTACTTCATAACCCGGTGTATCCAATCATGAAAAAGCTATTTCAGGTGTCCACTTGCAAGTTGTTCTCCCTAGTTGCATCTTCTCTGAGGAGTGGCATCATGGGCTCCTCAAAACAGCTCTCAAATGATCTGAAAAAAAAAGATTGTTCAACATAGTTGTTCAGGGGAAGGATACTAAAAGTTGTCTCAGAGATTTAACCTTTCAGTTTCCACTGTGAGAAACATGGTAAGGAAATGGAAGACCACAGGCACAGTTCTTGTAAAGGCCAGAAGTGGCAGGCCAACAAAAATATCAGAAAGGCAGAGAAGAAGAATGGTGAGAACAGTCAAGTACAATCCACAGATCCCCCCCCAAAGACCTGCAGCATCATCTTGCTGCAGATGGTGTCACTGTGCATCGGTCAACAATACAGCGCACACTGCACAAGGAGAAGCTGTATGGGAGAGTGATGCGAAAGAAGCCATTTCTGCATGCACGCCACAAACAGAGTCGCCCGAGGTATGCAAAAGCATATTTGGACAAGCCAGTTTCATTTTGGAAGAAGGTCCTGTGGACTGATGAAACAAAGATTGAGTTGTTTGGTCATACAACAAGGCGTTATGCATGGCACCACAAAACACAGCATTCCAAAAAAACACTTGCTACCCAGTGTCAAATTTGGGGAAGGGTCCATCATGCTTTGGTGCTGTGTGGCCAATGACGGCACTGGGAATCTTGTTAAAGTTGAGGGTCGCATGGATTCCACTCAGTATCAGCAGATTCTTGAGAATAATGTTCAACAATCAGTGTCAAAGTTGAAGTTACGCCGGGGATGGATCTTTCAGCAAGACAATGACCCAAAACACCGCTCCAAATCTACTCAGGATTCATGCAGAGGAACAATTACAATGTTCTGGAATGGCCATCCCAGTCCCAGACCTGAATATCATTGAACATCTGTGGGATGTTTTGAAGCGGGCTGTCCATGCTCAGCGACCATCAAACTTAACTGAACTGGAATTGTTTAGTAAAGAGGAATGGTCAAAAATACCTTCATCCAGGATCCAGGAACTCATTAACAGCTACGGAAGAGACTAGAGGCTGTTATTTTTGCAAAAGGTGGATCTACTAAATATTAATGTCATTTTCTGTTGAGGTGCCCATACTTTTGCACCTGTCAATTTTGAAATAATGCATATTTCACATTTTCGGTTATAAATCACACCTGAAATAGCTGTTCGCAAAAACCCAATTGTTGAAAACAAAAAAAAAATAAGTAAGATTAAGAGGGGTGCCCAAACTTTTTCATATGACTGTAAATGCACCTTATGACATAGTATGCAAATTGGTGTTTTCCAGATATATGTAGTCTGTAAAATCCCCAATGTGGTTCCTCTCCCATTCGTTGGTAGATTGGTAGCATTCGGATGCATGGAATTGTGGTGTATTTCATCTCATTTACTTGTTACAATAATGTCTGCACTTTGTATTTTAAACTATGTATCAATAAACTAATTGATTTTATACCATAATTTGGGCTGATAACTCATCTTTTATAGTTTTTTTCTGCTTTGAGTTTGCCTAGCTAATTTATTGGCCTACAGTCTGGTTTATCACTCAGTAGAAGAGCCTGTCTTAAAAAATTGGCTCATGAACTAGTGCTTGGAGAGCTACACAAGAGAAGTATGAAAACTATAAGTATCCCCTCTATCCTTCAATATGTGGCTCAAATGATTCTGCCCATATGATGATATTGAAAATCCACCACCTCTACCCCCCCAAAAGAAGGAAATTCACCACCTGCACCATGGAAAAGGACACAGAAGGCCTTCTAATTATAAATGATCACAAATGTCATAATGCAATATACCAGACACATGCAAAAATGATGTGCAGTACTTGCTCTTTCCTCTGCAAATGTGTTTTTTTCTGGTAAGCTTCTAATCTTGAATGAATATGTGTCTAATATCATTTTAGGTACCTTAAAATGATGTTTTTTCCCTGAATCTACTTTTAATAATAGTTTGCGTTGAAAACTGGGAGAATTTTGCTGGGAGTTGTGAAATGTTTGTGTTTTTATAGTTAGGCTGGCTTCATACCACGGTAAGGTCCGATCCGGGGCGTCCGGTGTAAATCAGACAGCGCCACCGGTTTTTGGCCTCATAGAAGCTATGGGGCCAGATGGAGCCGGATGGCAGCTCTCTGCCATCCGGTTTCCATCTCTCCGGATGAATCCGGGAGAATTCGGGTTATTCTCACCGGATACAAAAACGTTGCCTGTGACAGGGGCATATTTATAGGCATAAAACACACATTTGGCCATTTATGACCTCAGCATGTGTCCAGGAGCTTGGACTGTCTCAGGACAAATGCTGACATGAGTGTTAAAGCAAATTATAATAATCATCTTGCACCTCTGTCACAGTGGGGCAGGATGATTATTACTGTACTAGATGGTGGCCGTTCACGCACGGTATTGAATATGTCATGTGATTGACCATATGTGACTGAAAATTGTAATGACAATTAGTGATACATATACAGAAAATATTTAAGCAATTGTTGAGTGGGTACAATTAAAGACTATATATACAGCATATAAGTATATGTATATAATTATATAAGTATAGCAGCACTATAGTATATGGGGTACATTACAGAATGTATGCAGCACTATAGTATATGGCAGTACATATATAGAATGCGCTTATGGTATATGGTGGTACGTACATTACAGTATAAGCGTATGTATGGCCGTCCATGACACATGGTCAGGGTAAACTCATGATAGTCGATACATACACCACTGTATAGCAGGCACTTGTTTAGTGGATAACGGCGCATTGTAAAACCACCTTTCTCAACTTTACACATGGCGCATGATGATGCGCCCGTATGGATGGGGCTCCATGAGGAATCAGCGACAATAGAATGATCAGTACACCGGATAAGGTGAATAACCCATCGCGTGTGAGCTATTGATTGCTCATGCGTAGCGCTGCCATCAGGAAGGAGCTGGCACGTAAGGCGCCACTGAATATTATGTGTATTTGAAACTAACACCATCTGTGCCATCTATCTGATCGATCCCACGCTCCGCGCCAATCACATAGCGACCATAGCCATGGCGCCATGAGTAAAATTTGAAGTAATTTGGGGTTCAAACATGGTGTCTGATTCACGCACCTAGAGATTGGCTTCAGAGTTGTGACCAATCGAATGGGTGAACGCCACATGGCATATTTCAATTCATATACTCAGGTAATTGAAAATGGCTCCATTGGATGCGCGCGATTCTGATTGGTCGCGAGTGAACCCGGCGGCCAAGCAGCATGCGCTGTACATGACGGCGCATGTGAAATATGCAAGTCAATGGGTGGATTTCCATGGCGCGTGGTGCCGCCGCTAGGGGAGCCACGGTTCAGCGCGCCAATAGAAACCGGCGCCATGGCGCGTGATCAAAACCGAGTGATAGTGATTTGGGATGCCTATGGAGACGTCGCCATATCTGATGTTGCCGCGACCGGCCGAATTAGAGTAGCAGGGTCCGCCATATTTATAAACGTTACCTCAGTGTGTAAATATGGGCATAGCAAGCAGCCCATTCTGTGGTCGACTCAGTGAGCGTTGACCAATCAGGAGCGGACATTCAATACCGCGCACGCCGGTGACATTCTAATTGGTCTGCCACCACGGCACAACCGAGAGTACTGCGTTGGAGCGCGGTTTGAAGGCAAGGCACCACGACTGTGTAGAGGCCTGGAATGAATGGCCTGATGAGATCTCCGCAGTTGCAAGACCATGTATATAGGCGGGCAGTACTGCCACAAGCAGCAGCTCGTCAGATGGGAATGACCGCTGATGCCGAGTCATCGCTGCAGCTTGCCCGTGACTCTGTGCAGAGGTAGCGCAGCTAGACCCGTTACGGCTCGCAGCGGAGATACCGGCTGGCTCGCGCAGGATCCACACGGCTCCAGGACCGTGATACGCTGTAAGGCGCTCATACGTTTTCTATGGTTGCCAGCTGCAGAATGGATGGAGCCAACCATAGTTGGCTGACTCTGTGATCCATGGCGTTGAATGTGGACACACTCAAAAGGCCTAAGACAATTATAGTGAGGCATGGTGGAAGTTCAAACTTGCCGGTTTTGACATCGCAGTTCTGGAGCGAACTTGACAGCCACAGTGCGCAATATGCACAGGTGCGTATGGGGGTGAGAATTTTGAGCCCATAACTTGATTGATCGACGCACACAGAATCAGTGGTAGAGATGCTCCACTGGTACTCGCTTGCTGATCGCAATGCGAGTTAGTGTCAGGGACTGTACCTAGTGTGTGCCATGCCTGATAGAACACGGTCAGGTGAAGCAGTTCACATCGAAGTTACATTCATACTTAAGATAAGTTTGATAAGTTGTGAGCTTTGGCACGAGAGCCTGAGTCCACCACGGGAGCTGTTAGTAGAGCTCCAATGGGGACAGAGAGTCGTGGTTACAGGTCCCGGGTTACTATAAATCGTTATGTGCAATATAAGTGTTGTGATGTTAAATGTAAATGTATGGTATTTATGTAAGGTGTTGTTAATCAATGTGATATGTGTCAAACATGCTACCCGGGTTATGTTGTTAATATGTGAAAATAAACGGGTAGACATTGGTTAACTTATAAACACGTGTTCTTGTCGTTTTGCAAGCGGGTTCCCCGGTTGCTACCTCACAATATGTATAGCAGCACTATGGTATATGGCAGTACATGTATAGCAGCGCTATGGTATATGGTGGTACATTACATTACATGTATAGCAGCGATATAGTATGTGGCGGTACATTACAGCACATGTATAGCAGCACTATGGTATATGTCGATACATTACAGTACATGTATAGCAGCACTATGGTATATGGCTCGCCACGGCGGCATGTGTAAAATCGACCCATTACTTCAGATTTTACACATGGCACCATGGCGCGCGCCGCTATGCTGATTAGTTGGTGGTGAACGCGGCTACCAATCAGAATAGCGGCATGCGCCATGGCGCCATATTTCAAATACACTGAGTATAGTGTATTGGAAATATGGCTCCATGGCGCGCACCGCTATTCTGATTGCTCACCGCGTTCACCGCTGACCAATCAGCATAGAGGTGCTCGCCATGGCGCCATGTGTAAAATCTGAACTAATGGGTGGATTTTACACATGGCGCTGTGGTGAGCGCCGCTATGCTGATTGGCCGCCCGCGTTCAGCGCCGACCAATCAGAATAGTGGCGCGCGCCATGGCGCCATATTTCAAATATACTGAGTATAGTGTATTTGAAATATGGCGCCATAGCGCGCGCCGCTATTCTGATTGGCCGCCCGCGTTCAGCGCCGACGAATCAGAATAGCAGCGCGCTATGGCGCCATATTTCAAATACACTATACTCAGTGTATTTGAAATATGGCGCCATGGCACGCGCCGCTATTCTGATTGGTCGGCGATGAACGCGGGCGGCCAATCAGCATAGCGGCGCTCTCCACGGCGCCATGTGTAAAATCTGAAGTAATGGATGGATTTTACACATGGCGCCGTGGCGAGCGCCGCTATGCTGATTGGCCACCCGCGTTCAGCGCCGATCAATCAGAGTAGCGGGGCGCGCCATGGCGCCATATTTCAAATACACTGAGTATAGTGTATTTGAAATATGGCACCATAGCGCGCGCCGCTATTCTGATTGGTCGGCATTCAGCGTCGACCAATCAGAGGAGCAGTATTCTAACCGCGCGCCAAGCCGCGATACTTCTCTAATTGGTCGCCGCGGCCACGGCGACCAATCAGAAGAGTACTGCGGCTTGGAGCGCGGTTTTGAATGGCGCAAAGGGGACCACCACTGCGAGCAGCCTGGAGATGACTAGCTGATGCCGGTCATCTCCCAGCTAGCTTGCTGCTGACCGGAGCTCAGCCGCGGCTACTGCGACACAAAGGTCAGTGGCTCGTCAGCAGGGAAATGACCGGCTGACGCAGACCTCCGTGCCGCAGGTAGCCGCAGCTGAGCTCCGTTAGCGGCTTGCCAGCCGGGAGACGACCGGCTGGCTTGCACGCGCTAGGTCCACCGTTTGAGGCACCGTGTATACCTGCTGAAGCGGCGCTCATGAGCTGCTTCTGCTAGGCTGCAAATTGGCGCAAAATTCGAATGTTCAGCACACGCTATTTGCATACTCTGACCTCTGTGTGGCGCACGATTTCGGCGACAGACACACTCAAAAAGCCCTAAGACAATTATATAGTGGATGCGCATGGTGGGAAGTTCAAACTTGCCGGCTTTTGACACCCGGCAAGTTTGAAGCAACTTGCACAGCACACTAGTGCGAATATCGCACAGTGTGCTGTATGGGGGTGAGAATTTCTCACCCCCATACACTTGCATTGCACTCACGCACATCAGAATCACGTGCAGTAGCAGCATGCTGCGACTGCACTCGCTTCTGACTCGCAATGCGAGTTAGGTGTCAGGGACTCGTACCAGTGTGCCCTGCCTGATAGGGCAACACTGGTCAGAGTGCAATGCAAGTTTCACTCGCCCAGTGTACCTTCAGCCTTAAGATACATTTGAATAGATTGTGAGCTCTTTTGACAGAGCACCTGAGGTGCCAGGTTAGCAAATAAACCCGTTGCAAACAGTATTTTCTGTGCGCTCAACTAAAGCGCAGTCCACGCAGCTTTGTGTGTGGCTGGTAACTATGATACACATCGGGTATCTAGGGGCAGCGTTCTCCCAAACTGCATAGCGTTACTGCTATGCACTTCTGGGAAAACTAATAAGTTTTTACTGAATTGCAGTAGAATAGGGTAAAATCGGCAGTGTGGCCCTAGCCTTAGGCTAGGGTCACACTTAGGAGGTTGCATCCTTTTACAGGATGCAAAAAAGACTATGTTTTTAACACTTGCCATTTTCATGGCATTGAGCATAGTTTTACATTTATGTACCTGGCATTAACGCAAGCGCTAACACATGAATTAACGCATGGTACATAAATGTACCATGCGTTAATGCATGCGTTTTCCATAGGGACCCATGTTAAAAAAAACGCAAGCGTTTTTGAAAAAGCATCTAAAAACGTTGCAGACCATGTTTTTAGCGCTAGTAGCAAAAACACATTGCGTTAAACGCTATGCACTTTTGCAATGCGTTTTTTGTATTGAAGCCTATGGGTGCGTTAACGCATGCGTTTTTACACATTTTGACGTCAAAAATGGATCCAGTTAGTGGATGCATGACACAAGTGTGACCTAATAGTTAATCCAAGGTTGGCTCACAACCTACAGGGTGCTCAGAAATTTATAATAGTCAATAATAGAGTGTAATCTGGCACACCAAAAAGAGTCCAAGAAATTCGTGCAGAAAAATATTCTTTTATTAGTGGTTGTCAACCTTGACAAAAGGATAATTATCATGTCACTTACTCCTTTACATCCGACTACAAATAAAGAAAAATAGAAAAAAAAATATATATATACAGTTAGGGCCAGATATATTTGGACAGTGACACAAGTTTTGTTATTTTAGCTGTTTACAAAAACATGTTCAGAAATACAATTATATATAAATATGGGCTGAAAGTGCACACTCCCAGCTGCAATATGAGAGTTTCCACATCCAAATCGGAGAAAGGGTTTAGGAATCATAGCTCTGTAATGCATAGCCTCCTCTTTTTCAAGGGACCAAAAGTAATTGGACAATGGACTCTAAGGGCTGCAATTGACTCTGAAGGCGTCTCCCTCATTAACCTATAATCAATGAAGTAGTTAAAAGGTCAGGGGTGGATTCCAGGTGTGTGGTTTTGCATTTGGAAGCTGTTGCTGTGACCAGACAACATGCGGTCAAAGGAACTCTCAATTGAGGTGAAGCAGAACATCCTGAGGCTGAAAAAAAAGAAAAAATCCATCAGAGAGATAGCAGACATGCTTGGAGTAGCAAAATCAACAGTTGGGTACATTCTGAGAAAAAAGGAATTGACTGGTGAGCTTGGGAACTGTAAAAGGCCTGGGCGTCCACGGATGACAACAGTGGTGGATGATCGCCGCATACTTTATTTGGTGAAGAAGAACCCGTTCACAACATCAACTGAAGTCCAGAACACTCTCAGTGAAGTAGGTGTATCTGTCTCTAGGTCAACAGTAAAGAGAAGACTCCATGACAGTAAATACAAAGGGTTCACATCTAGATGCAAACCATTCATCAATTCCAAAAATAGACAGGCCAGAGTTAAATTTGCTGAAAAACACCTCAAGAAGCCAGCTCAGTTCTGGAAAAGTATTCTATGGACAGATGAGACAAAGATCCACCTGTACCAGAATGATGGGAAGAAAAAAGTTTGGAGAAGAAAGGGAATGGCACATGATCCAAGGCACACCACATCCTCTGTAAAACATGGTGGAGGCAACGTGATGGCATGGGCATGCATGGCTTTCAATGGCACTGGGTCACTTGTGTTTATTGATGACATAACAGCAGACAAGAGTAGCCAGATGAATTCTGAAGTGTACCGGGATATACTTTCAGCCCAGATTCAGCAAAATGCTGCAAAGTTGATTGGACGGCGGTTCATAGTACAGATGGACAATGACCCTAAGCATACAGCCAAAGCTACCCAGGAGTTCATGAGTGCAAAAAAGTGGAACATTCTGCAATGGCCAAGTCAATCACCAGATCTTAACCCAATTGAGCATGCATTTCACTTGCTGAAATCCAGACTTAAGACGGAAAGACCCACAAACAAGCAAGACCCGAAGGCTGCGGCTGTAAAGGCCTGGCAAAGCATTAAGAAGGAGGAAACCCAGCGTTTGGTGATGTCCATGGGTTCCAGACTTAAGGCAGTGATTGCCTCCAAAGGATTCGCAACAAAATATTGAAAATAAAAATATTTTGTTTGGGTTATGTTTATTTGTCCAATTACTTTTGACCTCCTAAAATGTGGAGTGTTTGTAAATAAATGTGTACAATTCCTACATTTTTTATCAGATATTTTTGTTCAACCCTTCAAATTAAACGTTACAATCTGCACTTGAATTCTGTTGTAGAGGTTTCATTTCAAATCCAATGTGGTGGCATGCAGAGCCCAACTCGCGAAAATTGGGTCACTGTCCAAATATTTCTGGCCCTAACTGTATGTATCTATATATCACCCATCAATAGATATATTTCTATAAGTATATCCTAATTTCAATATAAAGCACTAAATAAGTACCAGTATCTTATAAGGAGTTAAATATGCCACTGCTAGATAAAATAGAATAAACAGAACACATGAATCACTTGGCATATAGGCTAAATCTGATAGTGAATGACATAATCTGTTAGCATGGTGCGCATACCTGTGTAAATTGCGGGTTAGGAAAGCCAGAAGCCTACAATCAGGCAAGAAAAGGAAGAAAGCGTCCCAATCAGAGAAAAAAGTCCATAATGGATCCTCATGTGCACGCAGGAGACGATGCAAGACATCTCCATACTTACTGGACTGGATATGTGCAGCGTTGGCGGGGTGTGCGCCGCCATGTTAACCGGAAGTATTTATAAGGGAAAAGCTCCGTAGACACTCCTCCTGCTTCTTCCAGTTGGAACGCAGGCGTGTCTAGCCGGAACGCAAGCCGGCGGCGCTAGACATGACATCATCGGCTCAGCGCCCTGTGCACGCGCAATGTTTACAAAGTCTCTTAACGTTGTGGGAATTAGATAGTGGCGTTTCTGCAGTGAAGTAAAGAGAAATCATGTGTTCTATGCCTAGAAAGGAGAAAAGGAAAAAAGCAGATAGTAAGAAAGCGTTTAATATAGTAAATATATCTCTCACTATGGGTTTTTGACAAAATGGAGATTTAATATCTCTGTTATAATAACATATATGTAATAATAATACATAGAAGGAATGTGACAGAAATCAATTTGTACAAGGCTATATAGAAGTACTAAACCTCCTAAATTACATATCACCTCATTATGGGGACTAACATCTCACTATACTCCTAACCATATGTAGGGTTAAAGGAATACCTCATACTCCCGATTCATACCATGGGGTTCGAGAGTTTGCAGGCGGTGAATCCAATAGGATTCCCACTCCTTAATTTCTTAATGCGATCACCTCCACGTCTAGCCAGTGGAATCTGTTCTAAAACTTGAAATCTAAGTTGTGAAATATTATGACCATGGGTGATGAAATGTGAAGGTACCGGTAACAACATATTGCTACACCTGATTGTCGATTTGTGCTTACTTATGCGGTCTCGGAAATGCTGGGTAGTCTCCCCAACATATCCGAGACCGCACGGGCACTTCAGTAAATATATGACATAGTTAGAATCACAGGTGAAATAACCCCTAATGGGAAACACCTGTCCAGATCTCGGATGCGTAAAAGTAGCCCCTTTAACAATGTTGGAACACTGCGTACAAGCAAGACAGGGAAAATTTCCTTGTCTAGGTGTACTAAGAAATCTCTGGCTAGGTATTCTCTTATTGGAACCTATGTCTGCTCGGACAAGACTATCACGTAAATTCTTAGGTCTCTTATAGCACATGAGGGGAAAATTACTGAATTCGGTAATCAAAGGGTATGATTTCGTGGGAACCGGCCAATGTTCTCTAATAGCAAATGGAAAACAAGCGGTGTCAGAGGTTTGGAGCGCTAAAGAAACCACGGGTTGGTGATTAAATTACCGATAATTTATTGCATGAACAGCAGGGGTCCAGTATGCCACAACGCGTTTCGACGCACAGATGCGTCTTTCTCAAGTGGATGAGGGATCCCTGATTACCTCTTTCTTATAAACCTACCCCCCACCCCAGATTGGATAATGGTTGTGACAGATTACAAAAGCTTGTTACTAGTAACTATTTCACTGCTGCCCATTATATATCTATATATAAAAAACACATAATAATCCAAAACATATAAGAATCACAATCGAGAGCCTGATAAAAACTTATTACAATGGCATGTAATACTATATATATAAAAAAACAGTCATAATAAAACCATAAAAATGAAATCATAGGAGATCATGTACCTAATCTTTTGGCACCTATACTACTATATCTGGTTTCACTGTCCACATTATACCAAGGAATTTTCTCTTGTTTTCTCTGACGAGTTTTTTGACAACTTTTTTGACATTTTTTGACAAGTTTGACAAGTTTGTTTGACTAGTTTTTAGCCAAGTTTTTAGACAAGTATTTTAGACAAGTTTCTTTGCCAAGTTTTTAGACAAGTATTTTAGACAAGTTTCTTTGACAAATTTTTAGCCAAGTTTCTTTGACATGTTTTTAGCTAAGTTTTTAGACAAGTTTCTTTGACAAGTTTTTAGACAAGTTTTTAGACAAGTTTCTTTGACAAGTTTTTAGCCAAGTTTTTAGCCAAGTTTCTTAGACAAGTTTTTAGACAAGTTTTTAGACAAGTTTTTAGCCAAGTTTTTAGACAAGTTTTTTAGACAAGTTTTTTAGACAAGTTTTTTAGACAAGTTTTTTAGACAAGTTTTTAGACAAGTTTTTTAGACAAGTTTTTAGCCAAGTTTTTAGACAAGTTTTTTAGACAAAACCAACAAATAGTGAACACCGAATCAGCCCTACTAATAGATTTTTTAAGCAGTGCAGACTCGCAAATAATCCCGTGTCCGGTAATAGAAACTAATTCACAAACTGATAAAATTAATGTCACTGACACAATTAACAATGAATCCTTTGACCTTTTCACAATACACAATGATACATATTCACAACAGGCACCCCCTAATTTAGTTTCCAATTCTTTGGATGTCATAATCTATCACAAATTACCCGAATCCCCTGAACCACTATTACCACTCAAAGTGTTACATTCATCAGTGGAAGATGATGATACACAAATTTCACAAAATATTAATTTTGAAATAAATAATGAACTATTGGGAATAATTTCACCGACACAGGATACATCTTTAACTGTAGATATTGTCACCCCCACAGTAGAAAGAAGGTTGAGTGTTAATATTGATAAGGAAAATCGGAACACTACTGTAAAAAATCATATTATGAAAAATATGAAGATTACACATTATTTTCGGGAAGCTACTGTACGCAAATCAAAAAGAAAAAGAGAAACAGAGGGTGCAGAGGGAGCGGAGCCCAGTCCAACAGGTCCCTCCCCACAAATAGACACAATAAAAAAGAAGAAGACGAAACTAGATTAAGTAGAACCATCATTAAAGGGATACCAAGTAAAGAAGTGAGAAATAAGGGGATTCATTCAATAGATATAAAAAAAGGAGAACTAAATCCTGAACTAATAGGAGTTTTTAATTTATCGAATACAGTCCTCACAGAAGAGGAATTAAAATTACTTAAACGGGGACTAACATATTGTCCAAAATCCCACATAGATCCATTCGAACTTTACATAGATTTCAACGAGTATATACGAAAGATGACGGTACAAAGACATTTTTTGCTCGAAAAAATCCAAGGAAAAAATAATTTTAACAAAAAAGAAGGTAAAATACAGGACGCCATTGAATCTTCTGAAAGCGAATTTATTCATGTCAATCCTAAAACAAAAAGCAACTATTACCCAATACACCATCGGGGCCCCCATTTAGAAACATTCCAACACCTAGCGTTGAAAGAGATTAGGAACATCAGTAATGTCAAAGGGAAGGATAATTTCACTCCAGGAGAACGGAAGGCTTTGAAAAAATTAAAGACTAATCATAGTATAGTGATTAAAAAGGCAGATAAAGGGGGGGTGTTGTAATAATGGATTATAGTTGGTATTATAATAAGGGAATTGAGATCTTAGCAGATGAGGATTATTATGAGAAACTTACAGTAGATCCAATGGAAACTGTTGATAAAAAATACCAATCATTGATAAAGGAAGCCTGGTTGCGGGGCATTTTAAATAAGAAAGAATTTAAGTTTTTAAATGTCACCAAATACAAATTACCTTATTTTTATTTCCTACCTAAAATACATAAGGACAAAATAGATCCCCCCGGTCGCCCTATAATTTCTGGAGTAGATGCCCTTACCAGCAATCTATCACACTACATAGATCTTTATTTACAGAAATATAATTTACTATTATCTTCTTATCTGAAAGACTCATCACAGTTGATCAGCCTATTATCTGAGATCTCCCCCCAACCAGGCTCCCTTTTGCTGACCATGGATGTTAGTGCCCTCTACTCGAACATTCCCCATGGTTTGGGGGTGAGGGCCATTGATAAGTATTTATCTGACGACAAAGAAATGACAGAAGCTCAGAAAGACTTCATCAAGTTGGGAATTAATTTCATACTGACCAATAATATTTTTTCATTTCAAGAAACCCTTTATAGACAGGTCAGAGGCTGTGCGATGGGCACTAGATTCGCCCCAAGTTATGCAGGTCTCTACATGGGGGCCTTCGAATCGGTGTCCATCGCACAGTCCCCATTAGGACTCAAACATATAAAGTTTTTTAGAAGGTATATAGATGATTTAATATTCCTTTGGTCGGGGACAAAAGAAGAAGCGTTATCCTTTGTAAATGACCTCAATCAGAACAATTGGGGGTTAAAATTCACCATGAACATTTCTGACACTGATATTCAATTCCTTGACCTCCAAATTAAAATAGACGAACAAGGGAAGCTAAGCACGTCCACCCATTTTAAGGAAGTGGACGTGAATAGCTACCTGAACTTTACTAGTAGCCATTTGCCCAACTGGATCCGAAATATCCCCTATGGTCAATATTGGAGGATAAGGAAAACTGTACCCATAATAGCGATTACATCCAGGAGGCTAAAATATTGAAAAGACGGTTTAAAGAAAAAGGATACCCAAGTAAACTGTTAGGCGACGCATACAGAAGATCTAAACAATACACCCAACAAAGTTGCTTAAAGAAGTTGGAGGACAATAGAAGCAATAAAAAGAAGAGTATTAACAACATAACTTCTCTTGTAAATGATGGTTATTGCTGCAATCTAATTACCACTTTTTGTCATTCATATAAAATTATATACCAACTTATGCGTAAATATTGGTTTATCCTTAAAGGAGATCCGATACTGTCGAATTACATCACAGATGCCCCTAAAATCATTTTTAGAAGGGGAAGGAACCTTCAGGCAATGATTGCTCCTAGCAGAGTTAAAAGTAGATCAGAAATAAGGGAGATGGAATGCAACAAGAGTATCCACAATGGAAAAATTAACCCTAAAAAAGAACCGGGCTGTTTTAAATGTGAATCGAGCCGGTGTAAATGTTGCAATATTATAACGCATGGAAGCAGAACTTTTTGTTCTAATACGACTAAGCAAATTTTTAATATTAGTCAAACTTTGGATTGCCGGTCTCAATTCGTGGTATACCTCCTTGAATGCCCCTGTGGGCATCAATATGTAGGGAGGACTATACAGACCATGCAGGCCAGATTAAACAAACACCGGTCCAACATAAAAAACGGGTATATGTTGCATAGTGTCTCCAGACACTATGCACAGATACACAACAGAGACCATTCTAGCCTGCGTCTAACTATAATAGACCAAATAGACGAAAAATCCAATAACAAATTTGATAGGTTATGTAGAAAAGAATCTTTTTGGATTTATAAATTAGGAACTCTTTCTCCAGAGGGGTTAAATCTGACTCTAGAAAAAACTTGTTAAAAATTTGTCCGAAAAACTTGCCAATAAAACTTGCCAAAAAACTTGTCTAAAAAACATGTCTAAAAACTTGCCAATAAAACTTGCCAAAAAACTTGTCTAAAAAACTTGTCTAAAAACTTGGCTAAAAACTTGTCAAAGAAACTTGTCTAAAAACTTGGCTAAAAACTTGGCTAAATACTTGTCTAAGAAACTTGGCTAAAAACTTGGCTAAAAACTTGTCAAAGAAACTTGTCTAAAAACTTGGCTAAAAACTTGGCTAAATACTTGTCAAAGAAACTTGGCTAAAAACTTGTCTAAAAAACTTGTCTAAAAACTTGGCTAAAAACTTGTCTAAAAAACTTGTCTAAAAACTTGTCTAAAAACTTGTCTAAAAAACTTGTCTAAAAACTTGGCTAAAAACTTGTCTAAAAAACTTGTCTAAAAACTTGGCTAAAAACTTGTCTAAGAAACTTGTCTAAAAACTTGTCTAAATACTTGTCTAAGAAACTTGGCTAAAAACTTGGCTAAAAACTTGTCAAAGAAACTTGTCTAAAAACTTGGCTAAAAACTTGTCAAAGAAACTTGTCTAAAAACTTAGCTAAAAACTTGTCAAAGAAACTTGGCTAAAAATTTGTCAAAGAAACGTGTCTAAAATACTTGGCTAATAATTTGGCTAAAAACTTGGCAAAGAAACTTGTCTAAAATACTTGTCTAAAAACTTGGCAAAGAAACTTGTCTAAAATACTTGTCTAAAAACTTGGCTAAAAACTAGTCAAAGAAACTTGTCAAACTTGTCAAAAAATGTCAAAAAAGTTGTCAAAAAACTCGTCAGAGAAAACAAGAGAAAATTCCTTGGTATAATGTGGACAGTGAAACCAGATATAGTAGTATAGGTGCCAAAAGATTAGGTACATGATCTCCTATGATTTCATTTTTATGGTTTTATTATGACTGTTTTTTTATATATATAGTATTACATGCCATTGTAATAAGTTTTTATCAGGCTCTCGATTGTGATTCTTATATGTTTTGGATTATTATGTGTTTTTTATATATAGATATATAATGGGCAGCAGTGAAATAGTTACTAGTAACAAGCTTTTGTAATCTGTCACAACCCTTATCCAATCTGGGGTGGGGGGTAGGTTTATAAGAAAGAGGTAATCAGGGATCCCTCATCCACTTGAGAAAGACGCATCTGTGCGTCGAAACGCGTTGTGGCATACTGGACCCCTGCTGTTCGTGCAATAAATTATCGGTAATTTAATCACCAACCCGTGGTTTCTTTAGCGCTCCAAACCTCTGACACCGCTTGTTTTCCATTTGCTAATCTCCTTCTCCCTTGTTGGGAGTGCGGTGTGTGAGCTGCTCTAAGATCCACAGTACCTGGCAGTATATCATAAAGACCCACCCTTGAATGATCAACTGATACACAGTGTGGAGCTGGGACGGAAGCCAGTGCAGCGAGTCTGCCTCTTCGAGTGGAGGAGTGAAGGAGCCCACCTCCATCTCCAGAGGAACTAAGGAGCCGACCACCAGGCCCGGAGTATCTGAGGAGGAGGGAATATTGGCCCTTGTCACTACAGTGATCCACATTAAGCCATCAGTCTGGTTGTGCGGGGTGTTGCACAACCAGTAAAGGTTAGTGCAAACATAGTAAAACCGTGTATTAAGTACCTCCAGTTGCAGTGTGGCGCAATATCTGTTTTTTCTTTTAATGTTCTCTAATAATCCTTTTCACCATATATGAAAAGGGATGAAAATTGGTTACAAAAGCAACCCTAGGTGGAGATGTAGATTGTCCATGAGTTCGTTCTTTTCTTGGTTCAGATAAATGTAAAGGATAACCGCGACCTAGGAATTTATTGGTCATCTCGGCATGTCGCTTTATTCTTTTGTCGGGTTCTGAAACTATTCTCATTAGCCTCATATGTTGAGAATGAAGGAGCGAATTTTTGATGTGCTTTGGATGACAACTGGTATAATGTAAAATGCTGTTTTTTCAGTGGGTTTAATATACAAATCGGTGGGAAATCACATCCGTTGGGGAAATTTTAATCATAGTGTCCAAAAAGTTAATCTCCTCATAACTATGGTGTAGAGTAAATGTCAGGTTTGGTATCAAGGTGTTTAACCTTAAAAAAGTTGACTTGAGTTCAGATAATGTACCCATCCATGCCATAAAAATATCGTCTATGTATCGTCTCCATAAGAGGGACTTAGACTGTATATAGGAATCGTTAAGTATGAATTTGGATTCAAAATATGCATTAAATATATTTGCGTAGGGGGGCGCCATGTTAGAACCCATGGCGGTCCCCCTACGCTGCAAGTAAAATTGATCCTGAAACAGGAAAAAGTTATTGTACAGTACAATATTCAACATATCATGACAGAATTGCTTTTTTAACACTCCAAAAGTAGTATAAGAGTCAAAGAACCATTGTATAGCTTCAAGGCCTAAATCATGTGCTATGGACATGTACAAACTGTTCACGTCCATAGTAACCAAAATATAGTTTTCTGGAATTTGACCTAAATGACTAATTACAGACAAAAAATGTGAAGTATCTTTTAAGTATGAAGGAATACTTGGGATGAGAGGAGATAAGATTTTATCAAGAGTGATCGCTAACGGCGATAATAAAGAATCGGTAGACGCAACAATCGGGCGACCAGATGGTTGCATCAGGTTTTTGTGGACTTTAGGTAATGTATAGAAAACTGGGGTGATCGGGTTATGGACTACCAAGTATTCAGCCAATTTTTTATCAATAGTCCCCTCCTCTGGATAAAAATCAACTTTTTCTTTAATTAATGATCTAATAGTATATGTGGGATCTCTAGGAATATGTGGATGTGTCTCCCAACTGCTGTAAAATCTCATTCACATAATATGCGCGGTCCATAACCACAATAGCACCCCCTTTGTCCGCTGGCTTTATTATAATCTTTTTATTCATCTGCAATAGATGAATTGCTTCCGATTCTTGTTTACTCAAGTTTTTCTTTAAATGGAAATCACCCCTCTCTACCTTACGTATTAGCTTCTCAGTGTCTTGTAAGACCAAATTAACAAAAGTCTCGACTGGATGAAAATGTTTCGGTGGATTAAACGGACTAGGAACCCGTATACCTAATTTTTTAAGGGATATATCAATGGGATCACTATCAGTTTGAGAGGAAAGAGGTACTGGGGTGTCCAAACTTGGACAACCAAAATACGGCTTTAGTCTTAAATTGCGAAAGAAACGTCTTAAATCTTGGTCAAGACTAAAAGAATCAAATCGCGGTGTGGGACAAAAAGAAAGGCCTTTCTGTAACAATCCAAGATCAGTAGGTGATAAATACTGTGATGAAATATTATATATCAGATTAGTTTCCGTACCTGTGGTCGCGGCTGTGTCGGCTGTCTGCCGCTCCCACGACTTCTTCCCCCTCCTCGCCCTCCTCTATATCCCCGTCTTGCCCCTAAAAAACGGGGCTGATATATTGGAATGGGTAAGTATCCCAGACATAGACTCTCTAGGCTACTTCCGAAGCCAAAGTAATCAAAACGATTATTTGGCCAATTATTCGGATCCGTACTATGCCATCTATACACACGTCCTTGGACATAATCATCTTGATCTTTTCTGAATTTTTTTGCGTTTGCGTTCCTGTACGGTTTTCCTAAAGTCCGTAATATTCTTCTTTGTTTTGTTTTTAATGCTTGTAAATTCTGTAGAAGACACATTTTCTTTAATCTGTTCTTCCAGAGTCTTAATTTTGTCTGTAAGATTCGTCAATTCTGTCTGCAGGAAATCCACCATCAGGGTAATAAGATTGAAGCGATCACAATATTCGGTGTTTTCAGCAAAAAGAGTCGGTCGAAGATTAACTTTCAAGCCTCTTGGAATTCGCTTGCTTCTGTAATATTCAGCGAGTGTGGTTTGATGTAATTCTAAAGCAGTTTGACGTCTTAGCTCTTTCTCATAATCCTTCTGCTGGGTTTCCTCTGGAGTAGTTGTCAAATATTGATTAGATGTTTTCACCCGATCCACAAGCATAGATGACTCATCATCCGCATATGAAAAAAGTGAAGTCGCCATTGTAACAAAAAATGGTTGGAGCACAAACCAAAATCTAGTAATATCAATAGTTAATAAATCCAAGGTTGGCTCACAACCTACAGGGTGTTCAGAAATGTATAATAGTCAATAATAGAGTGTAATCTGGCACACCAAAAAGAGTCCAAGAAATTTGTGCAGAAAAATATTCTTTTATTATGGTTTTCAGACCAGTGTTAAATGCTTTGTCAACAGCAAGGTATATAAATTTGTCAGACGTTTCGACCGTAGTCTTCTTCTTATGACGTTAATGACTTACATAGAAAAAATGAAAAATGTACAAAAATTATTACTGCAAGTAATGCTTGACAATGTCGCCAAAAAATTATAATTATCACTTTGTTTGATTACTACAAAGATTACTAAGGAAATATACAGAAGTTCACTACCATTTTACAGAAAATTATTGGAAACATTATAACAATACATAAGTAATGGATAATAGGTCATGTATCACTGTAGGGGATAAAGGCAAGTGTGACCCAGGCCTTACTCTTATTTTAATGAGGCAGAATGAACAATTAGCAGTAAAGGAATAATTCTTATTTTATTTGGTTTACTGTGTGTTGTTAGTTATATATGAGATGTGCAAGCTTTCCCCGATTATGTTTGTAAGTTTCAAATTTGACACGAACATTGCAGATTCTGTTTGTGATTGTAAAACATAGCAATTTACCAAAAAATCAGCTAATACTGAAATTATGCTGCTTTGGTCTGGAAAAAGTTTGAAATTGAAATTAAAAACTTACTCTGATTGTTTGGGCCAAAACGCTCGCATTAAGACCGGCTGGCTGGGAACAACACCTAACCCTACAGTTAGAAGTGTCCCAAGCCTTCTTGTCTACCATTTTCTTTCAACCTGTATAATTTTTTTAATTTATTTTTATTAAGCTTCCTGGAGCTTGCAGGTGTTTTTAAAACCTGCAGGGTGTGAATTTAGAAAGCAATGCAAGATGTGCACCAATTGTAAAGTCCAGGAAGCTTACAATGTCCTTAAAACATCCATTTAAAATCTACATAAAAATCTGCATGTCTTTCCTGAGGTCAGCAAAGCCTTTGACTGGTCAGACGTGCTGTGGATACAATGCCTTGTTCCTTGCACAAGTGGAACACAATTATTTTTTTGCCCTAAAGTCTGCACCAAATCTGCAAAGGGAAAAAAAACATGTTGGCACAGCACTGCTGAACTCTCATAGACTTTACTGGCTTCAGAATAGACATGCAGATTTTGATGCAGATTCTCAATATCTGCTTCAAAAGAAGCATCAAACAATTTACCATGGGCCTTAAAACAATATGGTGGGGTCACATTCACAGAAAGCTTCCACCACCTGCTGTGAGAGCAGGCATGCATGACATTGTGTTAAGCGGTGCCATCACAAACATTACTGCAGCTCAGACTCAAGAGGTCACACAGAGACTATCCTTCAAGCTTAAACTGTGCTGCACTCTCTGTTGTTACTGCTCCCCACACGTGCTGTCTCACGATATTGGCAAGCTATATCCCCTACATCTTG
The DNA here is from genome assembly GCA_033576535.1 of Allobates femoralis. Classification (NCBI taxonomy): domain Eukaryota; kingdom Metazoa; phylum Chordata; class Amphibia; order Anura; family Aromobatidae; genus Allobates; species Allobates femoralis. The sequence goes on from JARQOC010000002.1 coordinate 200,106,869, forward strand.
TGCAATATCGTGGCTCTCACAAGACAACTAGGGTTGAGTGCTGATGCCACTGAGGTCATGTAAAGTAACAAAGCGGGATTCCTTGCTGTATGATACAAGTTTTGTAAACTTAGACAACCTCAGGGAAGTCATGAGGATGTCTCAGTTTCATGTGCAGGAATCATGGTGACAGTGGCACTGAAGCTTGCTAACTAAATGTGTAGAAAGATAATGTCTGTGCCAAAACAGCAGGGCTCCATTGTTAATTGGTTTGAGCTGTGTTTAGCAACTTTTGGGTCCCTTTGAAGGTGTTTTCTAAACCCTTGATTTTGTCCCCCATTAACTGGTATGGGGTTCGGAAGTTTGGCAAATTGTTTGCTGATCTATTTGGCGAACATATGCGGGTTCAGCGAACCCAACCCGAACATTAAAAGTTCCGCTCATCTCCACTTATAGGATGGATTTATTCTTTGATTTGATTGAATTACTGTATAGCAATACCAGATTCATATACTTTTTCAGGTTTTGCTACTATCAGAGAGTAAAAATGTTTTTATATAAAAAAAAATGTTTAAAATCGCCATATTCTGAAAATTATAACTTTTTATTTTTTGGCAAAGAGAGCTATACTAAGATTTTTTTTCACAATGAGTTTGTAATTTTTTTGTTATCATTTTGGAGTACGTAGAATTTTTTATTGCTTTTTATTTAGGTTTTTCAGTTGCAGAATTAATTATTAGCGATTATGTTAGTGTTTTGATATACCGTATATATATTTTGTATGATTTGCAGAGCATTAAAAGCAGTAAGGCCAATTTATTCTTCGGGTCAGTAGGAATAGAGTGATATAAAAAATTATTTTTTTATGCTTCTCTACTTTTACACCCTAGTAAAAGTAGTCTACAAAAATTAGTTTGTTTTTGTTTTTGCCATATTCTGGGAGCTGTAACTTTTTTAAAAATATTTTTCCTAAGGAGCCATATTAAGGCTTGATTTTTTTGGGATGGTTTTGTGTTTTCATTAAAGGGAACCAACCACCTCAGATCACCCTAATACACAGTTAGTACATGTCCCTGCACCCTAAGGATACGTTTCCAGCACTGTTTTTGTGTAAAATCTTGCATTAGTATAACTGATATAAAGAGTTTATAAACTTACTAGCCTGGAGACATCTAGGAGTATCCCTCCTTCTGTTGTACTTCAGGGCTGTGCATTCATTGCATGGCTGTGCTCCCCCTCCCTCTGTGCAGAGGAGATAACGATCACGCCCATCAGGGCAGGGCAGCAGGCACGGAGGGAGGGGGAGTACAGACTTGCAATGCACAGCCCTGAAGTATAACAGAAGGAGGGATACGCCCAGATGTCTCCAGGCTAGTAAGTTTATAAACTCTTTATATCAGTTATACTAATGCAAGATTTTACACAAAAACAGTGCTGGAAAGGTATCCTTAGGGTGCAGGGGCATGTACTAACTGTGTATTAGGGTGATCTGAGGTGGTTGGTTCCCTTTAATACCATTTTTAATCCCTTTTAATCACATTTTTTGTATGTCATCAAAATGAAAAAGCTGATTTAAGTGTTTATTTTATTAATTTAAGACGTTATTCACCATGCAGAATAAATAACATGACAATTTTATATTGATAAGGTAAAAAATGTTTGTATCGTGTTAGCCAGTAGATAGAAATATATTAGAATCTGAGAGTCCTCAGTGGTTGATACCTTTTAATGGCTAATTGAAAAGATGGTAAACATAGCAAGCTTTCTGGACACTATGGCCCCTTCACTATGGCCTCTTCTTATTAACCTGATGAAGAAGCCATAGTGTCTCGAGAGCTTGCTTTGCTTACCATCTTTTCAGTTAGCCATTAAAAGATATCAACCACTGAGGACTCTCAGATTCTAATACTTTTATATTGAGTCGGTCCAGATGTGAAGATACCAATTATCTGGGCTTGATTTAGTTTATTTTTGTTTTAACGCAAATGCTGTATTTTTAGTGGTGACTCTTTTTGTGATTTTTGTGCACTGTGCCTTGTGCATATTTTATTTAACTTTTTTTTTCACTTAGTCCCACTTTGGGACATGAATATTTTTTTTCTTTGATCACTGGTCTCATGCATTGCAGTACTCATGTACTGTAGTGTCAGAGACCTGCCAGTTTTTAACTGACTGTGCTTGCTCCACGCTGCGCATAGCAGGATTTAACACGTTACCATTCCCTAGGTTCTCTAGATGACCTCAATGTACCATGGCAACCATTGCCACTTTTGATTAAGATTGGGGGGGGGTGAGGCGATGGTTTTAAAAAAGGTATTTTAACCACGTCTTAACCACTCAATCATACAATTTGTATTTAAGAGATTAATAAGCCCCAAAACTGGTCACAGGGTTTCGTCTGTCATAGCCTGGGTTCACACCTGGGCATCAGTTTTTTCCCTTGTTCTCAATAACTGATCCGTTTTTTTTAGGGTGCTTTTTGACCCTCCTGTGCAGCTCTGCATTTTTTGGACTTAGTCATTTTTTCCCTAAACAATGCTCTAAAAAACGGATCTGTTTTTTTTGTGCCATTTTTTTGCAGGATCCATTTTCCCATAGGGCCTCATGTTAAAAAAATGGATCCATTTCTTTCCTGCACCTAAAAATGCTGCCAGCGGTGTTTTTTGGGTCTAGTAACAAAAACTGACACCATTGCAGTCACACTTGAGTGCAACATCAGTTTTTGGACTTAGAACGAAAAAGTGCAAAAAATGATGCCAATAACGGATCGAAGGCCAATAATGGATCAAGTGTGGCCCGAGCCATACATAGCTTTCAACTGTGGCATTTTTGTCTGTGGTATTTACTTAATTCTCAGCACTGTGAGAAAGCAGAACAGAAGATTAAGGCCCCTTATTAGTCACCATTAAGGTTGCTTTACACGTCGCAATATTGTACCGATATTGCATACGATTTCACGGGAGCGCAAATGTTTTTGGCACTTGTCCAAAATCGCATAGGAGATATTACACAGGGAGATATCGGCTTACAACGCAACTACGATGTTGTTTGCCCCTTTTTCACACTGTGTCTGTGGAGTGAATAGGGAAAGTTGCACTCAAAATCGTAGTTGTGCTGTCACACAGCACGATCCTGCCACATCGCCTAGCCAATATTGCATGGTTAAAGAGCTTGCACAATTCAAAACAATATCGTAGTTGCATCGCTTTTGAGTTGCTTTGCCCATTTACATGACACAACGCACGAACGATATCGACTGCAACGCCCGTACCACGTGACTTTTTATCGTAGTTGCGTTGCGATATCGTGATGTGTAAAGCGGCCTTTAAAAGCATATTGGCGGTCAATAATGTGTTAATTTGATAGGGTAAGCAATCACCATATCCCACCTATAACTAGTGAATGACATTGTCATTTGTTTTCTTGTACACATGAAAGTATAATTGTGCAAGTGTTAAAAATGTAGCCTATCTTTTAAATGACAGAATATTCATAAAACTTTTTAGTTTCTTTGTGATCTGCGACAGTTTAAGAATAATTCTGGCATTGAAAGAATTGTAGAAATCACAGCTAGCTATATAGACAGTTCTACGTAGGTGCCCATGTATTTCAGCTTAAAGAGCCCCTGTCACATTTATTGTTTATTATAACAAATGTTAATTTCTAGGGACTATTTTGTTAAACACCTTTAACTATAGTGTAATTATAAGTAAATTCTGTACAGGTCTGTAGTACAGAGCCCATAGATAAATGGAGGAAAGATTTTCCCCAGTCGTGCTGTTTCTAGCAGTGAATGTGAGCATATGAGACTGACCAATCATATCTGGGTATGTTAAAAAAGCTGCAAAAGATTAGGGTAAGGGAGCAAAACACTGAAACATTTGCAAGAAAGACTTGCCTGACTGTCATCGTACTGCCCGGCTCAAATTCATGCTGCCTGTGGTTTGAGCCACATAAGTAAACTGGCAGGTTCCTTTTAAATTATTGCAGAGCTCCTGCATCTCCATGTAGAGTTTTCAGTATTTCCTAAGGGTTTTTTTACCCTCATGTGGCCGTGTCATACAGAGCAGCCACTAATCTTGTGGGGAATGATGGAACATTAGATGCTCATTTAGAGGAATCTTATGGGTCTACATGGGTTTTTCTTATTATCAGCTGTTTGTTGTCAAAAGGTTCTGGACCCGTTGACATTTTCTGTTCTGCTTTTCCTCGTGGTACACAGAAAAACTTTATGTCTGATAGCGATTTAATATGAATTTTATTAGATTGAAAAATATTGCTAAATTAGTAAATTTTAGAATTATCCAACCTGTTATTATAATTAAATATTTATTGTTTTTCAAGTTAACATTGTGTTTAGGTATTTTGCACAGGTGAAATAATAACGTTCTCAGATCTTCGAGCATGTTATTTCATTCAGGGAAATAATCTGAAAAGAGGTAATCCAGCTCAATCTTATCAAAGGTCCTTCTAGTTTGGAGCACAGGAGGTGTCTTTGGCTGGAAGTAGTAAGATCAGATTGTTTATGAAGACGGAGAATCCATTTTCTGGAGGGAAATATTCTACAGTATGGAGAATTCGATATGTCAGTGAAGACATGTTAAAGTTTTAAAATCTGTGGATCTATGCAGGTACATCTAAACAGGTGTGAGTCCTAGCTAAATATACAAAATACTTGGATATGTCCCATCGTACAAGTTTAAATAGGGCTGAAATTACATTTTACAAAATGACATCAACTATGACAATCATCAGGATTTTTTGCACATACCATAGTTTTACTATTAACTAAAAACCAACATTTTAGGTGTTCCACGACAGAGTCAGTTTTCAGAGTTCCCTCCACAATGCCAGAATTAATGAGTTTCCCCAAAGAGCAAAGGCTTTAAAAATGCCCCCACAGAGCCTGGTTTCAGAGTTCTGCTACAGGGCCAACATGTTAAGAGTGCTGCCACAGAGTAAAAATTTGAAGAATGGCACCACAGATGATTTTTTAGAGTTGCCCAACAGAGCTAAAATTTATAGTTTTCTCGAGGAGACAACATTTTAAGAGTGGCACTGCAGAGCCTTTTTCCAGAGTTCCCTCCCAGAGCAAAAAATTAAAGAATTCCCTTAGGCTGGTTTCACATTACGGATTTTTCAGATCCGATGCTGTCCGATCAAAATCGGACAGCATCGGATCCGAATTTGGCCCCATGCAGCCCTATGGGCATCGGACCGAATCGGATGTGCACTAAATGCCATCCGATTTGGTCCGATCCGATTCTGTCCGATTTTATTATGGGTGCAAAAATCGGAGCCTGCTCCGATTTTTGCACCGAAAATAAAATCTGACAGAATCGGATCGGAGCAAATCGGATGGCATTTAGTGCACATCCGATCTGACCCGATCCCTATAACATGGGGCCCTATGGAGCAGGGTCCGAGGAAACATCTGATGTCTCCTCGGACCCGATTTTACTGTACTGAGCATGCTCAGTACAGTAAAACTGCTCCTACTGGGAGCACAAGGGTTAAAAAAAAAAAACCTTATGCTCACCTCCCCACGAGCCCCCGCCATCTCCAGCCGTATTCCTGAAGGCTCCCGGTGGCTGCAGAGGTCTTCATCTGCTGTACAGGACCTGCGGTGATGTCACAGTCATGTGACCGCGGGTTACCATGGTGAACCCGTGGTCACGTGACTGTGACATCACGGCAGGTCCTGAACAGCAGAGGAAGACCTCTGCAGCCACCGGAGCCTGCGGGAGCCACCGGGAGCCTTGAGGAAGACGTCTGGAGACGGCGGGGGCTCGTGGGGAGGTGAGCATAAGGTTTTTTTTTTTTTCATCCACCCCGGAGGCAGCGATTTTATGCTGGAATCGGATGCCTATTGGCATCCGATTCCAGGCATCAGAAGGGAGCCGATGCTGTCCGAATTTATCGGACAGCATCAACTCCCTTCAAAATCGTAATGTGAAGGTAGCCTTACAAAGGCAAAATGTTACGTTTCCTCACAGAGCCTGATTGCAGAGCTCCCCCTTAGGGCCACTCAGAAGCACACAGACCCCCTTTAAAATAATATAAAATAAAAAAAAATCTTGACCCAGCAGGTGGAGGTCCAAGTAGAGAAGAAGACTAAGGAGGAGATATATGTGGACATGACGGCGTAGGTCAAATTTTCATAGAAGAATAAGAAGGTAGTCAACATTTATTTTTTTATTTGGATAGGCCCCAAACCATTGGGAATAGCAAATAGAATGAACAAACTGCAATTGACTGGGTGCGGCTTGTATACTTCTCTAATCAGCCAAATGTATGGACAAAAAAAGAGAAAAAAGGAAGAAGAAAAAAGAAGAATAGGAGCACAATGTGAAGAACAGTTTGTGCAATGTGTTTAGCAGGGGGACAAATGGCCACCCACCACCATGGTTGTATACACGCCCTGCACAATTCTGGTGGTGGAGGTGTTTGAGATGCTACCGGCCGCAATCACCGCTGTTCCTGGGGAACTTCCTGTTTGGTCAAGTGACCGGGTGCAAACCGGAAAAGCATCACCACAGGTCCTACAGCAGTGTTAGCGATGTATAACTGTGGATTGGGGTCTAATCGGATATTTCCAAAGCCCAGAGCAGCTCCTGCCAAAGTACTCAGAGGGATTGAATTGCAAATAATAGAATAAATCAGTCTATGGAGCGCTAGCGTTGGAGATGATCAGAGGGCCAATATTAATATTAAAAGTGGTTTATTAACCCCTTACACAGTCCACAACGCATTTCAGCAGCAAGAGTGGTGCCCTCATCAGGTGTGTGCCATGCCTGATGAAGGCAGCACTCTTGTTGCTGAAACACGTTGTGACCTATGTAACGGGTTAATAAACCACTTTTAGTATTAATATTGGCCCCCTGATCATTTCTAACCCCAGCGCTCCATAGACTGATTTATTCTATTATTGGAAATGTATGGACAAGTCCTGTGGGATCCATACCTAGCTCATTTTAATGAATGTGAGCTTGCACATGTTGGCTGTGGAAAGGCAGATGCACCTGTCTGTGATCAAACCCCCTGCCTTCGTAAACACATTTTCCAAAAGTACACTTGCCACAGAGCAGGCAAAGCTTCTCCAAGGCGTAAAGGTTAAGATCAGGACACGTATCCAATTTGGAAACCCAGAAGTTAAATGAGACAATTTCATCACTTAGTATGTGGAAATGTGTGAGCATATACTCTTCCACCATTTTGTTAAAATGCTGCATACTGCTAATACAGACCATCTCTGATGGTGGTGCTGAATGTTGTGGCATGCTGAGAAAGTTTTTATTCATTTTGGCAAGACTAACTCTCCCTTTCTAGGTGGTTCCGGTGCGTCTGCTGCTTTGGCGACTTCCTCCTCTGCATTGAACTACAACTGAGCCCATCCGTAATGTGGGAAAGCCATCAGTAGTGCATCTCATAGTGTGTGCTTGTTTTTTCCTCATTTTCTGATACTGCACCAGTGACATAAGTAAAGCTTGCATGTTGTCTTTGTAGCAGTGGTCCAGCAGGGTGGATGGCCATCCAGTAACAAACACTGATAACAATTTCAGCAACTAAGCAGTTGTTGCTCAGACACTTCCAGATGTATTCCCTCATGTGTGCCAGGCTGCCAAAAGCTACAACAATCTGTCTCTGGTCGAAACTGTATCATCTTTGTCCTTTGTATCCCCCAGCCACATTCCATTGATGCTCGTAAGCTGCTTTGGGTGCCTTCTGCTGTGAACATGGTTCCTTCACCTTCTACCCATCCTCCAAAACTTTATCCTGGCTGGACAATTGTGCACCTGGCTGTGGTTGATACAACTCACCCATATGTGGAAAGTAATGCTGTAATGGGACAAAATGCCAGAATGCCATTTATCTCACGTTTACAGGTTGATATGTGGAAAGTAAGCCACTTTCTCACTGTGCCTCCACTTCATCCATCATCGCCTCAAGCATTTTTTCAAGGAGGCATATCAGTGAGATACCAACGGTGGTTATAGAGTCATCAGGACTGGTCATGTTCATGGAGTACTCAAACCAGAATAACATGACACACGTGTACTGCATGGAGCCCCACTTCTTTTGGTATTCCACGAATTGACTCACCCATTTTCTGGAATAATTTCAAGAGTGCCAACACTTTTGGTCATGACTATACTCACCTTTGTGAAGTTCTGTCAATTTCCCAATTTGCACTCAACTTTTGTGATGCCAAAAACATTTATTTAGCTGATGACTTGTTCATTCACACATAGATTTTATAGAAGGTGGAGAATGCAAAATAATAGAGAAGTAGTATGTATTTATTTTATGTTTGGCTGAGAAGCAAACACTCATGGAAGAATTTAAAATGCTGAGGGACTTTTTTGCTCAAAATTATTGTGTAAAACTCCTTTAAGGGGAAAAGCAGTCACCTTTTATAAGTTAAAAATTAGGATCAAGCTGAATTTGTGCTTTATTTATCATGACCTTTCCATTAACATATAAATGATATTGCAGTATATGATTTTACCCAGTTTATGTTCATTCAGCATAGAAAGTTAGGTATTAAAGACTTCAGCCATTTTAATATTGGTACGCTAAACCAATTTAGTTTTCAGCAACCAGGACCTCAGGATGAAGAAAACGGGATTGACAATTGTAAATCAGGATGTATAGGATCCCAAATTAAACCATTCCTCTTGAGGGATTGTAGTATCTCCTAGGGGCAGAAAGGTTAATCTGTTCCGCATCATAGTTAACTCAGCATTTATAGAAACAGAGGGAATAGAGAATACCTTCCCTAGTGGAGTTACTGCAATATATTATTCTGTACTGTATTTGTTAAAAATTATACACAGTCATATTCCCATTTCACAGATGTCAAAGTAAAATGAATGAGCTTTTGTTAGGACATAACACTGTAATGTATGATGTTCTATGCACGATTACTTGCCTATTCATGAGTGTACCACGTACCTTAGTAGAGTGGAAGCTATACAATTAATCACAGCCTTAATCATCAAACACACTGTGCATGCACATGTCAATTTTCCTTCTTATTAATTAATCTCCATACTGCGTGTTACATCAAACAGAGCTAGACCGCACTATCAACATTGTTTAATCAATGATGTGACTATAAGTGGAAGATAAGTGAAATGTATTTTTGCTGTATACGCACAGTGGGAAGGCAGAAAAGCCACCCTGCATTTGTCCATTAAATGTCTAAATTAGTTAATATTTTCTTTTTAATAAAAAAGAAATGCTATGATTTTTCAATTCATTTTTTGCATGGATTTACATGGTGATTTTTTACATATTGTTTGAAAATTGTAACACATACACACTTGGAAAATGAAATGTGTTAAATGTTACATTTTAAAACCATTAGGACCATGTTCAAATTTATATTTTATCTTAATTTGGCAGTTCACACGTGGTTAAGAATTTAACTTTTTAGTTTAGGTTCATATTGTGTTTTTGGGAAACCTCAATGGCTCTCTCATTGCCTCCTTTTGAAGTCCTGAAAAAAATGATTTAGGTGCAACCTTTGATGGGGTCATTGACTTTATTGAGGTAGAGTTGTAATTGCTGTATTCGTAATGAGTACTTTGAAATACTCACGGATTTATCCGAATAGCGAGTCCAATGTTAGTCAATTAGTGATTAACTCCAGCCACACACATCTGGTCATAGAACAAGCATTTCCGGGACAGGGGGGAGGGGGGGCTTTTTTGAGTTTTCACTGCATAAAACATCTTGCTGTGCCCCCAGAGAAACTCTAACATTCAATCTACTCTCGCTGGGGTGCCGACTCCCTTTGTGTACTTGAAGGAGCTGTCGATGTGTGTCAGATCATTCATCATCGACACATCACTCACGAGCACCAGCGATACTCGCCAAGTAACGAGTATCACGAATACTGTAATATCCATGCGAGTAGCGAGTAGTAACCATTACACTCACTCATCACTAAGATAAAGTAGATGGAGCCACTTTCTGCTCTGTCTGGTCTTCATTTTAGCAGTGGCCATCTTCTTGAGACACGAACAAAAGCACAATTGTCTACTCTTATGAGTGTAGACACTGCCAAAACTGAGAGGAAACAGATAGTCTCTAATGAATAACTGTAGTGGAGAGAACATTTTGGGCTATTACAACTGTGTATATAGCAAAAGACATGTTTAAAGCTATAATAAATGAGATTCTGTTCAAAGAGATTGTGAAGACGGAAGTCAGAGAAAAAGAATAGGTGTGGGGAATCGAAAGTTGAGCTGCAGAGAAGCATTAAAAGTGAGTGGTGAGATGAGTTTTTATTTCTTTTTACCTCCTAGTTTTACTATATTCTAGAATATGGAGAGCAAAATAAGGAACATTCAAATAACTTTATTGCAAATTGAGTTTCTTTTCAAATTTGGCAAATTCAAATCTTTGCTTATTTTATCATCTCTAAAAGCTATATTTAAAGCCTCATGGAAAGCAGGAACAATGCACAAAAACCTTAAAAGGGGCAGTCTTCTATTTGGCCAACCACTTCTTATTTCCCATGTTTGCTTCCGTTAAAAAGGGTAAGGTTCCATGTTAAAGAGGTACTGTATATGAAAAGAGATGTGTTAAACAGGTTTTTGTGAAGTAAACTAAGCACAGCATAATATAGATGCAGAGACAATGATTCCTGCCTGCATGTTGCGGATTTGATAAAATTAATATTTTCTCTTCTGTAAATATTCGAGTTCTCTGAAATCTGAATTCTGTACAGTTTAACTTAAACCACTGATTGTCAGGTTTCAGCAGACAGTGTATATTGACAGAAATTTGCTGGTCAATGGTAGAGGTGTGGTTAAAAAGTGCAGAAGAACTACATGGTACTAGATGACTTGTCCTATAATGATAATTTTCTGCTGATAAATCACTGATTTTATTGAACCTACAACAAGCAGTCTAGTAAATAATACATTACTGAAAGCAGGGTCATTACCCTTACACCATTCTGCTTTTACACTAAATAGTAAATGCAAGTTCACATACTGACAGATTTTCTTTCATTTTCTGTTTTTCTGTGTTTTACCTTTGTTTTACTCCTTACAAGCAACATCTTAATAAAATGGTATCTCAGAGTTTGTTTAAACTTTTTGTAAACTTGCTGGACCTGACAAATTTGATCAGCTTGAAAACGTGAGGATATCTTTATTTAAAGAGGACCTGTCACCAAACCAGGCATGGTGATCTAATTACAGCACTGGATGCAGCATGTCTGCAGCATCCAGGCAAAGGGTCCCCCAGCACTTGAGCCCCTGTACCCCGAGATAATACACTTAGAAATTTACTGTGCAGCATAAAGAGTGCTAGAGCAGAGCCAAGGCCAATTACACCCCTGCATGTGTATTCTGTACGCTGCCAATATTCTCTCTCTTTGCAGCATAATAGGAGGTTTTTTCCAGAATGTCCTTACCGCCTGATGTGACGTCCGCTATACGCCTGCCTATGGTTAACTAGAGCAGCGGAAGGTGATGTCAGACAGGAGCCCACCCCGCCCTGCAGTGACTCTTGCTTATACCGTCTGCTCTTTTAACCATAGGCGGGTCTAAGCGTGCGCATGCAGGCGGTAATGGACTTCTGGGAAAAAAAAACCCTCTTTATGCTGCAGAAGAGGAGAGAATGATTGGCAGCAGTGGCAAATTACACATGCAGGGTTGAATCTGCCCTTTGGCTGCCCGCCTCTACCCCCCTTATGGCTGCAGATGTAAGTTATTAAGTGTATTTAGTCGGGGTACAGGGCTGCTCAAATGCAGGAGGCACCTTGCCTGAATGCAGGACATGCTGCATCCGTTGCTGTAATTAGATCACCATGCCGGTTTGGTTACAGGTCCTCTTAAACTATGAGTCGTGGTGATCTTTCTTTTAACAAACTAACACCACACAACTGAAAATAAATGACGTGTACCCCTGCTCGACACACCTTTTTCTAGTATCTAATTTTATGGGTCCTTGGAATTGGTACAAGGTAACTCTGTGGCAAGTCTATTAATCCAAAAAAGGATCATGCAGGGCTTTGAAACGCATCATGTCTCTATTTTGGGACACATATATCGTCTACAACTATCCATGTGTGCATTTGGATATAGGTCACCTGGGTATGTGACTTATATCGGATGTTATGTCTGAGGCACATAGCACCATGTGAGCCACCTTACTGTGGGATCCCATAGACACTTTGAGGGTCTTATGTATAATTACATGTGGGTTGAACCAATATATAACCTAAAACATCTCCCCATTAGGTCAAGCACTCTTTTACATTGTATGACAGGGGAGGTGAGTTCCGCCTGGATCTAGGTTTTCAGCATTGGGGGAGGAGCGGTATAGTTTTTCCCTCCTCCTGTGTTGTATTTACACACAGGAGACGGGGGCGGAAAGTGCGGGAGCGCACTTACGTTTGGGGAACGTGTGGATAGACGGACCAGTGCGATCATGTGACTTTGTTTTGCATGACGCACATCCGGTCCGGGGCCCACATTATTGTAATGGCGGCGCGGCGTGGAACGCACGCCGGCGCCGCCCCCATCAATTAGCGATCTGTATGGGGACAGCATATAAGGATGGCTAAGAGGAGGATGAGGGCTGCCTTATATCATTGCATAGGGGCAGAGGGGGAGCATCGACCCTTCGCCCTGGGCGCCCCAGGGTAAACACGAACATCCTGTGCCAACAACCACTCCTGAGGAACCCACTATTACATCTATGGTGGGGGAAACGCGTCGAGTGAAGACGAAGTGCGATAACATCAGGATAAGCTAAGTGATACCCTAATCTATTCTGTGGGGCATTGGTAGCCCTACCTGTGAGTGACCCTAGCGGTTTTGGTACATCTGACTTCCTCAGGGCTTGAACTGTATATCACTAATGTGACATGTTATTATGTGTGTGATGGGTGAGATATAAGGTTAAGGTGAGGCAATACTGTTTTCTATTTATTTTGTACTGAGCAATTGCTGGGTTTACTGCTAGTACATTTGTATTGGTATGGAATTGAGGTATTTAATAACTGTACTGTATGACATCTGACACCTCCATCATCCTTGGATAGGAAGGAATTTTCTCTCCAAACATCTTTTTCATGTCCGTTAGGTGATCGTATTTTTGAGGTCACTAAGTTAAAGGGATAGACCGTTAACTCTGAGGATTGTCTCTTTTTTTGTGATACTTTCAGCATAGATGTATGATATTTATTCCTTAGCTTTAAGGAGGTATAGTGTACCAATGGGCCTGCACCCTTAGACATTAGCTAAGGGTTAGTAGGGACAGCCGCCATGGTACGGGGACACCATCCAGGGTTTTTTTGTATGTGTATAAAACTCCGTTGTCAGGCAGGGTGAGTGAGGGAGAGGATAGGGTTGGGCCACGTGTGCCCAAAACCCCATTGACACCCCCCCTCCCCTTGATAAAGTCAGCTGCACACCTTGATTGGAACTATAGTTTCCTCTTTTTTAATATTTATCATTAAAAGTTATATTTTAGTAGTAATTCCTTGGACACACATACATACCTGTTTCTACCAGATCTGGGGACAAATAACATGCCCCCTAGGAGGACATGCCATTTGTAACTGTGAGCTGGGCATGCACAGTTCCAAAACCCAGATCTGGGGGTCCAGATCCAATGGGATCCGGAGTCTGCCGGATTCGGGTTCCATTAGGCACATTGTGATTTTACCCATGGTGCTCCGGATCTGGGTGCTTCTTGGTTTAGTCACGGAGACCAATGCACTAAGATGCATTTTTGGTCTCAATGAAAAAAAACTAAAACACCCAGGAACACCTGGATCCGGGAAAAAAGTAAAGCAATGTATGCACCCACAAGTTCATCCAGCCAGATTGAAAGTCAATGGGACTGAAAACTGATGTGGGTGCATTCAGTTCAAGCCAGATTCACACTGATGACAAAGAATGCCAGTGTGAAACAAGCCTTAGATTATCCTGATTTGTATCAAAAGCTACCAAAAAAGCAACAAAAAAATACATAAAAATGGAACAAGCATTAACATATTTTTTAAAGAAAAAAATGGAGAAAAACATCATAAATTACCTTAAAAAATCCAAACCTATATCATGTGTGATTGCCAAGAAAACAAACAATCAAAAAAGTGTACGGTATGCACTGCATTTAATATATTACAGTTAATGTACAGTAGATATCTATCTACTGTGGTTTATTTGCCAGAACATGCTGTAAAAAAAATCTGAAAAATATTCTAATGCTTATTTTATGTTAAATTATGTGTGTTAAGGCACTCAGAAATTATGCATGTGCATTAATTAAAAAAAAACAACAGCATTTAAACATTTAAATTCTATTCCCAGAGAATGCCAGTTGACATGAAGCTTGTGTTGCAGACTAAAGGCAACAGCTAGCAATGGCTAAGGTTAAGGGACTACTATACCCAGAGGCAATCTTAATCCAGTTGCTTCTTAAGTGGATATTGTAATAATACACAAATGTAAAAATAAATAAAATGAGGTTATTTGGTTACCCCCTCAAGGTATTTTACAGAAGTAAATAGTTTCAATCATGAATTTGCATGGAGTTAGTGAATCATTTGACTTCTTTAGCCTCTGCTGGGTTAAGCCTTTGGCAATCAATGTATTGATCAGCATACCAAGGCAGTATAGCACTTCAGTTAATACCAAAACCAATATGAGCTTTTTCAAGACCTTGTTATTTGCAGAGAAAAATTCACAATCCAATACCCCAGCTATACTTTTACTTACAGTTTGTAATTTAAATTCAATGCTTGGTGATTTCTAATAAATATTCAGGTAAACTCTAATATTAGTAAGATTTTTTAGAAGTCAAGTGACACCAATATAATTATTGACATCAATTACATTTACTGACTTTTACAATATACCGTATTTTTCGCTTTATAAGACGCACCTGATTATAATACGCACCCGCAAATTTGATGAAGGAAAAGAGAAAAAAAATGTTAAAAGGGGTCAATGTTATAATGCCAGTGTCTGTCTTACAACCTAGTACATGACCCACCCATCCTAGTATATATATATCCCCCATGCTGGCACACATAAGCCCCCATGCTGGCACACTGCCCCCCATGCTGGCACACATAAGCCCCCATGCAGGCACCCCAAGCTGGCACAATGTTCCCCATGCTGGCACAGTTTCCCCCTAGCTGGCACAGTCCCCTGCACGCTGGCACAGTCTCCCCCATGCTGGCACAGCCTTCCCTGGCTGGCACAGTCCCACCCTGGCTGGCACAGTTCCTACCTGTCAGGCACAGTCCCCCCACAGCTGGCACAGCTCCCTATGGCTGGCACAGTCCCACCCTGGCTGGAACAGCTCCCCCTGTGTGACACAGTACCCTCCTGGCTGGCACAGTCCCCCCTGGCTAGCACAGCTCCCCCTGGCTGGCACAGTCCCCTTCTGGCTGGCACAGTCCCCCTCTGGCTGGCACTGCCCAGGCTGGATGGCACAGTTCCCCCCTGTCTCGCACAGTCCCCCCACAGCTGGCACAGCTCCCCTGGCTGGCACAGTCCCACCCTGGCTGGAACAGCTCCCCCTGTGTGACACAGTACCCTCCTGGCTGGCACAGTCCCCCGCTGGCTGGCACTGCCCACCCTGGCTGGCACAGTTCCCCCCTGTCTGGCACAGTACCCCCCTGGATGGATCAGCCCCCTGGCTGGCACAGCTTTCTCCTGGCTGGCACAGTTTCCCCCTTTCTGGCATAGTACCCCCCTGGCTGGCACAGTACCCCCTTGGCTGGCATAGCTCCCCTGTCTGGCACAGTCCCCCTGACTGGATCAGCCCCCTGTTTTGCACAGTCCCCCCTGGTGGGCACAGTATCCCCCTGGCTGGATCAGCCCCACCCCCAGTCTGGCACAGTTCCTTCCTAGCTGGCACAGCTTCACCCCTGGCTAGAATAGTCCCCCCCTGGCTGGATGAGCCTCCCCTGCTGTCTGGCACAGTACCTTCCTGGCTGGCACAGCTCCCCCTGGCTTGCACAGAGTTCCCCTGTCTGGCACAGTACCCCCCTGTCTGACACAGTTCACCCCTGGCTGGATCAGCCCCCCTGTCTTGCACAGTCCCCCCTGGTGGGCACAGTCCCCCCCCTGGCTGGATCAGCCCCACCCCCAGTCTGGCACAGTTCCTTCCTAGCTGGCACAGCTTTCCCGCTGGCTGGCATAGTCCCTCCCTGGCTGGATCAGCCTCCCCTGCTGTCTGGCACAGTACCTTACTGGCTGGCACAGCTCCCCCTGGCTTGCACAGAGTCCCCCTGTTTGGCACAGTTCCCCCCTGTCTGGCACAGTTCCACCTGTCTGGTACAGTACCCCCCTGGCTGGATCAGCCCCCCTGGCTGGCACAGCTTTCTCCTGGCTGGCACAGTGGCCCCCTGGCTGGCACAGCTCCCCCTGGTTGGCACAGTTTCCCCCTAGCTGGATCAGCCCCCCACCCCCCAGTCTGGCACAGTTCCTTCCTAGCTGGCACAGCTTCCCCCCTGGCTGGCATAGTCACCCCCTGGCTGGATCAAAAATCAGGCTGAGACCTAGTACCTTTACAAATGTCGACCCAGGAACTGCACATTCAAGGGTTATATGCCCAACAATTGGATCAAGAGGACAGACCAGGAACAGCCCTACGCTTTTCTCCTGCTCAGTGCAGGTCTCAGCCTGTTTTTGTCTCATTACTTATAATGTTTACAAATACTGCTACTATTGATGCACATGCACCTTGAGACTGCAGGCTGGGTACCTGTAACCTATAATACCCTTTGTGCACTGGTCACTTTCTTTGAGGCTGGTAATTATATAGCCTCTTGTAGTATATACTGGTTGTTATTTTACCTGTGGCACATCTAATGGAGGATCCTTGTATGAATAACCTCTTTGTATGTTCTACCCATGTAATTTTGGCACTGTAACAAACATTTGTATGGAAGGTCTTGCCCACAATTTTGGATAACTACTCTCTCTTTGTTCTGTATCCATCCTCTCTTTCAAGTTTTTCTAATAAAGAACTTGAATTTATTTTGCTTGGTACTCGCTCAACTTTTTGTACATTATGCATTTGGAATATGTCCTGCTTAGCACCGCCCCTAGGATAATATACCCATAGGGTTGGTAGCATATTTGATTATGACACCAATACAGGTTTTGTTAACCATCCAAGCTTCCCTGAATGTTTCACAGACATGCATAATCTAACTTATATTATGAATGTCATTTGGTTCTACAGGTAACAAATCAGAAGCTGAGCTGTGATTGGTTTCTATAGGCCACTTGATAAATATCCAGGCCAACTATCAAAACAGCCAATGCAGTGTCTATTAGCTTACATAATGAAACAGTAGGTAGGCCTTTTTTGGTGACTTTAATAAAGCGCAGGTTTACAATTTTCTCTCAAAACATAGTCTATGACAAATCCTCAGTCAAATGGGTTGGCTGTGCAAAATGTTTTGATTGTAGATGCGATGGTGTGGATTCCTTGGACATACATACACACATATGGAGTGGTTGTAAGGGCTGGGGTACTCAGCAGCCGGGCCGGCAGTCCTTTTGGGGGGGGTCACGGTGGCTGTAGCCCAGCTCCGTGGCCCTGACAGAACCAGTTAAGGGGAATATTTACAGGGGAGTTATGGTTGAATGTGATGCCACCTGTGGTGCCTGGTCATGGATGACCAGTGCTGCTAGTGTGGTTCCCAGGGGATAGATGGACGGGCAGCTTGGATTGTACACTCCTCACAGGCAGAGCTGCACCTTGGAGATCTTGTGAGCCCCTCCGCATACGACTCCTCCTGTACTTCCTCCCCCTCCTCTAGTGCCACCACCTGACTCTGAATACTGTTTAAAGTGAGTTCCAGCATGTAAATGACAGGAATAGTCATGCTGATAATGGCATAATCATCACTAAACATCTTCATCAACATTTCAATACTGTACAGAATGGTGCATAGGTCCTTCATTTCAGACCACTCCAGCTGTGTGATTTTCCCCACCTCTGGATCTCGTAGGCTCAGGTTATACGTTATGACGTATTGCACCAGGGCTCGTCGGTGCTGCCACAGTTGCTGCAACATGTGTAGAGTTGAATTCCATCGTGTCGGCACATCGCATTTCAGCCAGTGAACTGGCAGACCGAAAGACTTCTGTAGAGATGCAAGGCATTGAGCTGCGGGATGCGAACGACGGAAATGAGCACACAGCGACCGTGCCCTCTGCTTAAGACCATCTAGGCCCGGATAGTGTGCAAAAATTGGCTGGACAACCAGGTTTAAGGCATGAGCTATGCAAAGCACGTGTGTCACATTGCCCCGGTGGAGGGCTGCACCCAGCATTGCAGCATTGGTGCACACAGCCTTCCCTGGCTGCAGGTTCAGTGGAAACAAGCATTGATGAAACTCGGTCTCCACAGCTGACCACATTTCCCAGACATTTCAAGGTAAAGACCGCCTGATGCCGTTGAGCCCTGCTGCCATCATAGTAAGGAGGTGTGCAGGATTCCTTGTGTGCAGTTAGAACGCGGGTGGCATTACCAGACAGGCTTTGGGTGCAGGTGGAGGACCGAGACGAGGTTGAGGAGGCAGGAGGAGTGGAGGAACTTATACATACAGGGGATTGATGCACAACTCGTGGGGATGGCAAGACTTGGGCAGCAGCCCCTTATCCTGCAGTCTTCATAGTTACCCAGTGCACAGTCACCGCCATTTAACGCCCCTGTCCTTGCTTACTGGTCCAAGTGTCTGTGGTGAAAAGCACCCTGTCACACACAGAGTTTCTTAAGGAAGTGGTGATTTTGTGTGTGACATGCCAGTGTAGCGCAGGCACAGCTTTCTTGAGAAGTAGTGACTGTGCATCTGGTACTGGGGCACTGCGACGGACAGAAGGTCTCAAAAATCCTCTGTGTACAACAGGTGGAGAGGGAGCATTTCTGTAGCCAACAGCTTGCAGATGGTGAAATTCAACCTATTAGCTTTGTCATGGCTAGGAGGAAATGGTCTATTACTTGTCCACATCTGAGGGACCAAGGGCTGGCTGCTGTGCTGAGACACGGTTGAGTAGGGTGATCCCGGCAAACTGTTGGTCTGTGAGGAAGGTGCAGGTGGACATATTATGTTGCCTTCATCCAAAGGTGGTGCTCTTGATGTCTGACAGCGCTCAACACCAGCAGGTGTTTCCACTTCCAAAGGAACTGACGACTCTCCAATCAAACAGGCTGTTGCTGGTAAAGAGGTGAAAGGTCTGGTCTGCGTCCAAAAGCATGTGTGACTGCTTTCACCACAGTCACAGAGGATGAAAAGGCAGCGGATGCACTTGATGGGCCAGACGGTGGTTGGCCGAGCCCGCTAGGCAGCATTGTAGCACAGTGAGCTTCCCACTGCGACTTTTGCTTCATATCCATGTGACGGTTCATGCATGAACTACTCAAACTATTGATTTTTTGGCCTCTACTTAGATTTTGGTGACAAATCTTACAGATAACATGGGGAGACTAAAGGCTTGTGGATTTTGGAATGTGCTGCATGAAAGTCACCTCGTCAACCATTTTAAGCTTGCAACTGCGGGGCAATTCATGCCACTGAAGTGGTGTCTGTGCCCAATTTTTGGGAAAAAATGGAGACTATTGTTGTAATTCCCTAAATATGACACAATGCTCAGCGTGTGCACAAGGCCTTACAGATGCTGAGGTAAAAAACACGAAATACTCATTGCCTGCACGAGGCCTTCCAGATACTGCGGTAAAAACCGCACCAAATACTCATCGCCTGCACAAGGCCTTGCAGATAGTGAAGTAAAACTCACCAAGTTCTCCTCGTCTGAGCATGGCCTTACAGATACTGAAGTAAAACTCACCAAGTTCTCCTCGTCTGAGCATGGCCTTACAGATATTGAAGTAAAACTCACCAAGTTCTCCTCGTCTGAACGTAGCCTTACAGATAGTGAAGTAAAACTCACCAAGTAGTCCTTGTCTGAACATGGCCTTACAGATAGTGAAGTAAAACTCACCAAGTTCTCCTCGTCTGAGCATGGCCTTACAGATACTGAAGTAAAACTCACCAAGTTCTCCTCGTCTGAGCATGGCCTTACAGATACTGAAGTAATACTCACCAAGTTCTCCTCGTCTGAGCATGGCCTTACAGATATTGAAGTAAAACTCACCAAGTTCTCCTCGTCTGAACGTAGCCTTACAGATAGTGAAGTAAAACTCACCAAGTAGTCCTTGTCTGAACATGGCCTTACAGATAGTGAAGTAAAACTCACCAAGTTCTCCTCGTCTCAGCATGGCCTTACAGATACTGAAGTAAAACTCACCAGGTTCTCCTCGTCTGAGCATGGCCTTACAGATACTGAAGTAATACTCACCAAGTTCTCCTCGTCTGAGCATGGCCTTACAGATACTGAAGTAAAACTCACCAAGTTCTCCTCGTCTGAGCATGGCCTTACAGATACTGAAGTAAAACTCACCAAGTTCTCCTCGTCTGAACGTAGCCTTACAGATAGTGAAGTAAAACTCACCACGTAGTCCTTGTCTGAACATGGCCTTACAGATACTGAAGTAAAACTCACCAAGTTCTTCTCGTTTGAACGTAGCCTTACAGATAGTGAAGTAAAACTAACGAAGTACTCCTCGTCTGAATGTGGCCTTACAGATACTGAAGTAAAACTCTCCAAATACTCATCGTCTGCATAATGCCTTACAAATACTGGAGTAAAAACTGATTTTAGAGGGGCATGACTTGCCTATATCTGTGTCTCCTCCTTTTTTCTCATCCATCTCTTTTCTTTTTGCATTTTTATATGCAATTGTCACTTTTCCATGTGTTTGGTGTGTGTTTTGAGTAGTTTGCTACCTTTTGGACACCTTAGAAGATGTTTTCTATGTGTTTGTATGTGTTTGTGTTTACCTGCCATTGTTTTCAATGGGGTTCGACGTTGTTCGACGAACATTCGACGAACATTCGACGAACAAACATCAAATTCGACGAATCAAATCAAATCCGAACATCGGGGTGGTGGCTCATCTCTACTAGTCAGCCTGGAAGGAGTCAGAGTCCACCTTCTCAGGTGGGTTTGGAGGCCTGTCTGCTGCACTTTTCAGTTTTGGGTCCCACCTGCCTGTGAGCTATTCTGATGCCCTTTTTTCCTTCCTGCCCTCACTCCCGACTAGCAGAAAGTGCAAACCTTCTGTCTCATTGCAGATACGGGCTCTCGGTTAACTATTGAACTATCTGGCCCCTGCTTGTGGACAGGAAACTTCCAATGTCCTATCCTCCAGATTCAGTTGACAGGGCGTGCAGCCCTCGTGTAAATTGGGACTCTGGGATCCTCAGCAGCGCCGCTCTGGAGTGAGCATTCTAGCTCTCTTCTCCCGGAGCTCTCTCTCCACCTTCTGCTTCCTCTCCCTTCCGCTCTCACACTTTTTCTAACCCCTCCTCTTAGACAAAAAAGGCAGCACCACCACAAACTAGGGTCATAGGCTCCCCTTTCTGGTCAGGGATAAGGATTGTGTGTGCATGTGGAGTTAACCTGATGTAGGGAGCTTCTCCTGCTTCCAAGCATGATATCACTTCCGGTGAAGAAGGCAATACCACTGTGGCAATCAGACTGTAGGGGTGCCACACATACACACACACATACAGTCAGTTTTATATTATATGAGCATATCATTTAGATGCAAATAAAATGTGTGTTTAATTTTGGGAAAATCACAGTCCCGAGAGAGATATGAGTGAAATGATTTGCATGACTTTGATCAATCAGCCTGGTCAGTAATTTGTGATCACTAGGGCCCTTCAATTCTATTTACTTTTGGCATTCCCAGTTCTTGTTTTCATTAGCTGGACTGGCGCAAAACAATCATTTTAGTGTGATGTGCAAATAGCATCATGCCATCCCGGCTAATCAAATGAGGACCTTGGATTATTAAGAGGTAATGTGATTCGAAGGCTTTCCATCCAGCGGTCAAAGATTACTCTCTTGTCTTGAGCTAGTGTTTTAAGATTTAATTCTTCCTACTCTAGTTCTGACAAATCCGAACCATTTGCAGTTTGATTTCGGCAAATTATCAAATAATACAGTGTGTTGCGAAGTGGCTGGAGAGGTGAATATTTAGGTAAGTATAAGGATATTTTACATTTTTACATCTTACTTTTACTATACTCTAGGGAGGGTGGATAACATTACATTTGTATGAAAAACATCACTGCAAATAAAATTTCCCAGGAAAATATGTGCAAACAGGAACATTTGAATTTTGTCTGATGCATCAATTTCTAATCTTTTAAATTTTGCTTTACATGCTGTAATACTAACATAAAAATGTTTAATATAATTTTAATTACTTGCACTATCATAGCATTTCCCTTTTTGATGATCAGGTATTTAGGAAGATTGTTTTAGGGAATGATTATGCTGATATCAGATATTATCATCACTATCAATCAGATATTCAGAAAGCTCATGCAAAGTAGTGTATCACAGTTTCTCTATCTAATCATTTTCACCCTTTTAAAACATTCACAGCCTATTCCTAGTCATTGGAATAAGGTGATTTTTTTCTTCATTATCCTCTGATTACATTTAATTTACGTATATTTCTTTGACATAGTTATTTAACAGCTTTATATTTTTTGATTGAATTTTATCTATCTATCTATCTATCTATCTATCTATCTAACTATCTATCTATCTATCTATCTATCTATCACAGAAAAAAAACTGCGCAACACTCACAGACTAATGTGAACTGGTGCCAGCAGGGACGCTGGATCAAATAACTAGAAAAAAGTACTCTGCAGCACTCAGCTACTACCAATGATGTACATATGCTAACAAGCTATATATATTTGAGAAAAAAGTTTAAAAACTTACATTTTTTCAAAAAACTCAAAATCTTATCTTTTTTTTTCTGTAGTTCTTGGCACATACATTGGCCAATGTCTGTTTGCTCATCAACTGCGACAAAGTGACTTCAGGTCCGATGAGTCCTACGCTGATATCCCTATCCTCCTTGTCCACCCCCCCCACTTCTCAGTGGGCAGACTCCATCTCAACCCTAGATCACCTGTAGTCAATGAGGGTGCAAATTGCAGCATGGAGCCAGCAACTCCGTAAGATACAAAACAGAAAAAAAATTGCACAGCACTCACAGACTAATGTGAACTGGTGCCAGCAGGGACGCTGGATGAAATAACTAGAAAAAAGTACTCTGCAGCACTCAGCTACATGTACATCATTACTTTTTTCTAGTTATTTGACCCAGCGTCCCTGCTGGCACCAGTTCACATTAGTCTGTGAGTGCTATGCAGTTTTTTTTCTGTTTTGTATCTTATGGAGTGGCTGGCTCCTTGCTGCAAATTGCACCCTCATTGACTACAGGTGATCTAGGGTCGAGATGGAGTCTGCCCACTGAGAAGTGGGGGGGTGGACAAGGAGGATAGGGATATCAGCGTAGGACTCATCGGACCTGAAGTCACTTTGTCGCAGTCGATGAGCAAACAGACATTGGCCAATGTGTGTACCAAGAACTTCAGAAATAAAAAGATAAGATTTTGAGTTTTTTGAAAAAAACGTAAGTTTTTAAACTTTTTTCTCAAACATATATAGCTTGTTAGCATATACATCATTGGTAGTAACCGAGTGCTGCAGAGTACTTTTTTCTAGTTATCTATCTATCAATCTATCTATCTATCTACAGTGTATATATATATATATATATATATATATATATATATATATATATATATATAAGTGATGGGCGAGTCCTAAATTACTCGGAATCGCTTGACTCTAGCGAGTTAATGAATGGGGAAGCGAGTAATAGCGAGTAATGTGCGATTTACAAATTGCGGATGTGTCTCGGAAGCTTCAGGCTCTATCTGCTACTCTGCGAGTTTCCCAGCGTTTACTCCACAGTAACCAGCCCAATGCAAATCAACTTGCATTGGACTCGCTACTGTGCCAGTGATGGCAGGGAAACTCGCACAGATAAGAGTCCTGTCTGCTCTGTGTGCTGGCTGCCGCAGCTCCAGGGTCCTAGAGCCCGCCTGCTGCCTGATGTAGCAGAGCTGAGATTGTTCTCAGTCTGCTCATTCCCTGTGCATAGACATCTATATCTATGCACAGGGGATGTAGCAGAGAGGACATCGCGTTTTGGACTACGTCGGACGGAAGAGGATTTTTTTAATTAAAGATGGAGTCCCTAATGGCTTTTTTTTTTTATTTCTAATAAAAAATTTTCTCTGTGTGGTGTTTTTTTTTAACCCTTTATTGGAGATTCTTAGTGGCTGGGTCAAACCTGGCCTGACATTAAGAATCTCGGGCTTAATACCAGCTTGTATAACAAAGGGCCGCTGTAAGAGCGGGGTTCAGCGCCAGAGGATGGCGCTTCAATGAACGCGCCATCTTCTGGGGCGGCTGCGGGCTGCAATTTGCAGCGGGGGGTGCCCAGAAAGCTTGGGCTTCCCTGCGCTGCGGATTCCATCCCCCAGCTGCTTAGCTGTATCTGGCTAGACATAGAAATTGCGCGGAGCCCCATGCATTTTTTTTTATTATTTCATGAAATTCATGAAATAATAAAAAAAGAGGGCTCGCCTATATTCTTGTGTCCGGCCAGGTACAAATAGGCACCTGGGGGTTGGGGGCAGCCCGTTGCTGCCTGCTGGATCCGGCTGGTTCCAGAAATACGGCGAAGCCCACGTCAAATTTTTTTCTGACAAATCCATAAAACAATGTAAATAAAATGGACTACATCTTTATTAACCCCTGGACCATGGGCGAGGGGTTAATAAAGAGGCAGTCCCTTTTTTAGGATTGGTTTATTGATTTTTCAGAAAAAAAATGACGTAGGCTTCGCCGTATTTCTGGAACCAGTCAGATCCAGCAGGCAGCGACGGGCTGCCCCCAACCCCCAGGTGCCTATTTTTACCTGGCCGGACACAAGAATATAGGCGAGCCCTCTTTTTTTATTATTTCATGAATTTCATGAAATAATAAAAAAAAATGCGTGGGGCTCCGCGCAATTTCTATGTCTAGCCAGGTACAGCTAAGCAGCTGGAGGCTGGAATCCGCAGCGCAGGGAGGCCCAAGCTTTCTGGGCACCCCCCGCTGCAAATTGCAGCCCGCAGCCGCCCCAGAAGATGGCGCATTCATTGAAGCGCCATCCTCTGGCGCTGAACCCCGCTCTTCCAGCGGCCCTGGTGGCGGTGGCACGCTGGGTAATAAAGGGGTTAATACCAGCTTTGTTATACAAGCTGGTATTAAGCCCGAGATTCTTAGGGTATGTGCACATCGGACGTTTTGTGGGCTGTTTTTTAGCGTTTTCCGTCGGCGGTTTCCGCTGAGTTTTATGTTAATTTATGTTAATCCTACCCACCGGTTTGATTAACATGGTAGTCAATGGATTTCAGAAAACGCTGTGTACATTACAACGTTTTTCTTTTTCTCCTTTCCACTTTTTTCACCGGTTTTCCACCGGTTTTCAAAGATAGAGCAAGTGACTTCTTTTGAGCGTTTTTCCAGCGGATCTAGCTTACAAGTGCACAAAAAACAGTCGTAAAAACGCTAAGAAACCCGCCGGGGAAAACGCCAAGAAATCGCTGTACAAACGCTAATAAACCGATCGCAAAACGTTAGCAAAACGCTAACAAAACGAGGGCCACTGCTGAGCTCAGAAAATTCAGTTTCTGCAATTCTACACCGATTTTAGGACGGTCTGCAAAGATGCAGAACCATCCGATGTGCACATACCCTAAATGTCAGGCCAGGTTTGACCCAGCCACTAAGAATCTCCAATAAAGGGTTAAAAAAAACACCACACAGAGAAAATTTTTTATTAGAAATAAAAAAAAAGCCATTAGGGACTCCATCTTTAATTAAAAAAATCCTCTTCCGTCCGACGTAGTCCAAAACGCGATGTCCTCTCTGCTACATCCCCTGTGCATAGATATAGATGTCTATGCACAGGGAATGAGCAGACTGAGAACAATCTCAGCTCTGCTACATCATCTCTGTGCACAGACATTCATGTCTGTACACAGGGAGAGCAGGCGGGCTCTAGGACCCTGGAGCTGCGGCAGCCTGCACAGATCAGACAGCCTGACTCAGCTCGCAAAGTAACAGCAGTTACTTTGCGAGTTTCCCAGCGATTACTTTAAAGTCTCTGACAAAACTAGGATTGCCATTGATTTGCATTGGACTCGTTGCCGTGCGAGTAATCGCTGGGAAACTCGCAGAGTACCGAGTCCTGCGAGTCCCTCACTATTCGCCGAGTAACGAGTCCTAGCGAGTAGATTCGCCCATCCCTAATATATATATATATATATATATATATATATATACACACGCGCGCGCACACACACACTCATTAGACATACAATTTACTGACATCCTTGCTTTAAGCTTATACCTTGCATTAACTTTGGGCTTAATTGACAAAAAAAACATTGCAGACATCTGTCTCATGCCTGTATCTATAGGATTGCAAGAGGGCGGTAGGCTGGGCTGCCTGCTCTATGCCTTGACAGACGCTGCTGTTTTATGGTGTAAGAAGCTGTATTCGGAAGTGAATTAATCTTTATATAAATATAGGATGTATTTCATGTTTCAGTGTAAAATGTTTATTGTGGGTATTTGACTAACCCCATTATGACCAGTGATGGGTTTAGCCATCATGGAAAGATGTCAGTTCCCGCACCATTATGGCTATACTCGTCATAGCTTTGAACTGTCACTGCATGTAAACGCAGTGACAGTTCCATGCCGACAGCTGTCAGTGACAGCTAAGGGGCAGGGGAAGAGGTGTGGGGACCCTTTTTAGTGGTCACCTCACTTAGAGCCATGTGATCAATCAGTTAATCTAACTGACCGATCACATGATTGTGCAGGAAAGTGCTGAATATGAGCATTTTCCTGCACGATCTGTGCAGGAGCCAGGATGTCAGCTGTGCTCCTGCACTCATCATGATACCCTTGCCCACCACCTGTTCCCACTCTTCTCTTCCTCTGCTCGCCCCCTCTACTCCTCCATCCACTCCCCCTCTTTCTCTGCCAGTGTCCACTCCACTGCTCTATCCGTTCTTCTTCTGCCCGCCTTGCCTTCCCCTCCAGTCCTGTGCTTGGTGCCTGCCCACCGCCAGTGCCCACTCCCCTCTGCCTCATCCTTTGCATGGAGGAGTTGAAGCTGAGGGAGAGCGATGTAACAGCCAGGAGCAGCAATCACTGTCCTTGGTTCTGTGTTACCCCCTAAGTGCTGTGATCTTACCGAACACAGCACTTAGGGTCCCAGGAGAGGGAGTCCATGGTCTCCCTGCGGTGAACGGCCAAACATAATTTAATTGCGATGGGCTGATCATCACTATGGTGACCTGACGTTGCCATGGCAACCTGACATCTGGTCACTTGGGTTTGCAGCACAGACAGGTGCACTGTATAGATATTGCCATACAGTGCACTTAAAATCACTGTGTGCCCAGGGACTGCAGCAAGGGTTCTAGTGTCCTCTTGTTGCAGTCTCTGGGATCACACTGATGCACTGTATGGCAGTTGATTGCCATAAAGTGCAAAATCAATGTGAGCTCAGAGACTGTAGAAAGAGGACACTTGTTGCAGTTGGATGTTCGATGTTGCAGAGATGACGTGGAACAATCGATATAGATCACTATCGGAGGGTATGTCGGGGTAATAAAGATGAAGTCCAAATTTTTGTTTGTGTTTTTTGTTCTAATTTAATGATTTGTCTCTGTGTGGTTAATTATTTTCCATTTACTTAGAGGTTCTTAATGGCCAGGTCTAACATTCACCCAACATTAGGAAACACAGGCTTAGTGCCAGCTGCCGATACAAAGCTGGCATTAACCCCTTTAATACCCAGTTTGCAACTAGCACGAGGTCAACTGAAAGAGTCTGGGTACAGTGACAGGAAATGGCGCTCTAATGAATACTAGGAAGGAGCGAGTACTGAAACATTTGGACTCGCTATACTCGCAACGAGTAGGTCCCGATACTCGGTACTCATTACGAGTATAGTGAGTCCAATGTAAGTCAATGTGGAAGAGAGTAATGCGAGTGATTCCTCAGCTACCAGACCCTACATAGAGGTCTGGCGGCAGAGGAAAAGGCAGCATTCCCTACATAATTGTTTAAAACCCGGCGGTAAAAAGCTGCCGGGTTTTAAACAATGATGTAGCCCCCTACTCGCTTCCCCGCAGCCTGACAGCAGGATCCTCCTCTCCCTCCGCCACCTCCCCACCCGATCCTGAATTAGGAGCGAGCAGCAGGGAGCGAGGAGCATAGGACACTGGCGAGGAAGGGGCTTTCTCCTCCTGTTCTGCACTCCCCGCAGAGAGTAGTTAATGACTTCCGGTTTATTCACTGCTCTGCCGGCACTCGGCAATCTTCGGCGGCCGGCGGCAGTCTTCAGGCTGTGACAGTCAGTGTTCACCCACGGTCATAGCCCGAGCTATGACCTGAGGTGAACCCTGACTGTGACAGTCATTCCTCTGCCTGCTCTCGGTCTGCATAGACATGTGTGTCTATGCAGAGCGATGTAGCAGTGTGGCGATTGTGTTTTAGGACTACGGCAGACTGAAGAGGATTTATTTGGAATAAAGATGGAGTCTGAAATGATATTTTTTATTTTATTTCCAATAAAATATTTTTTCTGTATTGTGCTTTTTTAAAAAAACTTTAATGGAAATTCATGGCGGTCATGTCTAATATTGGCTTGACCCCATGAATTTCGGGCTTAGGGCCAGCTCATAACACAAAGCTGGCCCTAACCTCTTTATTACCCAGTGAGCCAATGCACCATGGCCCTGGATGAGTTGGATACAGCGCCAGAGGATGGCACTTCAATGAATGTGCCATCTTCTGGGGTGGCTGCGGACTGCAATTCGCAGTGGGGCGGGGGGCAGAAAGCTTGGGCCTACCTTATTTCAAGAATTAATTAAAAAAAGGACTCCACAGTATTTTGATTACCAGCCAGGTACAACTAGGCAGCTGGGGGCAGTGCGTAGCTGCCTTGTATTACCTGGCTGGCAACCAAAAATACTGCAAAGCTCCACATCATTTTTTAATAATAATATTTCTAGAAATAATAAAAAAAAAAGGACTCTGTATTTTGATTACCAGCCAGGTAAAATTATCTGAGGATGGCTGGCAGTGTTGTACCTGTGTTGGTAACCAAACATACAGGGAATACAGCATAGCTCCACTTCATAAGCACAAAATATACCAGATGAGCAATTTATATGGATACACCTAAATAAAATGGGAATGGTTGGTGATATCAACTTCCTGTTTGTGGCACATTAGTATATGGGAGGGGGAAAAACTCTTCCAGATGGGTGGTGACCATGGTGGCCATTTTGAATTTGGCCATTTTGAATCCAACTTTATTCTTGTTAATGGGAAGAGGTCATGTGGCACATCAAACTTATTGAGAATTTCATAAGAAAAACAGCAGTATTCTCGATTTTAATGTAACTTTATACTTTCATGAGTTATTTTCAAGTTTCTTTTTGTTTACAGCCATTGCCATGTCACAGAGTTTAACACGTGAGGAGCGAATAGCAATTGTGTTGATGTTTGGTGAATGCAGTACCTGGGTCATTGCAGCAGATTTCAATGCAAGACACCCTACAAGACCACCATCTCCCATGCTACAGTTAGCAAACTGCTTGCCAAATTTTGTGAAACAGGTTCAGTGTTGGATTTGCCAAAATGTGGACGCAAGAAAACTGTCACTAATGAAGAGACACCAGTGGGTGTCCTAGCTTCATTCAGCAAGAGCCCACAGCGTAGCACTCGCTGCATGTCACTGAAGAGTTGCATTAGTCAAACATTCCTTTGGCGGATATTAGCTACTCACAAATAGCACCTTTACAACATCCAGCTGCTGGAGCACCTCAACAAGGATGACCCAGATCGGTGCACTGAATGCAGAATGGGCAAAACAAAAATTGAAACCTGCGCAGCACCGTGCGTTCTAATTCTAAACATAGGGGCTGCGTTCAGCTTGCGGATCTCCTCCGCAAAACGCTGTGGAGGGTCCGCAAGTCTGAAGCCAGCCTTACAAAATCCAGCTGTTGCAGCATCTCAATGAGGATGACCCACGTCGAGGCACTGATTTTGCAGAATGGTAAAAACAAATATTGGAACAGGACCCTCAGTTTAGCAGAACATTATGTTCAGTGATGAGGCAAACTTTTTTGTGAATGTTGAAGTTAACAAACAAAACCACCGCTATTGGTCTGACATTAACCCACAGTGGATAGATCCCTCCAAGACTGTTGAAACACAATAATTGATGGTATGGTGTGGTATATGGGGTACAAAGATCGTGGGGCCATTCTTCATCAATAGAAACTTCAATGCCTCTATATTTCTCAAATTGCTAGATGATAATGTGTTGCCCTCTTTATGCACTGAAGATGGCGCACCACCACATTATAGGTGTCAGGTCTGAGCATTCCTACATGTACAGTTTCCTGGAAAGTGGCTTGGTCGTCATGGGCCAGTTGAATGGCCACCAAGGCCTCCCGATCTGACCCCCTTAGACTTTTATCTTTGGGGTCATCTAAAGATAATTGTCGATGCTGTGAAGACACAAGATGTGCAGCATCTGAAACAACGGATACTGGAAGCCTGTGCTAGCATTTCTTCTGCAGTGTTGCTATCAGTGAGTCAAGAGTGGGAAAAGAGAGTTGCATTGGCAATTCAACACAATGGGCAGCACTTTGAACATATTTTATAAGTGGTCATAAACTTGTAAATAACTCATAAAAGAATAAAGTTATATTAAAACCAAGCACACCATTGATTTTCTTATGAAATTCTCAATACGTTTGATGTGTCAAATGACCTTCTGCCTTATGAAAAGAATAAAGCTGGATCCAATATGGCCAAAATACAAAATGGCCTCCATGGTCACCACCCATCTGGAAAAGTTTCCCCCCCCCCATATACTAGTGTGCCACAAACAGGAAGTTGATATCACCAACCATTCCCATTTTATTTAGGTGTATCCTTATAAATGGCCCACCCTGTACTCACTATGCAGCAAATACACACTGCGTGAATAGTGCTGCATATTTGCTGAGTGTTTTAGAGCTAACATTGAGTTCTTTGGGTTAAAATCACAGCAAAATACTCTAAAAGAATGGACATGCTACAGATTTTTTCCACTGGAAAACGTGTGCCTTTTCAGCCAAGGGAAAATTTGCAGCATGGGCTAAACACTTCTATTTTCCCAAACACTTTGCAGGGAAGGTGCTGTACTGCATATTTGTCAAACATACGAAGAAAATATGTGGGAAAATCGCGGCAAAAAATAGGAAATCTGCAGCATTGGAGCATAGCTTAAAATTCACAGGCCAGGTTCCTATTCAAAAACATCACTCCTTCCTTTCCGATGCTGTGCATCAAAAATTGTATTCCCACCACATATGAAGCATCAGTATACCCAGGAGAAATCGCCCAACGTAATTATTCTGTGAAGCACGTCTAGTTTCCAAAATAGGGTCACTTGTGTTTTTTTCACTGTTTAGGCATACAGGGGCTCTCCAATTGTGACATGGTGCCGGCTATCGATTGCCGCTATTTTTCTAACATAAGAAGTCTGTTAAAAGATAGGATGCACCAAAATGCCCTTTCAATTTATGTAAAAAGACATGAAACCATATGAAACAGACCCCAGTTTAAAATTTGACACTCCCTATGTGAACTGTTATCACAAACCATTTCACCCCTGTCCCATTCCTGTTTTTGGACCAACCATTTATCAAAAGATAATATATCTATCTGTACCTCCTATCTGAGAAACCTGATTTTACTGCCAGCTGCAGCTCCTTCCTCCATCCCAACTACATGTTTCAGCTCATCTGTGTCATGTATTGCATTTGTCTTTTTAAATTTAAAATCTTGGAAAACAAGTCAGAGGCTGAAGTCTGGTATTTATTACCTCTTCCCATCACAGACCACTCTTCAAATCTTGGACCAACAATTAATCAAGGGACTTGAAACTGTCTCCTTTTTATCTATAGAGGATACTGTCACAGATTCTGTCTTCTACTATGTCATGCTTCACCACATCTAATCTATGTACTGCATATCCAGCCTCCTATTAGTGTGTTTATATTTGTGTACATTCAGAATTTGTGTCATTAATAGCCTGACGAAGAAGCCTTAGTGTCTCGAAACCATGTTTTACTTTTTCTTACCATATTTTCAGTTAGTCATTAAAAGGTATCAACCACGGAGGACTCTCAGACTCTAATATATTACTCTCTGGTTTAACAGAATAAAAATTCAAAGTTTGAAAATTGCAAACTTTAAAAATTTTTGCTATATATGCGATTTATCACAAAGGAATACAAAAAACAACAAAGGCCAGGGTCACACATACCAATCCGCTTTTTTGACCCTTTAGAAAAACGGATCTGTTAAATTTAGGGTGCTAATAGTGTCCTCTGAGGTCCTGGCTGATCCGCTATTTTGACCCTTTAGAAAAACGGATCTGTTAAATTTAGGGTGCTAATAGTGTCCTCTGAGGTCCTGGCTGTTTTTTGGACTTTGTCATTTTTTCACCAAAAACACATGCAAAAACGCATGCAAAAACACATGCATTGGCGCATGGTGCCTATATGTACCATGTGTTAACGCATACGTCTCCCATAGGGCCCCATGTTAAAAAACACACACACACATGCATTAACGGATATGCATTTTTAGACTTTGAAAACAAAATGGCTAAAAAGATCCCAAAAAATGGATCTAAGCTAGTGATGGGCGAGTCCTAAATTACTCGGAATCGCTTGACTCTAGTGAGTCCGAGCCCGGGACTCGCTACTCATTGCGAGTCTAGCGAGTCCAATGTTAATGAATGGGGAAGCGAGTAATAGCGAGTAATGTGCAATTTACAAATTGCAGATGTGTCTCGGAAGCTTCAGGCTCTATCTGCTAGACTCGTTACTCTGCGAGTTTCCCAGCGTTTACTCGCACAGTAACCAGCGCAATGCAAATCAATGGCAATCCTAGTTTTGTCAGAGACTCTGACAAAACTAGGATTGCCATTGTCTTGCATTGGACTCTCTACTGTGCCAGTGATAGCAGGGAAACTCGCAGAGTAAGAGCTGTCTGCTCTGTGCAGCTCCAGGGTCCTAGAGCCCGCCTGCTGCCTGATGTAGCAGAGCTGAGATTGTTCTCAGTCTGCTCATTCCCTGTGCATAGACATCTATATCTATGCACAGGGGATGTAGCAGAGAGGACATCGCGTTCTGGACTACGTCGGACGGAAGAGGACTTTTTTACTTAAAGATGGAGTCCCTAATGGCTTTTTTTTTTTTTATTTCTAATAAAAATTTTCTCTGTGTTGTGTTTTTTTTAAACCCTTTATTGGAGATTCTTAGTGGCCGGGTCAAACTTGGCCTGACATTAAGAATCTCGGGCTTAATACCAGCTTGTATAACAAAGCTGGTATTAACCCCTTTATTACCCAGCGTGCCACCGCCACCAGGGCCGCTGGAAGAGCGGGGTTCAGCGCCAGAGGATGGCGCTTCAATGAACGCGCCATCTTCTGGGGCGGGGGTTTGCCCAGAAAGCTTGGGCCTCCCTGTGCTGCGGATTTCGGCCCCCAGCTGATTAGCTGTACCTGGCTAGACATAGAAATTGCGCGGATCCCCACGCATTTTTTTTTTATTATTTCATGAAATTCATGAAATGATAAAAAAAGAGGGCTCGCCTATATTCTTGTGTCCGGCCAGGTACAAATAGGCACCTGGGGGTTGGGGGCAGCCCGTCGCTGCCTGCTGGATCGGCTGGTTCCAGAAATATGGCGAAGCCCACGTCATTTTTTTTCTGAAAAATCAATAAAACAATCCTAAAAAAGGGACTGCATCTTTATTAACCCCTCCCCATGGTCCAGGGGTTAATAAAGATGCAATCCCTTTTATTTACATTGTTTTATGGATTTGTCAGAAAAAAATTTGACGTGGGCTTCGCCGTATTTCTGGAACCAGCCGGATCCAGCAGGCAGCGACGGGCTGCCCCCAACCCCCAGGTGCCTATTTTTACCTGGCCAGACACAAGAATATATGGGAGCCCTTTTTTTTATTATTTCATGAAATAATAATAAAAAAATGCGTGGGGCTCCGCGCAATTTCTATGTCTAGCCAGGTACAGCTAAGCAGCTGGGGGCTGGAATCCGCAGCGCAGGGAGGCCCAAGCTTTCTGGGCACCCCCCGCTGCAAATTGCAGCCCGCAGCCGCCCCAGAAGATGGCGCGTTTATTGAAGCGCCATCCTCTGGCGCTGAACCCCGCTCTTCCAGCGGCCCTGGTGGCGGTGGCACGCTGGGTAATAAAGGGGTTAATACCACCTTTGTTATCAAGCTGGTATTAAGCCCGGGATTCTTAATGTCAGGCCAGGTTTGACCCGGCCACTAAGAATCTCCAATAAAGGGTTAAAAAAGACACCACAAAGAGAAAATTTTTTATTAGAAATTAAAAAAAAAGCCATTAGGGACTCCATCGTTAATTAAAAAAATCCTCTTCCGTCCGACGTAGTCCAAAACGCGATGTCCTCTCTGCTACATCCCCTGTGCATAGATATAGATGTCTATGCACAGGGAATGAGCAGACTGAGAACAATCTCAGCTCTGCTACATCAGGCAGCAGGCGGGCTCTAGGACCCTGGAGCTGCACAGAGCAGACAGCTCTTACTCTGCGAGTTTCCCTGCTATCACTGGCACAGTAGAGAGTCCAATGCAAGACAATGGCAATCCTAGTTTTGTCAGAGTCTTTGACAAAACTAGGATTGCCATTGATTTGCATTGGACTCGTTACTGTGCGAGTAAACGCTGGGAAACTCGCAGAGTAACGAGTCCTGCGAGTCCCTTACTACTCGCAGAGTAACGAGTCCTAGCGAGTAGATTTGCCCATCCCTAATCTAAGCCAAAAACGGATGGTATGTGTGACCCTGGCCAAACTAAATTTACCACTAATATGAAGTGCAGTATGTCTTGAAAAACAGTGTCAGAATCACTGAAACCGTTGAAGCGTTCCAGAGTTATTGCCTCATAAAGTCACACAGGTCAAAATTGCATAATGAGTCATGGTCATTAGCATACAAAGTGATACTATTATTATTATTATTGTTATTATTATTTTAATATTATTATTATTATTAATATTTATTTACATAGCACCAATAATTCCATGGTGCTGTACATGAGAAGAGGTTATATACAAACTTATAGTTATAGTTTACAGTAAACAATTTTACAATGACAGACTGGTACAGAGGGGAGAGGACCCCGTCCTTGTGGACTTACATTCTACGAGATATTGGGGAAAAGACAGAAGGTTGGGGGTGCAGCAGCTCTGGTGGTGGTGAGGCGGCAGCTCTGGTGGTGGTGAGGCGGCGGAATGGTCATTGCAGGCTGTAAGCTTTCCTGAAGAGATGGGTTTTCAGGTTCCGTCTGAAGGATCGGAGGGTGGTGTATAATCGGACATGTTGAGATGTGGAATTACAGAGAATGGGGGATGTTCGGGAGAAATCTTGGAGGCGGTTGTGTGAGGAACGAATAAGAGTAGAAGAGAGGAGTAGGTCTTGGGAGGATCGAAGAATACATAAGTGAAGATATTGGGAGATTAGTTTAGAGATATAGGGAGGGGATAGGTTGTGGATGGCTTTGTAGGTCAGTGTTAGTAGTTTGAACTGGATTCGTTGGGGAATTGGGAGCCAGTGGACAGAGTTTCAGAGGGGAGAAACAGTGGAGTAGTGAGGAGAGAGGTGGATTAGTCAGGCAGCAGATTTGAGGACAGACTGGAGAGGTGCAAGAGAGTTAGCGGTGAGGCCACAGAAGAGGGTGTTGCAATAATCAAGTCTGGAGATGATGAGGGCATGCACAAGAGTTTTAGTAAATGGAGGGCTCAAGAAGGGACAGATTCTGGAAATATTTTTGAGTTGGTGGTGACAGGAGGTGGACGAGTTTGGACGTGCGATTTGAAGGACAGGGCAGAGTCAAGAGTTACTCCGAGGCAGTAGATTTCAGGTGCGGGAGAGCGCGTGATGCCATTTACCATAATAGATAGAATGGGTAGGGAAGATACATGAGATGGAGGAAAGATGATGAGTTTAGTTTTGTCTACATTGAGTTTTAGGAAGCGAGAGGTGAAGAAGGAGGATATGGCTGACAGACACTTTGGGATTCTGAACACAGAGAATTGAGATCTGGCCAGAGAGGTAGATCTGGTGTCATCCGCATACAGGTGGTACTGGAAGTCATGGGACATTATGAGTTGTCCTAGGCCATTCCCACAGTCTGTGAGTAAAACCTCTGTATGTAGCAGTTCCTTCACTACTTCTACCTCCTCTTCCTCCTCTAGGGTCTCCACCTGCACCCAAAACCTCTCTGGTAATGTGACACACGTTCAAACTGTGCAGAAGAAATCCAGCACACCTCCTTACTACACTGGCAGCAGAGCTTAATGCCTTCAGGCTGTGTTAATGTTAAATTACCTGGAAATTGTGACGCACACAGCTGAGGAGTTATGGTCAGTTTTGGAGACCAAGTTTTATTTATGGCTGTTTCCACTGAACCTCCAGCCAGGGAAGGTCATGTGCAAAAATTCTGCAAACCTGGGTGCGGCCATATGCTAAGGCAAAGTGACTCATGTTCTTTGCATGGCTTACATCCTGAACCTGGTCATCCAGCAATTTCAAGCCCACTATCCCGGCCTAGATATGCTGCTGCAAAGGGCACACTAGAATGTATGAACTGATTGCAGATTCATCAAACAGCCAATCACAGATGCCCATTCTGTGTGACAGCATCTGTGATTGGCTGTTCTGCCTTCTGCAGTGAATATCCTGGAAGATAATGAGCAGCCAGAAGTAGACAATGGAACGGTATGATGTGGGATGGTAGGACCCAGAAAGTATGTGCTTTGTTTTACATCCCCCTCATGTTCGGGATAGGTGCATTAACACTAGGTTTTCGGTACAGACCCCAAATTTTACAGTTCAGGTTCACCCATCACTACCTAGGTTATCAATAGGGATGAGTGAACCCAAACGGTAAATTTCTGGTTCCTATCGGGCACCCAAATAAAATTGTTGACATGCTCTTTGTCTTGTTTCCCTAAAGATAAGATAGCAGGGCTACCGGGGTGCAAAAGGAAGCAAAATGTGGATTCAAGCAGGACAATTATACATACCATGTTTCCCTGAAGATAAGACAGCAGTCAGACTGTTTCTGGGCTACCTCATTAAACTCTATGTATATTTAGTTTTTCCCCACTCACTCTTTGTGACAGCATCAGTGATTGGTTGCAGTTAGATTGCTATGCATGTCCCTCACCCTATTTGCCGATATCTGTGATTGACTGTTTGACTCCTAACCCAGAGTGTAGTGTAAAAATTAATAACCTTAAAAAATGAGGTGAGGTCCCCCTATTTGCTAACTAGCTAAGGTAAAGCTGTCAGCTGGGGGCTGATATCAGAATGGGAAGGAGCTAACATCCATGGCTCCTCCAACCCTGCTGTCTGCTTTATCTGCACTGGTAATCAAAATAATATCCTATCCAATCCTATCCTATCCAATCCACACAGACAAATAAATCAAACTATAGTTGTCCATAAATTTTGTTGTATGTAATAATCAGATATGACATTAGAAAAAAGTACTGAACACATGAGGAAAGATATGTGTAAAAAACCATGAAAAGCCATGACACCAGCTGAACTCTATCAGTAATTAGAGATCAATCATACTATTTAGTGAAAAAAAAAATCAGCTGATTCAACTGAAGACGAAAAAAGTCTAATTTCCAAGGTGTGGCACAAGAAACATCGCATGATGAGTAAAATCAACAAGCTGTCTCAAGATCTTTGCTGTCTTTTTGTTATAAAGCATAATGTTGGCATTGATTAGACTTTTAAAACTACTGGAGGCTCCAGTGATCCAGTGAGCACTGTTGGAGCCATAATCCAGAAGAGGAAAGAACATCATTTAATTTTAAACCAGGTGTCAACGCAAGCACAACACCCCAATGGGTTCTTTGAGCAATTGGGAACTACCAAAGGCCTTCATTGTTCCTATGAAGCCCAGCTTTACCATAAAGACTATGCTTTTGTGTCCACACTCAAAAAGATAGATGTTTAGATGGAGACTTTATTAACAAAAAAATATACAAACTCGGGTGATAACAAACAGACAGTCAGGAATCAAATCTCTCTTACACTCTCAGTGCCCTATCAAGCCCCCTTCCTGACAGCGGAGGATAACCCTAACATATATGGTGCCCCCGCATCACAACGGCTGTCCCTCTGATGTCCCTTGTCTGTCCCTGTATTTCAAACTAAATAGCAGGATCAAGGTTCAATAGAAGGGATAGTTCAATTATTCCTCAACATCCCATATGGTGTCAGTGGCCCATTAGTATACAGGTATGTTACCAACAGAGTTAGTTAAAAAAACTGAAATCACTCTGTATAACAGACAGGTGATGTAGTATAATACCACAACTTTTTAGGAAATCACAGATGACACTCCTTTCTCTCTACTTCCATACAACCACTCATACTCAGCTTTTATGAATAGTAGAAAGGGCTTCCCATTCTTTAGCACACTTGGAGTGTTCTTAAGATCTAGATTACAATATTCACCAATTTCTTTCTTTCTGTAGACGCCTCTACGCGTTTCGCCATACTAGGCTCATCAGGAGGCAGTCACCACATCTTGATTGATTTGTTGTCAGGATAAAGTTTGTATATTTTTTTGTTCATAAAGTCTTTAATATGTAAAAAGAAATGGATGTTTTAGAATACTATGATTTTGAGAAGAAGAAAACCCCAGATATAAAGAATCTAAGTAATGTTTAGATGAAGGCCAAAGAGCATACATTTACTCCA
The DNA here is from genome assembly GCA_033576535.1 of Allobates femoralis. Classification (NCBI taxonomy): domain Eukaryota; kingdom Metazoa; phylum Chordata; class Amphibia; order Anura; family Aromobatidae; genus Allobates; species Allobates femoralis. Next base: position 200,145,749 of record JARQOC010000002.1, read on the forward strand.
TAGGCCTCGATGTGAATTGCTGTGCTTAAACAAAATCTATTAGCACGTTTTCACTATGTAATCTAAAGATAGAATGATATAGGGAAAGAGACTCTAAATCCAATGATGTATCACTTAGAATGCTGGGTGCAGCGATTGTGATACAATCAAAGCTTTTAGTATTAGTCATGCAGGTGAGCTCAAAAAGCTGTCCATGCCCACACCAAGCTGTGTATGTGAAGTATACGTAATCTGTAGACAGCGAGATGCTGCTAATCACCGAAGGGATCAGACCCTCTTCAGTCCAAGTAATGGTAAGCTACCAAAGCTAAAGCAAACATTGCAGGTAAACCAAAATACTTTGTGATGCATGTCTGATATCTCAATGTTAATTCTTACAGCATTGTTTCTTCTGATTACTTATCAAAAACCTGGTGACAGATTCTCATTAAAGGGAAGCTTTCTGGAGGTTTTTGCCACCATTTCTGAAAACAGCATAATGAAGAGGCAGAAACCCTAATTCCAGTGATGTGTTATTACTGGGCTACTTACTGTCATTTTGATAAACTTACTTGTTTCTCTATATATCATCTCAATAGTCCACCAAACAATTACCGTATCTCACCTTAACATTACAATCTACTTCAAAACCACCCAGAATTTCCCTATAACGGGCTCTTAGATGAATGATGAGTACAAAATATATTTAAATAAGTGATCACTTTATTAGTTTAAATCATATAACAATTCATAAAATATATATAAAACTACACAAAGGTACCCCATTGATTACCAATAGTTTATAACCGGGTCAAGGACTGTGACCAAACTGCAAATGACTCTATAATAGTTAACAACAATTAGTAAAAATTAATAATATACTTTTAGCATTATACAGTACCAGTTACACCAGGTTCACAGGGACATATTACTCAGGTTTACGTAACACTATAAGTGGCTGCACTGTTGATAGTTGTATTACCGTATATACTCGCGTATAAGCCGAGTTTTTCAGCCCAAAAATTGGGCTGAAAAGTCCCCCCCTCGGCTTATACGTGAGTCACTGTATACCTGTATACAATGTATACAGGTATACAGTGCCCCCATCTATATACAGCCCCCCGCCGCAATTCTGTAAAGGAATAGGTTAGTATACTTATCCATCCGCTGCAGCTGCCCCGCCGCCATCGCGATTCAGCATCTTCCGACTCGCGTCTTCTTCCGATGGTCGCAGGCAATGACGTCATTGCCTGTGCGACCGAGGAGGAAACCGGAAGAAGACGCGAGACGCTGGAAGTCGGAAGATGCTGAATCGCGATGGCGGCGGGACAGCTGCAGCAGATGGATAAGTATACTAATCTATTCCTTTACAGGATTGCGGCGGGGGGCCTGTATATAGATGGGGGGGCCTGTATATACCTCTGGGGCATATATATGTGGGGCTGCTGTATACTACCACTGGGGCTATATTTACCTGTGGGGCTGCTGTATACTACCACTGGGGCTATATTTACCTGTGGGGCTGCTGTATACTACCACTGGGGCTGTATATACCTCTGGGGCTGCTGTATACTACACTGGGGCTGTATATACCTCTGGGGCTGCTGTATACTACCACTGGGGCTGTATATACCTCTGGGGCTGTGTATACTACCACTGTGGCTGTATATACCTCTGGGGCTGCTGTATACTACCACTGGGGCTGTATATACCTCTGGGGCTGCTGGATACTATCACTGGGGCTGCTGTATACTACCACTGGGGCTGCTGTATATACCTCTGGGGCTGCTGTATACCACACTGTTGAGGGCTGTATACCTGTGCTGGGGTCCACCCTCGGCTTATACACGAGTCAATAGGTTTTTCCAGATTTTTGGGGCAAAAGTAGGGGGGTCGGCTTATACACGGGTCGGCTTATACACGAGTATATACGGTAATTATCCGCCTAATGGGACTCTGATATATATTGTCATGTGCCCAAGTACCACCAGGTGATCCTTCCAATGATGTAACACTTCCCCTACTTCTCCCTGGACTGGGTCACCCGTGTACAGTGCTGCCGCAGTGCTCCAGATGTAATTGTCCCTGCTTAAATCACATACCTGGTGTATAGTAATAACTGTGCTGGTCAAGGCTTCAGTCCTGGCCCCCCACCGCCTTTCTGGGTGGTTTTGAAGTAGATTACTTGTTTCTCTGCTGCAAATCTAGCAGTAATTTAAATGTAGATCTTTATAACCCCGCCTACACTACTGATTGGCAGCTCTCTGCCCATATGCAGTGAGCACAGAAATCTGCCAATCAGTGGTGGAGGCAGGGTTATACAGAGCTCATGAATATGCTTGTAGTCCTATAATAATTATGCCCTTCTGATTATACAGTGATTTTATTAAATCTACACAAAGCAGCCTACACATTGCTGGAATCAGGGCTTTTGTCTCTTTATTATGCTGCTCTCAGATTGGGTGAAAAAAAACCTGGAGACAGATTACCTTTAAGGTTCCATGAAATCCTGTTTTGGGGAAATCACACAGAAACTTCAAATGAGCTACAAGTATAGTCAGAGTGTTGGACAGACAGGAGGATTTCTTCTTTCATCCTGTGAGGTTAGTGTGGGCAGTAGTCTCAGGCAATGGCAAGCCCCTGGTGCCATGCTGGCACTTTTGTGCAGTGCGCACCCTGGCCACCTCCACAGTGCAATAAAAATTTACTTTACTGTATGATTTCTCAAAGGAAGACACAAGTACAAAACTTATTTTTACTTCAAATGGCTCTTTGCTGTCAACATCACGCAACATTGTCCTAACAGACATATGGTGGGCTCTCTTCTTCATTGTTACATAGGCCACTTTATTCACAATTATTTGCAATTTAAATGCAGACTGCTATACGTGGCTCTTGGTGTTTTTACTGTCACTCTCAGTTTCCTCATTTTCCCTCTTAACTTCATTAGTCCCCACAGCAAAGTCAAATAGTCTTTCACAGTACTCTCCTGTCCAACCCACAGGGATTTTAGCTTTGAGAAACTATTTGAACAGCTGTGGGATGAGGCTCGTTCATTAACGTGTAGCGGCCCTTTCGCCTAGGTCTCAATTAAAGGGGTCCTTAAAGCAGATATCCGGGAATGCTGTTGTTTCCCCAGAGATGCTCTTTTTGGAGTTATAACCTGGTAAAACATGGATTACTGGCTGCTTCCTTTTTCTATGTTTCACATGTCCAGAGTCCAGATGGGTATGGATGAATTTGATTCTAGTCCACTCAACTCACCATGCTTCCCATAGCTTTACTTATTGTTTTTCTCTTTCTATTCTCCAAAGTAAGATGGATAAGACCTACATTTTCTTACTTACTAAGCTCCCCCCTACAGAACTAAGTCGTCAAGCATTAACCCGTTACCAACCTATTAAGAAACCAGGGAGGAGTCATTCAAAAATCTAGCCACTAGATGCCAACCTTACACTGATATTAACCCCCTAATGACTGCATTGACCAATTCTTCACCTGACTTCTTCACTTTCTCTCTGCTGACATCCTCACCATTATCATGGGTGACTTTAATATCTCTACTGACACCCGCCAACTAGCAGCCTCCAAACTGCTGTCACTTACTTCATCCTTTGGACCTATTCAGTGGTGCTCCACAGCCACTCACACAGACGGACATACATTAGACCTCACCTTCACACGCCTCTGTTACCTATCTAATCTCACAACCTCTCTCTTCCCCCTATCTGACCACCATCTACTCACCTTCTCATCCTTGTCCTTCTCACCTGCCTCCCATATCCAGCCACTAGCACATCCTCGCAGAAACCTTGCATATTTAGACATTCACAGACTCTCAGACTCTCTTCTACGTCTGACCTCCATATCTTCACTCCACGACACGGACAGGGCCACAGCTTTTTATAACCCTCACCTCTGCTAAACAAACGTATTTCACAAACCTTGTATCTTCCTTATCCTACAAACCAAAATAACTATTCAGCACATTTAAGTCTCTCCTATGTCCATCACTGTCACCTCTAACGCCCCTCATACCTGCCGAGGACTTTGCCACCAACTTCAAAAATAAGATCAACCAAACAAGGCAAACCTTTACTGTTCCATCACCCCAACCAGACCTCTGCTCTTCCCTAATAACCTCCCTCTCCAACGTCACTGAAGGAGAGCTTACTCATCTTCTTTCCAAATCCCACCTCACCACCTGAGCACTTGACCCCATCCCTTACCACCTCCTCCCCAACCTTTCTAACATGTTTATCCCAGCCCTAACCCATCTCTTTAACCTATCATTATCTTCTGGTACCTTCCCCTCTGCAAACATGCCACCATCACACCTATCATCAAAAAACCAAACCTTGACCCTACTGCTATGCCCAGCTCTCGCCTCATATCACTGCTCCTGTTTGCTTTTCAACTCCTTGAGCAGCATGTCCATGCTCAACTTTCCTCCCACCTTTCATCTAACTCTCTCCTTGACTGAAACTGCCCTGGCAAAAATTACTAATGACTTACTCAAAGCCAAAGCTAACAGACATTTCTCCATCCTCCCTATTCTGGACCACTCTGCCTTCGACACAGTCGACCACTGTCTGCTGCTACAGATACTCTATTCCCTTGGCATCAAAGACCTTGCCCTGTCCTTGATCACCTCGTACTTTTCCGACTGCACATTTAGCGTGCATTTAGTGGGCATATAGAGGAAGAATAAAGTTAAGCTATAAATTACTATAATAAGATTCCTTTGCCTCCTTTAGCGCTCCTATAGATCGCTTGTTATTCTTTTCTACTAAAAATCCTCTTACCAAGGTTCAGCAGTAGGAGCAGCTTGGAGGGTAAACCCAAGATAGGACCTGGGGTTGCCGGGCAACGCAGCTGAAATCCTAGGACCTGCAGTGACTTATTTCCATCTGGGTCTGGTCACGTGATCGCACAGAGGGCCAAGGGAGAGCGGTGCCATGCTGAGAGCGGAGAAGCCGGCAGCCACACGGAGCCTGGAAGGAGAGAAGCTCCCCACCACCAACGTTCACACCTGGGTTGTGCAAGGACTGCACAACTCCTAAAGGTGAGCGGTATTACAAAGCTAGGATCATATCACACATAACAGGTACACTCATTGCACCTCTGAATTTTCTCTTTTACATGTCCTCTGCCTTCAACACAGTCGACCATAGGTGTATCCAACATTGAAGAAGAGGGCCATCTAAACCAACACTAAAACACAACATTTTCTAAACCAAATATCTAAAAGACAACATTTTTTACTTTAGATGGGCATGAAGATTCTGTAGTGCCGTGCTAGTCAGTGCTCTACAAAAGGGTACTGGACCCCGAACAGAAGGTGCAGTATGCTTTGTCTTGGTAGGGGGTAGTAGAAGCCTGAAGCTCCACAACCACACACATACACCTAGTGATAGAGGACCAATCAGACACCCATTACTAGGGTAACTGGTCCTAGTGGGAGGACAGCTAGCCAGCTAGGTTATCAAGTGAGTGGGGAAAGAAGGGAGAGTAGAGCAGTAGAGCAGAAGTACAGAACAGTAGAACAGAGCAGAGTAACAGAAGAACAGGAGAAGAGGAGAAGTAACGGGGAGGGCACCTCAACCTGGTGACACAGAAGAGAAAGGAAAGGGTCACATATAGGGTAACCAATTACCCTAGCCCAGTCCGAAGCGGGTTACCGGCTCCGATGTAGATCAGAGGTCCATCTCTGATCCGCAAATTACCGGCATGGTCGATGTTTGCTTAGGAGCACGATCTAACCTCCCTACACCAAGCACGGTCTCCACCAGAAGCACTAAACAGGGTTGGGTCCCCTTTGGAGAGATAAAGGGTTCCCATATCACCCGACGGGCTGGTTCAAGAAGTGGGATTGTGCAGGGCACCACAGAGAAAGGTTAGAGAAAGTGATAGAGAAGGAACACCAGTGGAGCTTCAGAGCGACATTACTCACTGCCAGGACCATCCGGTCCACTGCCCTGACTAAAACAACTGTTTACCCTGTAAGACTGCAGATTACTGGAGTAAAGTACCCTTTCAGAGTGAGCAACGTGTCTGTGTTCCTTACGGATGAACTGTGATTTACCTGCATTACATCACACTGCAGAAGCTGTGCAGCCCCATTCCAACAACACTGCCCTATTCCACAATTATCAACTTACAGCCCCGGGGAACCCGCTCTTTCTGTAGAGAGCTACAACATCTTGCTGCCACCCATCACCCCGGAGTTTCCAACAGCGCCCGTGATATCACCGGATCTACAGGTGGCGTCATGATTGACTTTATTTTATTATTATTTTTCCCCTTTTTCTTGTCTGCCTAAGGGCACAGACTCGGGCACCGACAACCCGTGACATCCCCATACCAGTACGCCCGAGATCCGAGTACCCCAAGCCCTTGGTGCAGGACAATTCCACCATTCCCAATAGTTATGTGACTACAGTAGAAAATCCAGCCTCAAGACACTACTCAGCAACCTTAAAGGGATCCTGTAAAAAGAAAAGAGGGAGGGGGACAAGAGGCGCAATAGTGCCCTATCACTAGTGACACTTGTTTGTGAGGGTGGTGCTGTAAAGCTGCTCACCTGGTCCAGTTGTGAACCCCACAACTGGTTTGAAGGCGTTTTTGGAATCTATGTTCCAGCTGCTGCAGGACCTCCACCGACCACTGGATAGTGGTTTGAATCCAAGAAATAATGGGAGTGCTGGTGTGTCACGGTCCGCGCTGCTGTGGTATGGATAAACTCACCAAAGAGCCAAAAGTACTTTCATCCTTTATTCCTCCTCTCTCCTACGCGTTTCAGCGCCACACCCGGCGCCTTCCTCAGGGATATCCCTGAGGAAGGCGCCGGGTGTGGTGCTGAAACGCGTAGGAGAGAGGAGGAATAAAGGATGAAAGTACTTTTGGCTCTTTGGTGAGTTTATCCATACCACAGCAGCGCGGACCGTGACACACCAGCACTCCCATTATTTCTTAAAGGGATACTGTCACTTCCAAAAAGCCACCTAAGCTACAAAATCATGTCCCTGCAGCATCCTATCACTAATTTCACACTCCTTTTGTCTCCGAAATGCATCCTGTGAAAGTAGATAAAAACAATTTCATACTCACTCATTAGGCATTATAATTAGTAGGGGCTATATTCTTTAGCCCTTAGGGTGTGTTGTTTTGCAGGCTCCAGGATCCACCCTCTCTCTCTCTGTGCAGCTTTTGCTATGATGTGGAGCTGAAGGCAGGACTAATGATTTGCATTCTGTGAGTGACAGAGAGGGGGGAGGGCAATGCCTGCACCAACAAAGCAAACAGACAGAGAAAGGTGGGTGGATACTGGAGCCTGCAAAACAACACCCCCTAAGGGCTAAAGAATCTAGCCCCTGCTAATTCTAATGCCTAATGAGTGAGTATAAAATCGTTTTTAATCAAATAGAGAAGAAATGGAGCTGCACTCAAGGCTTCTGGCAGTGGATATTTATTCAATCTTCATACAACAGGTTGTGCACAGCGGGTGGGAGGACGGGGGGGTACTACGTCGTTTCGCACCCTGTCTTGGCGCTTCAGCGGGTACAATCCTCCCCGTCCTCCCACCCGCTGTGCACAACCTGTTGTATGAACATTGAATAAATATCCACAGCCAGAAGCCTTGAGTGCGGCTCCATTTCTTCTCTATTTGATTGAATACGCTGTGACGCACCTGCTGGCAGCAAGCACCGAGACGAGGCAAGTGTTACAACAGGAAGCTCATCCTCCACCCCTCCAGGTCGTGAATTCATGATCAGCTAACACTGCAGTGAGATCCCCAAAGTAAAAGGGGAACGCTGGAAAGGTCGGTGCTGGCCTAGACCTCTCTTCAAAACGTGAGATAAAATCGTTTTTAGCTACTTTGACACGATGCTTTTAGGAGACAAAAGGGGTGTGAGAATAGTGATAGGATGCTGCAGGGACGTGTTTTTGTGGCTTAGGTGGCTTTCTGGAGGTGACAGGATCCCTTTAATGACCCCTGGTTGCAATCTTAATTTGGATACTCCAGCAAAGTTCCACAAGAGTAACTAAAAACTAATTTTAATTTTGTTTTTGTTGTATTTTCAATTTTTTTATTGTTTTTTTTCATTTCATTTTCTGTAATATCATCACTATTTAGTAAAATATTTTTAACAGCACTAATTTTTTGGGCCTGTTCTTAATATTAGGTTTACAATAACAGTTGCGCTGTATCCCATCTTATATATATAACCTACTCATTGAGTGTGTATTTTAAAGCTCGCTTAAATTCAACATGCTGAAAGAAACTGGTAGAGCCAATTGGTGTGACCTACACTAAACTAAGGATAACACAGGTGTCAGGTACCAGGCCTTTCCGTGAGCATTTTTATCCCAAATCTCAAAGGAAAGTTTTAGGGCCCTTAAGGACCAAGTCACTTTGCAGCTTAATGACCAGACCAGTTTTTGCAATTCTGACCAGCATCAATTAATGAGGTTATAACTCTGGAACGCTTTAATGGATCCTAGCGATTCTAAAATTGTTTTTACATGACATATGGGGCTTCATGATAATGGTAAAATTAGGATGATATTTTTTGAGTTTATTTGAGAAAAAAATCATCAATTTTGCCAAAATTTAGAAAATGTTGCAATTTTCAAGATTTTAATTTTTACTCCATCAAACCAGAGAGTAATATCACACAAAATAGTTAATAAATAACATTTCCCACATGTCTACTTTACATCAGCACTATTTTGGAAACAAAATGTTACTTCGTTAGGAAGTTATAAGGGTTCAAAGTTCATCAGCAATTTTTGATTTTTCCAACAAAATTTACAAAGCCACTTTTTTTGTGACCACATCACATTTGAAGGCACTTTAAGTGGCCTATGTGACACCAATAAGTGACACCATTCCAAAAACTGCACCCCTCAGACTACTTAAAACCACATTCATGAAGAGTATTAACCCTTCAGGTGCTTCACAGGAACTAAGGCAATGTGGAAAAAAAAAATAACAACTTACTTTTTCCAACAAAAATGTTGCTTTATCCTCAAATTTTGCATTTTCACAAGAGAAACAGGAGCAAATGGACCCTAAAATGTGTTGGGCAATTTCTCCTGAGTACACCGATACCTCATATGTGGTCATAAACCACTGTTTGGGCGCATGGCAGGGCTCGGAAGGGAAGGAGTGCAATTTGACTTTCTGAATGGAAAATTAACTCCAATCATTAGCGGACACCATGTCTTGTATGGAGAGCCCCTGTGTGCCTAAACATTGGAGCTCCCCCACAAGTGACCCCATTTTGGAAACTAGAACCCCCAAGATACTTATCTAGATGCATAGTGAGCACTTTGAACCCCCAGGTGCTTCACAAATTGATCTGTAAACATGAAAAAGTACTTTTTTTTACAAAAAATTTCTTTTAGCCTCAATTTTTTCATTTTCACATAGGCAACAGGATAAAATGGATCCTAAAATGTATTTGGCAATTTCTCCTAAGTACACCGATACCTCATATGTGGTCATAAACCACTGTTTGTGTGCTTGACAGGGCTCTGAATGGAAGGAGCGCCATTTGACACTTCATGCGGAAAATTAGATGAAATCGTTAGTGAACATCATGTCACATTTGGAGATTCCCTGATATGCCTAAACAATGGAACTCCCTCTCAAGTGACCACATTTTGGAAACTAGACCCCCACAGAGAACCTATCTAGATGGGTGGTGAGCATCTTGAGCCCTCAGGTGCTTCATAGAATTTTAAAAAGTTGACCTGTGAAAATGAAAAAGTCCTATTTTTTTATTTTTTTCACAAAAATGTTCTTTTAACCTCAATTTTTTAATTCTAACAGGGCAAGGGGATAAAATGGATACCAACATTTGTTGGGCAATTTGTCCTAAGTACACCAATACCTTATATCTGGCAGAAAACTACTGTTTGGATGCACGGCAGGGCTCTGAAGGGAGGGAGTAACATTTTTTAACGCAGATTTTGATGGAATGGTCTGTGGGTGTCATGTCATATGTGAAAAGCCCGACTGTGCCGTAACAGTGAAAACCCCTCACAAGTAACCCCATTTTGAAATCTAGACCCACAATGAATTTATTTGGATGTGTGATGAACACATTGAATCCCCAGGTGCATCACAGATTTTTGTAAAATTGAGCTGCGAAAATGGTAATATAGAGGCTAAAACAACATTTTTGTGAATAAAAAAAGGATTTTTTCTTTTTCACACAGGCAACATGATAAAATGGACTCCAAAATATGTTGGCCAATTTCTCCTGAGTATGCTGATACTCCATATGTGGTGGGAAAACAATTTTTGGGCGCACAGGAAGGAGTGATGTTATTGAGTGGGGACCTGGTATGTGAATTTTAGGCTATGCGCAGATGCTGCGGATTTCCCCACCTCTTTTTCTGAATATCGTTTTGACAATTCTGCAGTACAGCACCTTCCCTGCACAGTGTATGGGAAATCAGAAGTGCTGTGCCCATGCTGTGGATTTATCTGCAGCAGAAATGGCACGCATTTTACTGCAGAGAAATTTGCAACATGTCAGTTCTTTTAGCGTATTTTGCCAAGATTTTCACCCAAAGAATTCAATGACAGCTCCTACATACTCTGCAAATACGTAGCACTGTTCATACAGTATTTGCGTATTTAGCAGAGATTTTGTACTGATGATCATGGGCTCCGCTATATTTTTGGTCACCAGCACAGGTACAGCAGGCAGGTACAGGTTGCCACCCACCCCCAGCTGCTTAGTTATACCTGGCTGGTAACCGAAATACAGCGGAGCCCTTTTTTTAAATTATTTCTTCTAATAAATTAAAAAAGAAAAATGTAAGGCTTCGCCGTATTTTTAGTTTCCAGCCAGGTACGACTAGGCAGCTGGGAACTGAAATCCACAACGTGGAAAGACCCAAGCGTTCTGAGCCCCACAAGCTGCAAATTGGAGCCCACAGCTCCCCCAGGAAACGGCATTAATTAGAAGCGCCAATTCCTGGCGCTGTTCCCAGACTCTTCCAGTTGCACTGGTGCCGGTAGCAAACTGGGTAATAATGGGGTTAATACCAGCTTTGTATTGGCAGCTGGCACTAAGCCTGAGGTTCATAATGTTGAGCCAATGTTAGACCCGGCCATTAGGACACTAACAAGGGTCCCCACACCTCTGACCCTTAGCTGTCATTGACAGCTGTCAGAATTGAACTGTCACTGTTTGTTTACAAGCAGTGACAGTTCAAAGCCATGTCGAGTTTAGCCATTATGGTGCAGGAACTGACACCTTTCCATGATGGCTAAACTTGTCATTGATCGTAATGGGTTTTAAATTTCAAACATTTCCCCTAGCAAATTATTTATTAGTACATTTCTCAGGTTTCCCAATAATGAAACTAATCATTAATGTTCATGCTGAATTTGAAATTGGCGAATTCGAAATTGACTCTTGACTCCCTTTCCATTACTAACATTGGCAGATAGATTATTTTGATATTATATGGCCAAACTAAGCTAATTATGTATACTAAAAATAATTAGGGTCCCTACACATTTAGCATTAAATTAATGAACAGATGCACACATGTGCCATGTGGCTAATATAGAAACATATGCATACACTATGCAGCAGCACACTATGATTAATGTATACATAAATTCCACGATTGCACAGGACCCTTATCTACACAATCTTCTAAGACAAGGTTTTAATTGCGAGTTTTGCCAGGTTTTCTTTCACTTCACCATTCAGCCATGATTTTACACACGGAAAAGTAGGACATAAGAGATAGAAACCACCCATATTTAGGTCCACCGTTACATGGTTGGATGACTTTTGTGCCCTCTAGTCAACACTAAGTACCGTATTTTTCACTTTATAAGACGCACCTGATTATAAGACGCACCCCCAAATTTGGTGAAGGAAAAGAGAAAAAAAAATGTTTAATGTTATGTGGGGTCCGTCTTATAATACCAGTATCCACCTTATAATCAATATATATGTCCCCCATCCTCGTACACTAACCCCCCCATGCTGGTATGTATGTCCCCCATGCTGGCGTACTGTCCTTCCCATGCGGATGCACTGTTCCCCACCCTGGCACACAGGGCCCCAATGCTGGCATACAGAGCCCCCTATGCTGGCATACAGAGCCCCCTATGCTGGCATACAGAGCCCCCTATGCTGGCACACTGCCCCCTATGCTGGCACACGGCCCCCTATGCTGGCACACGGCCCCCTATGCTGGCACACTGCCCCCTATGCTGGCACACTGGCCCCCTATGCTGGCACACGGCCCCCTATGCTGGCACACGAACCCCTATGCTGGCACACTGACCCCCTATGCTGGCACACGGCCCCCTATGCTGGCACACTGGCCCCCTATGCTGGCACACTGGCCCCCTATGCTGGCACACTGGCCCCATATGCTGGCACATGGCCCCCTATGCTGGCACACGGCCCCCTATGCTGGCACACTGGCCCCCTATACTGGCACACTGGCCCCCTATGCTGGCACACTGGCCCCCTATGCTGGCACACTGGCCCCCTATGCTGGCACACAGAGCCCCCTATGCTGGCACACTGGCCCCTTATGCTGGCACACGGCCCCCTATGCTGGCACACGGCCCCCTATGCTGGCACACTGGCCCCTATGCTGGCACACGGCCCCCTATGCTGGCACACTGGCCCCCGGATGCTGGCACACGGCCCCCTATGCTGGCACACTGGCCCCCTATGCTGGCACACTGGCCCCCTATGCTGGCACACGGCCCCCTATGCTGGCACACGGCCCCCTATGCTGGCACACTGGCCCCCTATGCTGGCACACTGGCCCCCTATGCTGGCACACGGCCCCCTATGCTGACACATTATCCCCCATAGAACAGACAGCCCCCACCCTTGCACACTTTCTCCAATGCTGCACTCTGTAAAAATAACAAACGATCTCATACTCACCTCTCTCCACCGCTCCCTGCAGCCTCCATCTCCGCTGCCTGCTTATACCGGAATCCAGTCCTGTGAGCGGCGCGCGGTGATGATGTCACAATGAGCGACGCTCACATGACTGGAGGCCGGCACAGCTGAGCGGAGACAGCGGGAATAGCGCGGGCTGCAGGAAACGATATGAAGAGAGGTGAGTATGAAATTCTTTGGGTAATCAGTGCTTTCCATGCAATGAAAGCATGGAAAGCACTGACTGTTCACATGGGGCTGCGGACCGCTCCTGTCATATGCGCTGCTCCCGCTGTGATTGACAGCGGGATGCAGGGCATATTAGAGGAGATAATGAGCGGCCCCACGTGATCAGGGACCGCCGCTGCCGCCTCCTCCAGCCTCTCCACAGCCCCCGGACACCGCTCCACAGCCCCCCCCCCCCAATCCTCCTACTCCACAGCTACCAGGTTCACCTTATAAGACGCACCCCCACTTTCCCCCAAAATTTGGGGGAACAAAAGTGCGTCTTATAAAGCGAAAAATACGGTACCTTATCTGTTTAACATTTACAGCAATATTGAACTTTATGTATTCATCACGCACAGTGTGCCGATGCTTGGTGCATGTATATGTGTGTATGTTTGTATATTGGCCAGATAGCTTATTATTTTTATTATTATTATTATTATTATTATTATTATTATTATTATTGATAAAAGCTATATAAAGAATATTCTGCTTTTCTTTATTCTTGACGTTTCTGAACTTATAATGATATTTATATTTATAATAATATTTGACTCTATGACAGCTTGAGATCTTCCAAGATGACATGTTAAGAAGATATTTCAGTTGGCAATGTAAAATCAAAATTGTTTTGTAACTTATACAATTGTAACCTTTCATTGTAACACCATAATTGCTTATAATATTCATACAAATACCAAAAAGTCTCAATTTTCATAATGCTTAAGATCATTGCCTTTCTTATTGCTTAAATTAAAATATAATAGTTAAATCCATACAAGACAGACAAAAGAAATTGGGTTGGGTGCCAAACAGGAAAGAAAAACAACCACTTGGTCCTTAGAATGTACTAATCAGGTAAATAGATCCTCAAGTGAAGAACATCACATGTAAAATTATACTGTCACAATTTATTAAACACAAGTTAAAACAATATGTAAAATCAATGTGTGAAAAACTAAGTACACCCCATAAATCAATAGCTTGTTCCACTGTTAGCTGCAATAGCTTGAAGTAATTGCTGTTTTGACTTTATCATTGCCATGCATCATTCTTCATTAATTTTTGCTTAGCCTTTTTAACAACTTTGCTTATGTTCATTGAGGTTTGGGGGTAGGGTAGTTATTTATGGACAGCTTTCTTAAGCTCTTTATGAAGAATTTCAATAGCTCTGAGGTTTAGGCTGTGACTGATCCATTGCCACCTTGATTCTTCACTTTATCAGCAATTCTACATTTCCAGGTCTGCTTGGAATCATTGTGTTATTGCATGACTTAGTTTCGGTCAAGCTTTAGTTTTTGAACAGGTGGCCTCACATTTAACTCTAGAACACTTTGTTATATAGAGAAAATTATAGATGACTCAATGACTGCCAGGTGCAAAAATCCAGTGAATGAAAACTGCCCAAATAATCAATTCCATCACTGTATTTGTCAGTTTGGTATGGGTGGCTTGTGTATTGCTTTCACCATATTTTATTTTAGCCAAATATCTCCTTTTTGGTCTTGAATGTTCAATGAAAATTGTTGAAAATGTCCTATTGTTTGTTCCGATGACACTTCACAAACTTTGTCAATGATGACGTGATGTTTTTATTTAAAAAGAAGAGGTTCTCTACTTGGAACCTTTTCAAACATGCCACATTTGTTTAACCTTTTTCTTATTGAACAGTCACGGACTTTAACATTTAACATGCTAACTGAGACCCTTAGAGACTGATGTGAAGGTCTTGGTAATTTAGACATTTCTCCGAGCATTGTATGGTCTGACCTTGGGTTGAATTTACAGGGGTTTCCATTCCTGTGAAGATTGTCAAGTGTCTTCAGTGTTTAATATTTGTGAATTATCTTTCTTAGTGTGGAATAATACATTTCAAATTATTTGGAAATATATTTATCACTTGTTACAGATTTATGGGCTCCAACAATTGCTTCTGTAAGATCGTCAACGTCTTTTAACCATTATTATGGTAACACACACCTTAATGTTGCTGACTAGCAAACTTTCAAAATGTCCACTTTTATAAAAGTAGGATAGTCATACTTATTGATGAACAATTAAACAAAGTCATTGATTAGTAGTGCCTTGATGATATCAACCTTTTTAGTTTTTCTGAAAGCAGTAAGAGTGTACTTAATTTTTCTTGCACTGCTTCCTTATTTACACCTTTTTTTATTCAACATAAAATGAGATGATGTGAGATATTATATGTTTTTGTTCATCTGAGGCTGCAATTATCTAATTTTAACATGTTTAAAGGGCCAGATTTTTTTTACTTATGTCCTGATATATCAAACCATAGAATTCAAAGACAATGTACATAATTTTTGTTGTGACTGTACATGGCCATTATTTGTGTCTCTTGCTTGGCTATCACATCATTGTCTTTTATTTCTTTTGTTGAAAAAATGTTGTATTTTAGCTTGTGCATTAATAAAGGAATGACATATAAAGTTTTGGTTATGACCAAGACATTGCTTTCTTAGTGTTCTTCATGAGGACCCTGAATATTACCATTGATGTGTTATTATTGACTATTTTTTTATGCAGAATGTCTCTAATGACTCTAATGATGACATTCTTTTTCATTGTGCCATTTACTATGTTCTATGACTATGTTCATGAAATGTGAAAGTCCCAGTGAATTTGAACAATATGTTATTCAAACTAGCAGACCTAAGACAATCTGGCAAGCATTTAGCATTTCTAAGTTTTATTAGCCATAAGGGGTAATATATATACAGCAGATTAAATAAGCATTGGAGACATCACCAATTTTCTAAGTAAATATATTTCTAAAAGTGCTATTAACATGAATTTCTTAACAGATGTTGCTAACAATCCATCCAATCGGCAGAGGCAAAGAAACTAAACCATGTATATCTATAAACTTAGTTATGTGTAATAGTTAGAAATGAAAGAGGAAATAAGTTTTGAACATGCTTTCTGAAATTAAATTAGTACTTCATGCGAAAGGCTTTGTTGGTGATGACACAAGACACCTCCTGTATGGAGAAACTAGTCACATGCTTTCCTTAGGTGCGATTTTGGCCCATTATTCAACACAAACACTTTTCAAATCTTGAAGCTTCCATATGCTGCTTCTATGAATTCTGAGCTTTAGTTCTTCTAATAAATGTTCTATTTGATTCATGTTAGGTGATTGGCTGGGCTATTCTAGCAGCAATGTTTCATTTTCTAGAAAAATGCAGAAAACCGAAGCTGAACTCTGATTGGCTTTCATGAGCAATTAGATCACTTTTTCTCCAAGACAGTTTTGACACAGAAACCCAAAGTGTCCTTTAGGATTATTCATTTATCATGAAATACTGTTACAATAGTTCCAACTGTTATAGCATCAAATGTCACAAATGTTTCCCTCTCTAAGGCCAGGTTCACATTTGCGTTCGGCACTGCAGCATATGGAGCGCATACGCATACGAAGTGCCAAAAGCAAACATTTTCATGTGAATGCAGTGGAGATTGTCTGCATGCGTTCACATGAAAATGTTAGTGAGGTGGCCCGGCTACCCAATCAGCGGCTGCGGCCGGTAGGTGGAGATCAGCGGTGGAGATCCAGGCAACTGCTGCTGATCTCTTTCTCCTGGCTGTCGCCGCTAATATCCCTGCCGCCGCTGGTTCATTTAGAATAGCCGGTGGTGAAGTCAGCTTTCCTGCCCCGCTATTTCAAATGAACAGCTAATGAACAGCTGACTTCATCAGCTGTTCATTTGAAATAGCAGGGAGGGGAAGCCGACTTCACCACCGGCTTTCCCACCGGCTATTCTAAATGAACTAACGGCAGCAGGGAAGAAGAAGAAGAAAGAAAAAGAAGAAGAAGAAAGAAGAAGAAGGGAACTGCGGGACAGGATTCACCTGCAGATGACCTCGTAGGAGGTCATCTTCCGCAGAGTCTGTGCACTTGCTAGCAGATGGCAATGCTCACAGATTGAATCCAATTCATTTTCTGTGTGCAGCTGTCTGCTTGCTTATAAAACAAGCACACATCTACAGTCATGGCCAAAAGTTTTGAGAATGATGCAAATATAAATTTTTACAAAGTCTACTGCTTCAGTTTTTCTAATGGCAATTTGCATATACTCCAGAATGTCATAAAGAGTGATCAGCTTAACAGCAATTACTTGCTAAGTCAATATTTGCCTAGAAAATGAACTTTAACCCCCAAAACACATTTCAACATCATTGCAGTACTGCCTTAAAAGGAGCAGCTAACAACGTTTTAGTGATTGTTCCATTAACACAGGTGTGGGTGTTGATGAGGACAGGGCTGGCGAACAATCAGTCATGATTAAGTAAGAATGACATCACTGGACACTTTAAAAGGAGGCTGGTGCTTGGTAACCATGTTTAACCCCTTCACGACCTATGACGTCGTGGGACGTCATAGAAGTCGATGCGTTCCCGACCTGTGACGTCCCACGACGTCATGGCAGGATCGCGTTCCCACGGCACCGGTGATCGGGGCCGGTGATATGTCACTGGTGCCGCGGGAACATGAGGACCTGTACTTTGTCCTGGGGGGTGGCTTTTTCCCCCTCGTGGCTGAATTCACTCTGATTGGCAGTTTAAACTGAACTACCCCTCAGAGCGATTCTCCCCTCCAAATCTGATTGGATTTCTCCAACTCCAAGTTAACCCCCCGTCCCTTCCCTGGCTGCAACCCACCCACCACCGGCACCGATCACCTCTCTGCAGCCTCCCGCATGCTGGCGCTGCTGCAGGCGCCGATGCAGGCACCGGCGCGGTCTGGTGCCGGCACTGGCCAGCGCGCGCCGGTGGGTGCCTAGTGCCCCTCAACCCTCCTGCCCCGGATCCCACCTCCATCCATGACCCCCCCGTGTCCCCTCTCACCCGTCCTCCGTCGTCCTCCGTGGTGCCGCGGCTCCTCGGTGTGGCGCTCCTCCTCTTCTCCCAGGCTCCTCCTCCTCACTAGAGGATCTTGAGAGAGAGGTAAGTATGTGTGTGTGTGTGTATGTGTGCGTGTTCATGGGTGGATGCATGGGTGCGTGCATGGATGGATGGGTGCATGGATGGATGGACGCATGGGTGCGTGGATGAATGGGCGCATGGATGTGTGCATGGGAGCGTGGGTGCAAAGATGGATGGGTGTGTGGATGGATAGGTGCATGGATGCGTGCATGGATGGATGAGCGCATGGGTGCGTGGATGGATGGGCGCATGGGTGCGTGCATGGATGCGTGGATGGATGGGTGCATGTGTGGATGGATGGGCGCATGGGTGTAACAAGGGATCAGGTGTGCTCTTGTTGTAGTCACTGGGGTCAGTCATGGTGCACTGTATGGCAATGATCTGCCATACCGTGCACCATGACTCTGACCCCAGAGACTACAACAAGAGGACGCTTAATCCCTTGTTGTAGTCTCTGGGGTCACAGTCATGAAGCACGGTACGGCAGATAATTGCCATACAGTACTTCATGACTGTGACCCCAGAGACTACAACAAAGGATCAAGTGTCCTCTTGTAGTCACTGGGGTCAGTCATGGTGCACTGTATGGCAATGATCTGCCGTACCGTGCACCATGACTCTGACCCCAGAAACTACAACAAGAGGACACTTGATCCCTTGCTGCAGTCTCTGGATGTAGCAGAGGTGATCGAGCGTCGTGGGACCTTCATTGTGGACTGCGTCGGAGGCGATCGAGCGTCGTGGGACCTTCATTGTGGACTACGTCGGATCTTTATAATAAAGATGGAGTCCGAATTTTGTTTGTGTTTTTTTTTCAAATAAAAAGATTTTTCTCTGTGTGTATTTTCTGACTATTTACCAGAGATTCCTAATGGCGGGTCTAACATTGGCCCTATATTATGAATCTCGGGCTTAGTGCCAGCTGCCAATAAAAAGCTGGTATTAACCCCTTTATTACCCAGTTAGCCACCGGCACCAGGGCAACTGGAAGAGCATGGGTACAGCGCCAGAAAATGGCGCTTCAATGAATGCGCCATTTTCCGGGGCGGCTGCGGGCTGCAATTCACAGCATGGGGGGCCCAGAACGCTTGGGCCTCACTATGCTGAGGATTCCAGCCCCAGCTGCCTAGTTGTACCTGGCTGGACCAAAAATATGGCGGAGCCCCACGTAATTTTTATTTCTAGAATTAGTTCTAGAAATTAAAAAAAAAATGGGCTTCGCTGTATTTTTGGTTCCAGCCAGGTATGACGAGGCAGCTGGGGGTGGGTGGCAGTCCGTAGCTGCCAAGTTGTACCTGGCTGGTCCAAAAATATGACGGAGCCCTATGGCATTTTTTTTTCTAGAAATAATTCTAGAAATAAAAAAAAAATAGGCTTCGCTGTATTTTTGGTTCCAGCCAGGTATGACGAGGCAGCTGGGGGCTGGTGGCATTCCGTAGCTGCCAAGTTGTACCTAGCTGGACCAAAAATATGGCGGAGCCCCATGTCATTTTTTTTCTAGAAATAATTCTAGAAATAAAAAAAAAATAGGCTTCACTGTATTTTTGGTTGCGAGCCAGGTACAATGATGCAGCTGGGGGCTGGTGGCAGTCCGTAGCTGCCAAGTTGTACCTGGCTGGACCAAAAATATGGCAGAGCTCCATGCCATTTTCTTTTTAAATTCTACAAATAAAATGACATGGAGCTTTGCTGCATTTTTGGTTGCCAGCCAGGTACAACTTGGCAGCTAGGGGCTGGAATCCTCAGCATGGAGAGACCCAAATGTTTTGGGTCCCCTATGCTGCGAATTGCAACTACTAGACTAGTATGTTTTTTCACAAAAAGTTTCTTTATTCATTTATACGGCCCAATTTGTGAAGCACATGGGGGTTCAAAGTGCTCACTGTGCATCTAGATAGGTTCCTTGGGGGGTCTAGTTTCCAAAATGGGGTCACTTGTGGGGGAGCTCCAATGTTTAGGCACACAGGGGCTCTCCATACGCAACCTGGTGTTTGCCAACAATTGGAATTGTTAGCGGATACCAGGTCGCGTATGGAGAGCCCCTGTGTGCCTAAATATTTGAGCTCCCCCACAAGTGACCCCATTTTGGAAACTAGACCCCCCCAGGGAACATATCTAGATGCATAGTGAGCACTTTGAATCCCCAGTTGCTTCACAAACTGATCCGTAATGAGGTAAAAATACTTTTTTTTCCACACAAATTTTCTTTTTTAATTTGTACGGATCAATTTGTGAAGCACCTGGGGGTTGAAAGTGCTCACTATGCATCTAGATATGTTCCTGGGGGGGTCTATTTTCCAAAATGGGGTCACTTGTGGGGGAGCTCAAATGTTTAGGCACACAGGGGCTCTCCATACGCGATCTGGTGTCCGCTAACAATTCCAATTGTTGGCAAACACCAGGTTGCGTATGGAGAACCCCTGTGTTCCTAAACTTTGGAGCTCCCCACAAGTGACCCCATTTTGGAAACTAGACCCCCAGGGAACTTATCTAGATGGGTGGTGACCATATTGAACCCCAGGTTCTTCACAAATTAATCATAAAAATAAAAAAACAAATTTTGTGGAAAAAAAAAGTATTTTTTAATTATTACGGATCAATTTGTGAAGCACCTTGGGGTTCAAAGTGCTCACAATTCATCTAGATATGTTCCCTGGGGGGGTCTAGTTTCCAAAATGGGGTCACTTGTGGGGGAGCCCCAATGTTTAGGCACACAGGGGCTCTCCAAATGCGACATGGTGTCCGCTAACAATTTGAGGTGATTTTCCATTCAAATTGTTAGCGGACACCATGTCACGTTTGGAGAGCCCCTGTGTGCCTAAACTTTGGAGCTCCCCACAAGTGACCCCATTTTGGAAACTAGACCCCCCAGGGAACTTATCTAGATGGGTGGTGAGCATTTTGAACCCCCACATGCTTTACAAATTAATCTGTGAATATGGAAAAAGTACTTTTTTTTCACAAAAATGTTCTTTTAGCCTCAATTCTTTCATTTTCACATGGGTAACAGGATAAAATTCATCCTAAAATTTGTTGGGCAATTTCTCCTGAGTACACCGATGCCTCATATGTGGTCATAAACCACTGTTTTGACGCGCGGCAGGGCTCAGAAGTGAAGGAGCGCCATTTCACTTTTTGAATGGAAAATTAGCTCCAAAAGTCAAATTGCGCTCTTTCCCTTCAGAGCCCTGCCGTGCGCCCAAACCGTGGTTCATGATCACATATGAGGTATCGATATACTCAGGAGAAATTGCCCAACAAATTTTAGGATCCATTTTATCTTGTTGCCCATGTGAAAATGAAAAAATTGAGGCTAAAAGAACATTTTTGTTAGAAAAATTAAAATATCCATTTTTTTGTTTCCAATTTGCTTAGTTCCTGTGAAACACCTGAAGAATAAATAATCTTCTTGAATGTAGTTTTGAGTAGCTTGAGGGGTGCAGTTTTTGGAATGGTGTCACTTTTGGGTGTTTTCTGTCATGTACTCCCCTCAAAGGGACTTCAAATGGGATGTGGTCACTAAAAAAATGGTTTTGTAAATTTTGGTGGAAAAATGAAAAATTGCTCATGAACTTTGAACCCTTACAACTTCCTAACAAATTTTTTTTTTTCTTCAAAAATTGCGCTGATGTAAAGTAGACATGTGGGAAATATTATTTCATAACTATTTTGTGTCACATAACTCTCTGGTTTACCAGAAGAAAAATTCAAAATTTGAAAATTGCAAAATTTTCAAAATTTTTGCCATATTTTTGATTTTTTCACCAATAAACGCAAAAATTATCGACCTAAATTTAATACTAACATGAAGCCCAATATGTCACGAAAAACTGTCTCAGAATCGCTAGGATCCGTTGAAGAGTTCCAGAGATATTACCTCATAAAGGGACACTGGTCAGAATTGCAAAAAATGGCAAGGTCTTTAGGGTCAAAATAGGCTGGGTCATGAAGGGGTTAACTGAAGAGAAACAATGATATCTCTAAAGAAACATGTGCAGCCATCATTGCACTGCACAAAAATGGCCTAACAGAGAAGAATATTGCAGTTAGAAAGATTGCACCTCAGTCAACAATTTATCGCATCATCAAGAACTTCAAGGAGAGAGCTTCCATTGTTGTCAAAAAGGCTCCAGGGCGCCCAAGAAAGACCAGCAAGCGCCAGGACCGTATCTTAAAACTGTTTCAGCTGCGGGATCGGACTACCAGTAGTGCCGAGCTTGCTCAGGAATGGCAGCAGGCTGGTGTGAGTGCTTCTGCACGCACTGTGAGGTGGAGACTCTTTGAGCAAGGCCTGGTTTCAAGGAGGGCAGCAAAGAAGCCACTTCTTTCCAGAAAAAACATCAGGGACCGACTGATATTCTGCAAAAGGTACAGGGAGTGGACTGCTGAGGACTGGAGTAAAGTCATTTTCTCTGATGAATCCCTTTTTCGATTGTTTGGGAGATCTGGAAAACAGCTTATTCGGAGAAGAAGAGGTGAGCGCTACCACCAGTCTTGTCTTATGCCAACTGTAAAGCATCCTGAAACCATTCATGTGTGAGGTTGCTTCTCAGCTAAGGGAATCGGCTCACTCACAGTCTTGCCTAAAAACACAGCCATGAATAAAGAATGGTACCAGAATGTCCTCCAAGAGCAACTTCTCCCAACCGTCCAAGAGTAGTTTGGCGCCCAACAATGCCTTTTCCAGCATGATAGAGCACCTTGCCATAAAGCAAAGGTGATAACTAAATGGCTCAGGGAACAAAACATAGAGATTTTGGGTCCATGGCCTGGAAACTCCCCAGATCTTAATCCCATTGAGAATTTGTGATCAATCATCAAGAGATGGGTGGACAACCAAAATCCAACAAATTCAGGCAAAATGCAAGCATTGATTATGCAAGAATGGACTGCTATCAGTCAGGATTTGGTCCAGAAGTTGATTGAGAACATGCCAGGGAGAATTGCAGAGGTCCTGAAGAAGAAGGGTCAACACTGCAAATATTGACTTGCTGCATTAACTCATTCTAACTGTCAATATAACCTCTTGGTACTCATAATATGATTGTAATTATATTTCTGTATGTGATATAAACATAAGACAAACACAAATAAAAACCAGAGGGCAGCACATCATGTCAAAATATAATTTTGGTGTCATTCTCAAAACTTTTGGCCATGACTGTACACAAACAAAATCCAACAGTTTGCGTTCAGCTGCGCATAAATTATGCACAGCCGAACGCAAACGTAGCTGGACGCAGCCACAAACAGGCACTCTGTGTTCCCATGTTAAACATAGGAGTGCATACTGCCTGCATTTTGCTGCACTCAGATATGCTGCGCATCATGCGCAAATGTGAAGCCAGCCTAAAAGGATTGACTATCTGTATCCAAACTATAATGATATGATGTCTTTATACGTGACAGTATGAAGCTGAATATCAGTTACTTCAATATAAAATTAGTTTAATAAAGGCAACTACATACATCTCTACAAGCTCTAGTTGGATGAATAGGACATTTCTGCTAAAAATCTTTTTAACTATACACATTAGAAAAAGTGGGTTGAAATTCTGGACTAGAAGACCATATGTAGTTTAGGGGGTTTCCTGGTTTTACTGTATGTTGGATTTCATATTCAGATTATTTTAATGTCCTCTCTTGTCCTACATTGAATATATATACATGCTTGACATAGCTAATCATGCATGTGTATGAAGTGGTTGGGATCTATGCATGTTGGATAAATGATATTTGACCGACAGGTCTCATAGTTAAATAGGTAGCTCCCAACAGTTTTCTGAACATAAAAAAAGAATACGTAAAGGAAAAGACAGCATAAATATATTTCTAAGTTTCTAAATTAGCAAGTGACACTTCTTTGGCTAGGCAGTTAATCTTCATAGAATCAATGGTGGCTTTTTTATTATATTAATAGACAAGTACCTTAGCATGTTACTTGGACAGGTGCCTGTTAACATGTGCAGAAGGATGCTTCACTGTTGTAAGCTGGAGATAAGTTATTCAGGGCTCACAGTTTGGGATGATCGAGTATACTCGTTACTATTCGGTACTCGCCGAATAGTACGGAATTCGGGCTACTCGTTACTCTGCGAGTATCCTTGCGATTACTCGCAAAGTAACGAGTACAATGTAAGTCAATGGGAAATGCGAGTAATTCCTCTGCTGCCAGACCCTATAAAGAGGTCTGGCAGCAGAGGAAAAAGCTGCAATGGCCACATGATTGTTTAAAAGTCGGCGGTAAAAAGCCGCCGGGTTTTAAACAATGATGTAGCCCCTTACTCGCTTCCCCGCAGCCTCCCATAGTGATGCTCCAATCCCCCCACCGCCTAAGTTAGGTCTGGCGGGGAGTGCAGCACAAGTGAGCGGGGAGTGCAGGAGCCAGGCGGGGAAGCTGGCGGTGAGAAGAATTCACCACCGGCGTTACCTGTCTGTGCTGCGCTCACCGCTCACTGATGACCCCTCCCCGCTGCCTGGTGCTTCGCTCCCCACCCGGTCCTAACTTAGGATCAGGTGGGGAGGGGGCATCAGTGAGCGGGGAGGTGGCATCAGTGAGCGGGGAGCACAGCACAGACCGCCTGTAGTTTCAAATGAACATCTGATTCAGGTCAGCTGTTCATTTGAAGTAGCGCTGCTGTCAGGGTTCATGTGAGTTCATGCTTCTCTACCAGATTCTCTACCAGAGATTTAGCAGAGCTAAAGAAGAACCCTGGATTGGACTACGTCAGATGGAAGAGGATTTATAAGATGGAGTCTCTAAGTGTCTTTTTGGTTTTATTTCTAATAAATATTTTTTCTCTGTGAAATTCATGGCGGTCATGTCTAATATTGGCGTGACCCCATGAATTTCGGGCTTAGGGCCAGCTGATAACAAAAAGCTGGCACTAACCCCTTTATTACCCAGTGAGCCACCGCACCAGGGCCCTGGAAGAGTTAGGTTCAGAGCCAGAACATGGCGCTTCAATGAACGCGCCATCTTCTGGGGCAGCTACAGGCTGCCATTCGGAGTGAGGGGTGCCCAGAAGGCTTGGGCCTCCCTGCGCTTCAGATTCCAGCCCCCAGCTGCCTAGCTGTACTTGGCTAGACATAGATATTGTGTGGAGCCCCACGCATTTTTTTTTTATTATTTCATGAATTTCTAGTAAATTGTTTTAAAAAAAACCAACACAGATAAAACATTTTTATTAGAAATAAAATGAAAAATACTATTAGTGACTCCATTTGTAATAAAATAAAATCCTCTTCCGTCTGCTGTAGTCCTAAAACGACATCTCAGCACTGCTACATTTCTCTGCATAGACACACATGCTTATGCAGAGGGAGAGCAGGCTAAGAAATTACTACAACAGTCAGGGTTCACCTCAGGTCATAGCTCAGGCTATGACCGCAGCTGAACCCTGCTGTCACAGCCATACTGCTGCTGCCGCCGGCTGCCGGAGATTACCAAACGCCGGCAGAGCAGTGAATAAACCGGAAGTTAATGACTTCCAGATTATTCACTGCTCTGCCGGCGGTCGGCAATCTCCGGCGGCCGGCGGTAGTCTTCGAGATGTGACAACAGGGTTCACCCGCGGTCACAGCCCAAGCTATGACCTGAGGTGAACCCTGACTGTTGTAGTCATTTCTCAGCCTGCTCTGCTCTCCATAGACATGTGTGTCTATGCAGAGCAACGTAGCAGTGCTGAGATTGCGTTTATGGATTTCGTCGAATGGAAGAGGATTTTTTTAATAAAGATGGAGTCACTAAATGTATTTTTTATATTATTTCTAATAAAAAAAATTTTCTCTGTGTTGTGTTTTTTTTTTACAGAATTTACTAGAAATTCATGGCAGTCATGTCTACTATTGGCGTGACCCCATGAATTTCGGGCTTAGCTGATAATACAAAGCTGGCCCTAACCCCTTTATTACCCAGTGAGCCACCGCATCAGGGCTCTGGAAGAGTTGGGTTCAGCACCAGAACATGGCGCTTCAATGTACGCACCATCTTCTGGGGTGGCTGCGGGCTGCCATTCGCAGCGGGGGGTGCCCAGAAAGCTTGGGCCTCCCTGCGCTGTGGATTCCTGCCTCCAGCTGCCTAGCTGTACCTAGCTGGACATAGAAATTGTGCGGAGCCCAATGAATTTTTTTTTTTTATTATTTCATGAAATTCATGAAATAAGAAAAAAAAAGGGTTCCCCTATATTGTTGTGTCCATCCAGGTACAAATAGGCACCAGAGGGTTGGAGGCAGCCCGTCACTGCCTGCTGTATCTGGCTGGATAAAAAAAATATGGCGAAGCCCACGTCAAATTCTTTTCTGAAAAATCCAAAAAACAATATGAATGAAAGGGACTGCATCTTTATTAACCCCTTGACCATGTTCGATGGGTTAATAAAGATGCAGTCTCTTTTTATAGAATTGTTTAATAGGAGGCTGCGGAGAAAGCGAGAAGGGGGCTACATCATTGTCTAAAACCTGGCGGCTTTTTACCGCCGGCTTTTAAACAATCATGTGGCCATTGCAGCGTTTTCCTCTGCTGCCAGACCTCTTTATAGAGTCTAGCAGCAGAGGAATTAATTGCACTACTCGCTTCCTCATTGACTTACATTGTACTCGCTATACTCGCAACGAGTACCGAGTATCGGGACCTACTCGTTACGAGTATGGCGAGTCCGAGTATTTCAGTACTCGCTCATCCCTACTCACAGTATTTGCTCAGCATGCTGAAAGTTGTCATAGACAGCCTTGTTTGCGGCCAGGTTCTCTCCACCCCAGACATTTCCAGTATTAGATCTTACTGCACTTCCAACTTAACTTGCCAACTTGACTTTTTATTTTTTCTGGTTGGCTTATCAATAAAACACGAACAGGCAATATTTTTCACAGACAAATTGAAAAACCCATAAATTTGATATGAAGACATTAACTGCATTCACTTTAAAATTATAATAATTACAGTCAAAATTATTTGCATTAGTTTTTTCAGCTTCAAAAAAGTTATGAATACTTTCAATTGTTCTTATGGAAAGAATAAAAAAGTGAGCTATTTTTACACAGAGTGTTTAAATTTCTAGGTGGTTGGCAACCCATGTCCTACTGTATTTTATAAAATAACATAGTAACATAGTATTTAAGGTTGAAGGATGACTTTAAGTCCATCTAGTTCAACCCATAGCCTATCATGTTGATCCAGAGGAAGGCAAAAAAAAAACAAGTTGCAACACTAAGCTCCACATTGGGGAAAAAAAATCCTTTTTGACTCCACATATGGCAATCAGACTAGTTCCTTGGATCAGTGTCATATCAAGAATCTAGTATATATAACCGGTAATATTATATTTTTCAAGAAAGGCATCCAGGCCATTCTTAAATTTTAGTAGTGACTCACTCATTACAACATCATGTCGCAGAGAGTTCCACAGTCTCACTACTCCTACAGTAAAGAATGCACATCTGTGATTATGATTAAACCTTCTTTCCTCCAGATGTAGAGGATTCCCACTTGTCCCCGTCTCAGGCCTAAGAGTAAAAAGATCATTAAAAAGGTTTCTGTACTGTCCCCTCATACAGTACAGACCAAAGGTTTGAACACACCTTCTCATTCAAAGTTATCTTTATTTTCATGACTATGCAATTTGTAGATTCACACTGAAGGCATCAAAACTATGAATTAACACATGTGGAATTAAATACTTAACAAATAAGTGTGAAACAACTGAAAATATGTGTTATATTCTAGGTTCTTCAAAGCAGCCACCTTTTGCTTTGATTACTGTTTTGCACACTCTTAGCATTCTCTTGATGGACTTCAAGAGGTAGTCACCAGAAATGGTTTTCACTTCACAGATGTGCCCTGTCAGGTTTAATAAGTGGGATTTCTTGCCTTAGAAATGGGGTGGGGACCATCAGTTGTGTTGTGCAGACGTCTGGTGGATACACAACTGATAGTCCTAATGAATAGACTGTTAGAATTTGTATTATGGCAAGAAAAAAGCAGTTAAGTAAAGAAAAACGAGTGGCCATCTTTACTTTAAGAAATGAAGGTCAGTCCGTCTGAAAGATTGGGAAAACTTTGAAAGTGTCCTCAAGTGCAGTTGCAAAAACCATCAAGTGCTACAAAGAAACTGGCTCACATGCGGAAAGGAAGACCAAGTGTCACCTCTGCTGCGGAGGATAAGTTCATCTGAGTCACCAGCCTCAGAAATCGCAGGTTAACAGCAGCTCAGATTAGAGACCAGGTCAATGCCACACAGAGTTCAAGCTGCAGACACATCTCTACAACAACTGTTAAAGAGGACTTTGTGCAGCAGGCCTTCATGGTAAAATAGCTGCTAGGAAACCACTGGTAAGGACAGACAACAAGCAGAAGAGACTTGTTTGGGCTACAGAACACAAGGAATGGACATTAGACCAGTGGAAATCTGTGCTTTTGTCTGATGAGTTCAAATTTGAGATCTTTGGTTCCAACCATCGTGTCTTTGTGGGATGCAGAAAAGTTGAATGGATGGACTCTACATGCCTGGTTCCCACCGTGAAGCATGGAGGAGCAGGTGTGAGGGTGTGGGAGTGCTTTGTTGGTGACACTTGGGGATTTATTCAAAACTGAAGGCATACTAAACCAGCATGGCTACCATAGCATCTTGCAGCCGCATGCTATTCCATCCGGTTTGTGTTTAGTTGGACCATCATTTATTTTTCAACAGGACAATGACTATAAACACACCTCCAGGCTGCGTAAGAGCTATTTGACCAAGAAGAAGAGTGATGGGGTGCTACGATGGTTTGGGGTGAAGTGGACCACAGAGTGAAGGCAAAAGGGCCAACAAGTGCTAAGCATCTCTGGGAACTCCTTCAAGACTGTTGGAAGACCATTTCCTCTGAAGTACCTCTTGAAGATCATCAAGAGAATGCCAAGAGTGTGCAAAGCAGTAACCAAAGCAAAAGGTGGCTACTTTGAAGAACCTAGAATATAACACATATTTTCAGTTGTTTCACACTTATTTGTTAAGTATTTAATTCCACATGTGTTAATTCATAGTTTTGATGCTTTCAGTGTGAATCTACAATTTTCATAGTCATGAAAAGAAGGAAAACACTTTGAATCAGAAGGTGTGTCCAAACCTTTGGTCTGTACTGTATATTTATACATTATTGTAAGATCACCCCTAAGCATTCATTTTTCCAAACTAAAAAACCCCAGGTTTAATAACCTGTCTTGGTATTGCATACCCCTCAGTCCTCTAATAACTTTGGTCGCTCTTCTCTGCAACCGCTCTAGTTCAGCTATGTCTTTCTTATACACCGGAGACCAGAATTTAACACAGTATTCTAAATGTGGTCACACTAGTGACTTGAATAGAAGTAAAATTATGTTCTCCTCATGAGCATCTATGGCTCTTTTAATGCATCGCATTATTTTATTTGCCTTTGCAACAGCTGCCTGAAACTAGTCACTAAATGTGAGTTTATCATCTACCCATACACCCAGGTCTTTTTCAGTGGTAGTTTTGCCCAGTGTTTTACAAGTAAGCACATAATTATACATTTTATTTCCTCTGTCCAAGTGCATGACCTTACATTTATCGCCATTAAAGCTCATTTGTCATTTATCAGCCCAAGTTTCTAGTTTACATAAATCCTCCTGTACTATAAAATTGTCCTCAGTATTGATTACCCTGCAGAGTTTAGTGTCATCTGCAAATATTGAGATTCTACTCTGTATGCCCCATACAAGGTCATTAATAAATGTCTTAAAAAGAAGCGGACCTAATATTGACCCCTGTATTACACCACTGTTAACTGTGACCCATTTTGAGTGTGTTCCATTAATAACCACCCTTTGTTTCCAATCCCTGAGCCAGTTCTTAACCCACTTACAAATATTTTCCCCTATTCCCATTGCTCTCATTTTATGTATCAACCTTTTGTGAGGCACCATATCAAAAACTTTTGAAAAGTTCATATACACCACATCCACTGCATTTCTTTGGTCCAGTCCAGAACTTACCACTTCATAGAAGCTTATCAGGTTAGTTTGACAGGAACAATCCATTGTAAACCCATGTTGATATTGGGTCATGAGGTTGTTTTTCTTCAGATACTCCAGTATAGCATCTCTAGAATTTTACCCACAGTAGAGGTTAAGCTTACTGGCCTATAATTTCCAAGTTCAGTTTTTGTCCCTTTTTTGAATATTGGCACCACATTTGCTATACACCAGTCCTGTGGTACAGACCCTGCTATTACACACAATTTGTTGAAGGAGCCAGCACCTCCTGCCGCGGTTACGCTGATACCAGTGTCCCTGGGGGCCCCCTAGAGTCAGAACTTCTCGCCTCCTTGCTGCGCACGCTGGAATCCTGGTGTCTGGTCTCCTGTATGCAGCACGACGTCTCGTCTAGTTTCAGTATCAAGTAGGAGCCGCACACAGGATTCTTTTTGCAGCCTTTATTATATATATTTATCTATATATATATATATATATATATTTATTATATATATATTTTATAAAGGCTGCAAAAAGAATCCTGTGTGTGGATCCTACTTGATACTGAAACTAGACCATGCTATTATGGAATCTTTAAGGATTAAAAATAATGTTTTTTTTATGATGATACATAGAAAGAAAAAGGTTTGGTACCGTGTTAGCCAGTTGAGAAAATGTTGATTGCTCTCAGTGTGAGAAACAAGATACAAATCTTGTAGTTGTGATACCTTTTAATGGCTAACAAAAATATAATAAATTATGTTATAAGGCGAGCTTTCGAGACGACTCAGGTCTCTTCATCACAGAGAAAAAGAAGAGAACCAACGTGGTCCCCTGGTGGTGACCTACAACCCACAGCTTGAGGTACTAAGGAAAACTGCCAGGAAACTTCATCATATCCTACACAAGGATGACCGTCTTAAAATAATATTCAAAGACCCTCCCTTGCTGTGCTACAGGCTTGATGCCCTCGGGTACACCAAAAGGAACTTATCCATGCAATGTGAAGAGCTGCAAGACCTGTGCTCACATAGAGACTAGAGACAGAATACAGATCCGAAACACACAGCAGGATTATAAGATTCCTGGGACTTTCACATGCTCCTCTTCCAATGTGGTATATTTAATTATGTGCACCATTTGCCCAGTAGGGTCTTTCTATGTTGGTGAGACTGGGCAGCGTCTAAGAGCAAGGATGAGGTCTCATCGTCACACAATTACACACGAAAAAAATCAATTTTCCAGTAGTGGAACATTTTTCTGGCCAGGGACATAACATTGATAATATGAAGGTTTTAATTTTGAGAGGTAATTTCAAATCCCAAAAACATCGAAGAGTCTGTGAATCCAAGCCAATTAGAAGTTTCACTTGTATATAGAATGGACTGAACATCGGTGATGGTTTTATGGCTCATTACCACATCTAAACAATGTTGTTCAAAGACATGGACACCAAGTTTTCTTATAATTTAGTGTCCTAAAGACTTTATTACCACTGGGCCTGCCTGACTGAAGATCCTCTCCAAGGCTGCTTTGTTTATTTTGCCAAACGTCCAGTCTTTGTAATGTTTATTTAGTCAAATGTCCAATCATTTTAGTTGTGCATGCATATATTTTGAGTTTCATTCAATATCTTGTCATACCATGCCTGATGAAGAGACCTGAGTCGTCTCAAAAGCTCGCCTTATAACATCATTTATTTTATTTTTGTTAGTCATTAAAAGGTATCACAACTACAAGATTTGTATCTTGTTTCTCAGACTGAGAGCAATCAACATTTTAATAAAATACATTTACACCATTAAAATAGTAATGGTGCAAATGATTTTATAATTTATTAGTCGCAGAAAATGGGACTATTTTATTGAATATTTAAAAAAAAAAAATGTAATCTGAAACAAAATAAATTCATTGTAGTAGTCGTCTGATAACTAATTCTGCTATGTTTAAGTTGTGTTCCCTTCCTTCCCCTTCTTTCATCAGCGTTACACATATCTATCTCAATTTGTGTACGTTCTGCTATCAGAAGTTGTTCCGTAATGGATGACTGCTCTCCTAACTGAAGTATAAATGTCACTAAATCGGACCTAATTAAAACATGGTGCCAACACCACCGTGTACAGCTGAGGGAAGAAGGAGAGAGGAAAAAAACTATTTTAATATTATACTGGGTAACATGTTTTAGCACTGTACCACAGAGCAAGGATCGGAAAGAAGGATTTGGAGTTAATTGATTCAGTGATTTCACAGTCGAAGGAGCAAAACTCACTCTGAAAGCACATAGAAGATAATGAGGTCTCACTGGTTGATAAGATAATCCCTAGAGCTCAGACTGTGAAGTAGTATCTAATGATAACATGGAAGAAGTAAAAATAAAGAAAGGTTAAAAAATATAAAATAAATTATTGTAGCAGGTAAATGGCGCTGCCTTCATCTAAAGAATCATGATTAGAGATGAAGAGCATCAGAGCAAGTAGATGATACTAAGAGAAAGCTAATGAGGAGCAGTCCCTGTTCACATTGCTCCACAGATTATATTTTGAAATAGTGCCACAATAATTCTCACCTTGGCAGGGAACCGAGAGGAAGCTTTCTGGATGGAGAACCATGACCTCAGCAACATCTATCTAAGGCTTATTTTTCACTGTCATCTTCATCTTTTTAGTTAACATGTAATAGTGTGTTGTGCCATGCATTGCAAACCGGATTCCTTGTCAAGCAAACACTGTCTTAATAAATCTTTACTTTGTTATAGTAGATCTTGGGAATTCTACATTTAGTACCTAATATATCATGTTAAAAGAAATAATTATCTATAGCCTCAAAATCTTAACCTTCCTGTACAGCTTTCCTGTAGAATATGATATCTTCTAGTTTTACACTTAGACCAGTGTTCTTTCATTTAGAACATGACTAGTAAGTCTTTTCAGGGTAAAAGTATAGATTCTATGCTATATTCTAAACCATCTGTTGCTGTATGATTGTGACTATGAAATAAAAGGATTTGTAGACAGACAACAAATTTTGATATCTCCTTAAGAAGCAGATGACTGATTACAGTGTTTTAGGACAACATTTGGAGCTCACTAATAGGGATGGGCGAACCCGAAATGTACGCCACCGTCCGAACACTGCTGACACATGCCTAAAATTATTGAGCACCGAGCAGTGGAGTGAATTACCCAAGAGTTAATGAGCGGCCCCGGAAGAAGATGCAGCAGGGAGACAGCAAGACGGGAGGACGTGTCGCAGGATCCGTAAGTATAGTTATAATGTTAATTAATAATTTTATGCTTTTTTTTACAGCCTCCCCCATCGCATCCCATATATGTAAAGTCCAAGCTTGGGGTTCAGACGCAACTTCGCATCATCTCTGGCCGCAAACTTGAACTTTACTATAAGCTCGGGCATACCCGTCGATCCCGGTCATCGATGGGTTCGCTCATCACTACTCACTAAGTGATATGTGAAAACATTGTAGCATGTTGGCCCCTTTTAGAACAAGGTTTGGTACTTTTTCCTTAAAAAAAATACTGACATTTTTTGCCTGCAATTTTTTACAAATCACTGAAAAAAAATTAAAAAAGCCAATGCTTTTAAATACAGTAAGACTTCTAGAAACAATAGGTGTTCATTAGGGAGCATGGTTTCACAGTTAGTGTTATTTGCTATTAAAATGTAGGAGCCTCAAATATCAATTGTCTTACAGAATTTTCATACATACAGTCATGTATCGGTATCCTTGAAATTGTTACAGAAAATGAATTATTTCTCCCAGAAAACTATTGCAATTTCACATGTATTACTATACACATCTTAATTTAGTTTGTGTATTGTAGTAGTTTGTGTAGAACAAAGAAAAAAGGCATATTGGACATAATTTCACACAAAACTGGACAAAATTGTTGGTACCTTTTCATAATTGGGGATAAAAAACTCTTTTCCAAGCATGTGATGCTTGTTCAAACTAATTTCTGGAAAGTTAGTGGTGTGAAAATCACACCTGAAACCAGATAAGAAGGGGAAAGGTTTAATCAATCTTTAGATTGCGTCTATGTGTGCCACATTGAGTATGAAGTTCAGAACTAGAAGAGAACTGTCTGAGAACTTGAAAACCAAAAATCTCAAGGTTGCAAGTTCATGTTCAGAGATCTTGATGTTCCCTTGTCTATAGTGCAAAAACATAATCAAATATTTAAAGCACTGTAGCTATTCTCCCCGCAAGTGGACAGCAGAAACAAATTGATGAAAGGTTAAAACAATGATGGATCTTCAGCCCCAATCAAGTTACAAGGAAATTCAAACTGCCCCTCATGCTCAGGGTGCTTCAGTGTCAGCACGAACTATTATTTGATATTTGAAATGAAACGCTATTGCAAGAGATATAGCAGGACACTACTGCTGACACAGATATGTTAAAAATAGTGATGAGCGAGTAGTAAGATATTCAGATTTGGATAGCTCTAATGGAATGCTTTGAAATGCTTAAAGGGACTCTGTCAAGTGATTTCATACTAATACTATCCTTGAATTGTACTTCAACAGGAAAAAGGAACCCTTTTTCTATAGGAATGATTTCAAGAAATTATCTCAAGATACAAATACATTTCCAAATCTTTATTCATACTTCATAATTTCAACTATTAAAATATTAAAACATTAAACCAGAACATTCCCTCTTAAGGGATCCATATATTTCAGCAACAGTAGTATATATTACATAGTGCATGAATAAAAAAATGTATACACTTAACAAGTCTTCTTATAGCCACAGTATAACATCTATCCTCTATTAATGTTATCTCTACTACTGGCAGGATCCAATGAACATAGAACATATATAGGCAGGAGCTATCAACTTATTCTCATACTTCTTAAACCACCAGTAACCTCACTCTCACTGAGGCTATAAGTGTCTCATACAGTAACACTGAGCAGTTGTAAGCCAGCTATCACCACCTCCCTAATCATCAATCTATAACAGGCCAGATCCCTTTGAGTTTTTAAGACTTGTGGATCAACTCTTTCCCTGACAGGCCCCACAGCCATTAGAGTCATCCAGTCAGCAAGATGTAATGCCCCTGGCCATGTTTGATTGTCCAGGATTCAATGGTGATATGCACTCTGTTCCACACAGAGCTTTCCAAGGAGTGGGTGATATTGTCTGTGACATCCTGGTATAGCGTAAGCACAGCTTTCTTAGAGAAGTAATGGCAACTGGGCAACTGGTACTGGGAGACTACAATTGCCATCATCTTTCAGAAATCATCTGTATCCACCATGCGGAAAAGCAGCATCTCCACCAAATTGGAGATGATGAAGTTCAAGCTCTTAGCTTTGGGATGTGTTGGGATGTGTCGCAGAAAATAATCTTTTACTTGACTACAACTGCAGGTCTAAAGACTGGCTGCTGTGCAGATAGAGGAGGGTGTGGGGTGTAAATGACAAACTGTTGAATTGTTAGGGGGGTGCAGACAGAGATGTTATGGTGGATTGACAAAGAAATGAAGTGCTCATTTTCGGTGATCGGTCAAAAACAGCAGGTGTGTACACTTCCGTACCAGCTAACGGGCTCTTACCCTGACTGTAACAAATAAACAAGCTGAGGTTTTGCGGCCGTGCCACGGTGACGAAGGAGGAAGAAACAGCAGATGCAGTAAATATGGTGGATGGTCTTTGGTGAGGCCCAGTAGGCCCTGTTTTAGCATTGTAACTATGAGAGAATAACACATGTTACTGGCCCATTTGCCAGTGGATGCATGTTGTAATCAAATATAGTTTTTTTGCCTCAACTCAATTTTTTTTTTAAAAGTTGTTAAATAATGTGAGTTGGGTTATCCTATGTGGTCTCAGAAAGGTCCAGGTTAGGCAACCCTTGACACCCCTAAAAACTGTAGACCCGTGATCGCTGCTCTCAAGAGCCAGAGATGTGGCAAAGGATTGCTACACTTAGTCTCTGTGCGGTAAGCTACAACCTAACCTCCTCATCTTCTTTCTCCTCAACTTCTTTTGTTGATCTACTCAGCTGTGCTACTCTGGTTTTATATCAAATGGGTTCTCAAATCTCATTATCATCTTCTCTGTTGTCCCACTCCTCACCCTGAGTGTCACCCTCTATCTTTTCTTGCCCTGAACACACAGAAAAGTGAAGATGCTCCTCAGATATCTGAGTCTAATCATCATCACCTCAATCCCAGGGGAGTAACGTCTGTGGACTAGGCGCTACTTCATCCATCCCCCGATCCAAGTCAAAAATATTTTGGGTATTAGTGCAGATACTTTCCTTCTCTTGAGTCTTTGAAGCTGTCAACATCTCTGTAGAATATCTAGAGGGTTGATAATGTGCACATAGGGTCTTATCCTTTATAGGCAGGTAAATGTAAAAAAATCAGATTTGCTCACCTGGTCCGGTTGTGTAGCACACAACCAGTGTAATCGCTCAAACAATGCAGCTGCTGCAGGGACTGTACTTCCACAAGGTGCGGTGCTGTGATCAGGTATTTTGGACAAAGTACCTTGATGTCCGCGCTGCTGCCAGAGAGGAAAATACACCAATGACACTGGAACGTCTGAGTACTGGTAGTAGAGGTTTATTTCCAACGCGTTTCGGAGCCACGTACTTCGTCCAAAATACCTGAACATCTCTGTAGACTCACTGATCTGTGTTTCCCCGCAGCTAGTTGGGCCGTTGGAGAGTTGTGACATGGGAGAAACATGAGTAAATGGGGTGCAACCTATGAGGACTATACTGTATATGATGTTGAGGTGGAGGAGGAAAGGCCACTTGACGCAGCATTTGCAATGAACTGTAAGAGAAGGTCTCTCTGGGCCTCATCTTCAAGTCAAATATTGCTTTGCTGCCAAAGAAAGAGACTGGAATAGCCCACCCTATAACAGAAGTTGTCACTTTGCTTTTAATACGACAATCCATTATGTGGTAACAACTGCTTTCATTAGCATTAGCAGTAGCACCAACCCTACATACACCTCGAACACCAAGCCTATTCCACCTTACACCACACCGATTCCCCTTTCCACCACGACCTTGAGATATCCCACTTATGTTTAATGAGCACAGATTTTGAAAGCAGTTTGTCAGAGAATTTGCAAATATAGTGCAAAACAAAAACTACATGGAAAATACACTCAGGTGATCATATACACAAAGATACTACTGAATTATTGCAGCATGGACAGTTGCAAATATGTGGTAATCCAAGGCATTACGGGAATGCCCTAGTAACAATATTTTCAAGTAGTGAAATTTCAATAACCAATTGTAGACGTAATTAGATGTAGCAATGCAGGTTATTATAGACCTCATGTGAATGCGAGCCACTGCCAACACATAAAGTGAAAATACTAACCTAAACGTCATATCACCTAAGAACAAAAGTTAAGTATTACTTACCCACATTGTGCCAAAATACCACACCTTCCACCAACTTTAACATATTTTTTGCACATAAAGCTTTCTCAGGCGGCGTGGTTGTAATCATCCCCATAGACTCATACATATCTGGCTGGTCCAATCATATGATCAGGGTACAGTCAGTCCCAGGACAATTCTTGTCATGTGTGGAACAAGGACCCATTTCCTTCTATTATTAGTCAAGCCAGTCTGTAACCTTGGCAAGGACGTATCATATCACATATTGGGCATAAAAACAATACAAATCAGATCAGAGGCATGAGAATAGAGAGCAGTATTGCAATTAGTGGCTCAGTGATTTACTGCAGATCAAACTATTTAGAAAAAACATTTGAACCTGGCAAAGTTCAAAAGATTCGATAATTTACTTGAATGATAGTTTTTTTTAGCATTCAATACACTAAAATATTTCTTTATTTATGGTTCTTTAGCCATATTGTGTTTGGAAGACATATTGGCCCTATCCAAATGCAAGTAACCTCTAAAAGGTATAATGATCTTCTCCAAAGTGTCATCAGAATTCGAGCTGAGTAATCAAAGTATGAACTGAAAGTCGAATGCCCTGGAAAGTATAGTCTGATAATATTGTTGTGCAGATGTTCTAGTTTTCTCTATATCATATCCTGAAGTTGATAATAAGATCAACTGAAGACATTTTTGCCATTATCTTTCTCCTTTCTGCTGAAAAACATTTCATAAGTGTATTGGCTTCTCTGTGATAAATTGTAATGAGGGTGAAGAGTTTTGGGATTGCAAGTCATGGAAGAAATATTTTTCAATCATTGTAATGTTGCTTTTGTCTTATCTAAAAGTGTACTGGAAGTATTCTTTTACATTTGAATTCTCATAGATGGATATTACTGTGTATCAAAACTTCCACTAATCATCATCATCTTGACATACTGTTATCTACTTGTTTGATACAATTAAATAATTTGCTATTGTATACTTTTATCATTTATGGACTGTTTACATGTATTCATATATTTATTTGTATTTATTATATTTATTTGCATAGCACCAATAATTGCACAACGCAATACAGACATCATCATGAATGTCCCTATTGGGGCTCACAATCTAAACTCTCTATCAGGATTAGTGATGAGCCACCACCTCAATGTTCGAATTCGGTTTGACTCGTCAAATTAGTGATTTGTTCGTCAAATGTTAGTCGAATGTTTGTCGAACACAGCGAACCTCATTGAAATCAATGGCAGGCTAAAGCAAACACATAGAAATCACCTTCAAAGGTATCCAAAAGCTGCCAAACAACTCAGATTGGACAACAAACACCAGAAAAAGTGACAACAATCCAAACACAGTACAAATAGTCAGAGGAAATGTGGAATTAGTTTTCCACATTAAGTAAAAAGAGGTGGAAGAGTAAAAGGAGAATGAGACACATGGGTGAGGTATGGGCATGTCACACCCTTCTTAAATCATGTAAAACATAGCAAGGGGACCCCAGTAAGAATCCTCACTCTTTTCAAAGGGTCCCACCTACAGCAAAATAGCATCAATTGTCCCAGACCAAAAATTGCTGAATGACCCAGCCTGCATGCTTGGCACAGGGTCTGGAATAGGACCTGGCCTAGC
Source organism: Allobates femoralis (assembly GCA_033576535.1). NCBI lineage: Eukaryota > Metazoa > Chordata > Amphibia > Anura > Aromobatidae > Allobates > Allobates femoralis. Next base: position 200,184,852 of record JARQOC010000002.1, read on the forward strand.
ATTTCAAGGTTAAACATTGCTCAGCAACTACCGTATATACTCGTGTATAAGCCGAGTTTTTCAGCCCAAAGATTGGGCTGAAATGTCCCCCCTTCGGCTTATACACGAGTCACTATACAGGGTGAGTGGGGTGGGGGCTGTGTCGGGCTGGGGAGGCAGGAGGAGGCGGTGGGGATACTGTATATTGAGCGGCCCGTCACGTGGGCCCGCTCATTACATATGCACTGCATCCCCCTGTCAATCAGCGCCAGGGGGAGCAATGCATATCGGTAGATAATGCCCCCCAAACTGCTGGCACACGTCCCCCCCTGTTGTAAGGCCCCTCCTGCTGAATACTTACCATCCCTGGTCTTCAGCAGCACCTCCGCGCCGGTCCTCTGTGCTCCGGTCCTCCATGGTACTGTCCTCTGTGCTCCGTTCCCCAGCTGTATCATGTGACCGGCCTGGTCGCAGAAGCGATGACGTCATCGCTTCTGCGACGCGCGGGGACCCCGGATGCAGCCGTGGACGGCAGCACAGAGGACGAGACCAAGGTGGACCGGAGCACAGAGGACCGGCGCGGAGGTGCTGCTGAAGACCAGGGATGGTAAGTAATCAGCAGGGGGGGCCTTACAACATGGGGGGACGTGTGCCAGCATTTGTGTGGGGTTGCAATACCACTGGGGCTGCTGTATACACCACTGGGGCTGCAATACCACTGGGGCTGCTGTATATAGGGGCTGCAATACCACTGGGGCTGCAATACTACTGGGGCTGCTGTATATAGAGGCTGCTGTATACACCACTGGGGCTGCAATACCACTGGGGCTGCTGTATATAGGGGCTGCAATACCACTGGGGCTGCTGTATATAGGGGCTGCTGTATACACCACTGGGGCTGCAATACCACTGGGGCTGCTGTATATAGGGGCTGCAATACCACTGGGGCTGCTGTATATAGGGGCTGCTGTATACACCACTGGGGCTGCAATACCACTGGGGCTGCTGTATATAGGGTCTGCAATACCACTGGGGCTGCAATACCACTGGGGCTGCTGTATACACCACTGGGGCTGCAATACCACTGGGGCTGCTGTATATAGGGGCTGAAATACCACTGGGGCTGCTGTATATACCACTGGGAGCTGCTATATACCACTGGGGGCTGCTGTATATCATACTGCTGGGGCCTGTATACCACTGCTGGGGGCTGTATACCTGTGCTGGGGTCCACCCTCGGCTTATACGCGAGTCAATAGATTTTCCCAGGTTTTGGGGCAAAAGTAGGGGGTCGGCTTATACACGGGTCGGCTTATACACGAGTATATACGGTATACGTTTTGTGGAGTATTACAGTAAAAACTAGGGAGGTAGGTCAATGACCTGAATAGGCCAAGTGGGCTGGATCCCCTCGAAGCTCATGCAAGCGCTCCCCTCAATGTTATGCCCCCCCGCACACAGGTGCCACCAACATCAGTTTCATGGAATATTACAGGAAAAAATAGGGAGGTAAGATACCTGTTTAGGCCTAGTAGGCTGGATAAACTCAAAGCTTGTGCAAGCACTCCCATCAAAGTTATGCCCCGTCACACACAAGTGGGACCACTATCAGTTTCGTGGATTACTGAAGGAAATAAGAGAGAGGTAGGTAAGTGACCTGTTTGGGTCTAGTGGGCCAGATAAATTCAAAGCTCATGCAAGAGTTCCCATCAATGATATACCTTGCCACACACCGGTGGGACCACCAACAGTTTCGTGGAGTACTACAGGAAATAATAGAGACGTAGGTCAGAGACCTGTTTGGGCCTAGTAGGCCGGATAAACTCAAAGCTCATGCAAGCAATCCCATCAAAGTTATGCCCCGCCACACACAGGTGGGAACACTATCAGGTTTGTTGATTACTACAGGTAAAAAAAGAGGTTGGTAAGTGACCTGTTTGGGTCTAGTGGGCCAGAAAAATTCAAAGCTCATGCAAGCATTACCATTATTCATATGACCCGCTACACACTGATGAAATCATCATTAGTTTTGTGGAATACTACAGGAAATAATGGAGAGGTAGGTCAGAGACCTTTTGGGCATAGAGGGGCACATGAATTCAAAACTCTTGCAAGCGTTCCAATCAATGATATGCCCTGTCACACACAGGTGGGACCAGGGCCGCTTCCTTCCCTTCTTGCCTGCTGGCCACCGCTTGCTGCCGCCTGCCTCCACAACAAGAAGGTATGTGCACATACCAGACTGCTAGCACCACCAACCAACCACCCACCCACCCCCGCTCTTAAATCTTCAATCCCGCCGCCAGACTACTAGCATTCCCAAGCCGCTCTTTAATCCCGCCATCGGACTGCTAGCAACCCCCCCCCATTCTCCGCCTCAGTCGGCGGGGAGGTCTAGTTCACCCCTGGGTGGAGCCACCATTAGTTTTGTGGAGTACTACAGCAAATAATGAAGAGGTAGGTCAGAGACCTGTTTGGGCCTAGTAAGCCAGATAAAGTTCAAGCTTATGCAAGCGTTCCCATCAGTGATTTGCCCTGCCACACACAGGTGGGACCACCATTAGTTTTGTGGAGTACTGCAGGAAATAATGTAGATGTAGGTCAGAGACCTGTTTGGCCCTACTGGGCCACATGAAGTCAAAGCTCATGCAAGGGTTCCCATCAATGATATACCCTCCCACACACCGGTGGGACCACCATTAGTTTTGTGGAGAACTACATGAAATAATAGAGAGGAAGGTCAGAGACCTGTTTGGGCCTAGTAGGCCAGAAAAAGTCAAAGCTCATGCAAGGGTTCCTATCAATGATATGCACCACCACGCACAAGTGGGACCACCATTAGGTTAGTGGAGTACTACAGGAAATAATGTAGAGGTAGGTCAGAGACCTGTTTGGGCCTAGTAGGCCGGATAAAGTCAAAGCTCATGCAAGCGTTACCATCATTGATATGCCCTGCCACGCACAGGTGGAACCACCATTAGCTTCGTGGAGTACTACAGGAAATAATGTAGAGGTAGGTCAGAGACCTGTTTTGGCCTAGAGGGCCACATTAAATCAAAGCTCATGCAAGCGTTTCCATCAATGATTTGCCCTGCCACACACAGGTGGGACCACCATTAGTTTTGTGGAGTACTACAGGAAATAATGTAGTGGTAGGTTAGAGACCTGTTTGGCCCTACTGGGCCACATGAAGTCAAAGCTCATGCAAGGGTTCCCATCAATGATATACCCTGCCACACACCGGTGGGACCACCATCAGTTTTGTGGAGAACTACATGAAATAATAGAGAGGAAGGTCGGAGACCTGTTTGGGCCTAGTAGGCCAGATAAAGTCAAAGCTCATGCAAGGGTTCCTATCAATGATATGCACCGCCAAGCACAAGTGGGACCACCATTAGGTTAGTGAAGTACTACAGGAAATAATGTAGAGGTTGGTCAGAGACCTGTTTGGGCCTAGTAGGCCGGATAAAGTCAAAGCTCATGCAAGCGCTTCCATCAATGATTTGCCCTGCCACACACAGGTGGGACCACCATTAGTTTTGTAAAATACTAGAGGACATAATGTAGATGTAGGTCAGAGACCTGTTTGGGCCTAGAGGGCCACATGAAGTCAAAGCTCATGCAAGCATTTCCATCAATGATTTTCCCTGCCACACACCGGTGGGACCACCAACAGTTTTGTGGAGTACTACAGGAAATAATAGAGAGATAGGTCAGAGACCTGTTTGGGCCTAGTAGGCTGGATAAAGTCAAAGCTCATGCAAGCATTACCATCAATGATAAGCACCGCCACACACAGGCGGGACCACCATTAGTTTTGTGGCGTACTGCAGGAAATAATGTAGATGTAGGTCAGAGACCTGTTTGGGCCTACAGGGCCACATGAAGTCAAAGTTCATGCAAGGGTTCCTATCAATGATATACCCTGCCACACACCGGTGGGACCACCATTAGTTTTGTGGAGAACTACATGAAATAATAGAGAGGTAGGTCAGAGACCTGTTTGGGCCTAGTAGGCCAGATAAAGTCAAAGTTCATGCAAGGGTTCCCATCAATGATATGCACCGCCATGCACAGGTGGGACCACCATTAGGTTCATGGAGTATTACAGGAAATAATGTAGAGGTAGGTCAGAGACCTGTTTGGGCCTAGTAGGCCAGATAAACTCAAAGCTTGTGCAAGCGTTCCCATCAAAGGTATACCCCGCAACACACACGTGGGAACACTATCAGTTTTGTGGATTACTACAGGAAATAATATAAATTAAAAGAGAAAGGAAGCGCACATAGAGTAGTATTGTTATTATACAGGTCCCTCAGACCCAAATGGTTAAACTCACCTGATGATGCCCTGAAGAAGTGGCTGTGTGCCATGAAACACGTGTAGGCAAAATAAACGGAGTGGGTGATTTACTCTGTTTTTATCCTTGTGGTCAGCACGGCATTTTGATTCCAGCTCTTTATCACTGTTTTCTGTATTCTACAGGAAATAATAGAGATAGGTAAGTGACTTGATTAGGCCTAGTGGACAGGGGAGAGTAACCAAACAATGCTTTTAGGCAATCAAAAGTGGTGGATGTGAATACAGCTAATTTGTTCATCACTGGTTCGATCGACAAAAAATGTTCAGAAACAGGGGCAAGAGTGTCAAGGATAGGTATTGAGCTCAGAGGGCCCTACTCAAGTCAAGTAAAAAACAGCAAGGAGACCCCACTACAGTCTCTATTTTTTTTTATAAAATTAGGAACAGCCACCATTTAAGTGGTATCAATTGCCCCAGAGTAGAAATACGGAAATGTGGAGTTTAATGCAGCACATTGTAAAGTATACAACCGTTCAGTCTCCACAGGCTGACACAGGGGTGGCAAAGTTCTTGCGAATCCATGACTTGTTCATTTTGATAAATATTAGTCTGTCTACACTGTCATAAGACAGACGCATGCGCTTATCCGTTATAACAATACCAGCAGTGCTGAAGACACGTTCAGAGAGAACGCTGGCTGCGGGGCATGACAAAATGTCCAAGGCATGAGTGGCAACCTCAGGCCATTTTTCCCGTTTGGAAGCCCAAAATTAACAAGGGTCTAGTTGCCCAGTCTTGGCATCGATATTGAGCTGTATATACTCCTGAACCATCCCCTCTAGGAGTTCACTATGTGTCAGACTAGTTCTCTCTTTTGGTGTTGCAAAGGATGGTGTAAATAATTGGTGAAATTATTCCACAAAATTGCTGTTACTTGATAGACTGTTACTGCTAACGTTTGAGTGATGATGATGATGAAGAATCGACGTTCTCAGGGTTGGAAAGTTAGAACTGCGATATTCACTACGTGCTCCACTGGTGTTTTGTGTATAACAAGATCTACAATTAAGTAAAAGTTTCTGTTGATACTCCTACATGCATGAATCCCTTTCCAGGGCTGGAATCATTTGGTCAAATTTACTCTTGTACCGGGGATCTAAGAGTGTGGCAATGCAGTAGTCGGCATTACTTCGGATTCTAACAATCCGTGGATCATGTTGCAGGTAGTGCAGCGAGAAGGAACTAATGTGTCTTGCGCATCCAGGAGGACCAAGTCCTTGTTGTGTTGGTGGCAGTGAGAAAATATTCATGCTTCCTTCCTCTGCTTTCTCCCCCCAACCTCGCACAACAGAAATGTAATCCAGATCTCCCTCATCTGCTGAGTCTTCCATGCCCATCGCCTCTTCGTACTCCATTTCTTCCTCAGCTCCTGCACCTTCATCAACAGTTTGACTGGTACCATGTGTCCTCGTTAATCCCTCTCGCCCACTCTCCCTTGCTAGCCACCTTGGTGCTGCCGACCATCTGGACCTTTAAGATCATGTTATCCCTTCCACATAAGCCTCCTCCTGTACTTCCTCCCCTTCCTCTTGGCCCACCACCTGACTCCGAATACCAGCTAAAGTATGCTCCAGCATGTACATGACAGGAATTATCATGCTGATAATCGCATCATCAGCGCTAAACATCTTAGTATCCATTTCAAAACTCTGCAGAAGGGTGCAGAGGTCCTTGATGTGAGACCACTCCAGCAGCATGATTTGTCCCACCTCTGGATCGCGTTGGACTAGGCTATAAGTCATAACATACTGCCACAGGCGCTGCAACATGTGAAGCATGGAATTCCATCGTGTTGGCACATCGCATTTCAGTCGGTAAACAGGCAGGCCGAACAACTTCTGTAGAGATGCAAGTCGTTGAGCTGGAGGATGCAAACGGTGAAAGTGAGCACACAGCGACCGTGCCCTGTGCAGAAGCGCATCTAGGCCGGGATAGTGAGCTAGAAACTGCTGGACCACTAGGTTAAAGACATGAGGCACGTGTGTTACCTTGCCCTGGTTTACAGCATTGTCGCACATGGCGTTCCCTGGCTGCAGTTTCAGTGGAGACAACCATTCATTAAACTCTGTGTCCAGAGCTGACCACAACTCCTCAGCTGTGTGACTCACATTTCCCAGACATTTTAATGTAAACACCACCTGATGGCGTTGAGCCCTGCTGCCAATATAGTAAGGAGGTGTGCTGGATTCCGTCTGAGCAGTTTGAATGCGGGTCACATTATCAAACAGACTTTGGGTGCAGGTGGAGGACCTAGAAGAGGTGGAGGAGGCAGGAGCAGTGGAGAAACATCTAGATACAGAGGTTTGACGTGCAGCCCGTGGGAATGGCAAGACTTGTAGAGCAGCCCTTTCTCCTGCTGTCACCATAGTCACTCAGTGCCCAGTCAGCAACATGTAACGCCCCTGTCCATGCTTACTCGTCCAAGTGTCAGTGGTGAATTGCACCCTGTCTCACACAGATTCTCTTAAGGAAGCCATGATTTTGTGTGCGACATGCTGGTGTAGCGCACGCACAGCTTTCTTTGAGAAGTAGTGGCGACTGGGCATCTTGTACTGGGTGACTGCCATAAGGACTCGAAAATCCGCTGTTTCCACCAGACAGAAAGGCAGCATTTCCGTAGCCAACAGCTTGCAGATGGTGAAATTCAATCTCTTAGCTTTGGCATGGGTAGGAAGAAATGGTCTTTTACTTGTCCAAATCTGAGGGACTGAGGGCTGGCTGCTATGCTGAGACAGGGTTGAGTAGGGTGTTCCAGACAAACTGCTGGTCTGTGAGGGAGGTGCAGGAGGACTTATTTCGTCGCATTCAAGAAAACGTGGTGTCATGAAAAGGTGGTGCTATCGATGTCTGACAGCGCTAAACACCAGCAGGTTTTTCCAGTTCCAAAACAGCTGACGACTTGTCAATCACATTGGCTGTAGCAGGTAAAGAGGTGGAAGTTCTGCGTCCAAAAGCCTGTCTGACAGCTGTCTCCATAGTCACAGAGGATGAAGAGGCCGCAGATACACTTGATGGGGCAGACGGTGGTTGGCCAGGCCCGCTAGGCAGCATTGTAGCACAGTGAGCTTCCCACTGTGACTTATGCTTCATGTCCATGTGACGGTTCATGCATGAAATACTCAAACTATTGATTTTTTAACCTCTACTCAGTTTTTGTTTACAAATTTGGCAGATAACATAAGTTGGGTCATCCTTTGCGTTTTGAAAAAAGGCCCAGACTAGACAAGGCTTAGCAGCCATGCGACCTGCAGAGCCACCATGACTTCGGCACAAAGGCAGAGTTGTGATTGAGGACGCAGTTGTTGACGTGCTTCCAGGACTCCGTCTCTGTCTAGGAAGCCGCAACCTAACCTTGTCACTAGCATCCTTCTCCACCTACTCTGATGAGCTCATCAACTGCCTGTTTGTGGGTTGACAGTAAGTGGGATCTCCAACCCCATCATCACCCTGTGTGTTCTCGCACTCGTCTTCCTCAGAGCCAACCTCTTCCTGCCCTGAGCGCAAAGTCAAGTTGTCAGTACAATGAGGTATCTGAGTCTCATCATCATCTGCCTCATTGTCTCCACCAACAGGGTTTACAGTTTGGGAATGAAGGTCTACATTATGCTCGGATCCTTGTTCATCTAGGCCTGGATCCAACTCACAAAGAATTTGGGCATCAGTGAAAATCTTTTCCTCGTTTTCGCTCAGTGAAGCTTTGGAGCAGATCTCTCATTCCCAAGCTATAGTATGAGTGAACAGCTCTGCAGACTCACTAATCTGTGTTTCCCCATTTTCAATAGGGCGTCTGGAGACTTGTGAGCTGTGAGTAAGCAAGTGCAATTGGGGTGACACCTCTGAGGACTGGAGTGTTTGTGTTGTTGAAGTTGAGGTGAAGAAGAGCCCACTTAATGGAGCGCTTGATATCCATTGAAGCACCTGCTGTTTTTGGGCCTCATCTTCAAGTTTTAGCGATGCTATGCTGCATAAGAAAAGAGATGATATCAGATCGTCCACGAAAAGAAGTAGACATTTTAGTTTGACTTAAAGACTGTATTTGTTCACCAGATGTTTCTATTACTTTAGCACGTACCACACGGACAGAAAGATTTTTACACTTTCCAACATGCCTATTCCCCTTTCCACCATCAGCAGACGTTTTACCACTAATTTTGGAGGGTAATTAATTGGCAACTCTGTAGTTTTTGGTACAAAAAACAATGGATGCAAACCTAGCAGAGCTGAGTGGCCAAACAGTGGTATTAGCCTAAATAGGTTTTGGTTATTCGTTTTTGCAGATGTAAAACAGTGGTACTAGCATCAATAGTTTTGGTAACTAGTTTTGGGCAGATGCAATACAAAAGTATTTTCCGCACTGTGTGGTGGTACTTTTCAAAACAATACAGAAATACAGCTACATAGTCAAACTGTGGTACTAGCGTAAATAGTTTTGGTAACTAGTTTTGGGCAGATGCAATACAAAAGTGTTGTCTGTGCTGTGTGGCGGTACTTGTCAAAAGAACTCTGGAGTACAGCTATGTTGTAAAACACTTGTACTAATGTAAATAGCTTTGGTAACTAGTTTTGGGCAGATGCAATACAAAAGTGTTGTTTACGCTGGGTGGCGGGTACTTTTCAAAAGAACACTGAAGTACAGCTACATAGTAAAACAGTGGTAATAGTTTAAATAGTGTGGTTATGCGACCCTGATGTGTCCCCTGACTGGTATACAGCACATGGGGGTTGCATCTTTTCCTCTGTGGCAGCAATCACAGGGTTAACAGCAGTGAGATCTGAGCTGAGTGCTCATTGAAAGCACTGACACCCACCTGTGATGGGATAGGAGATTATATGAGCTGCCCTCATCTGAGGAGTGGGTGAGAACAGGAGGAGCTGCTGTGTGAAGCTAACACAGCCTGGGAGCTCTCTCAGAGAGGACGTTCATGAGACTAATGAGCGGACGGTGAGAAGGGAGAGGTTGTGTGCGGACAACATAGCCTAACTGAAAGGATTAAACTGTGAAATGCTTGACTCTACCAAAAATTGAGAACAGGGTGCACAGAGAAAATAGTCAAAATATTATAGATGAACTCTGGCACACCAAAAATAAAAGAAATGGAGTCACTTAGTGCTGCTCAAAAAAAGCTTTTAATAAATGTTCAGCATTTGATCACAAACTTTGAAGTCACAATTGTTGAAAAAAAAAAAAAAAACTTTTTTCGGCTTGGCAGCCTTCATCAGTTATACAACTATGTCAAAAAGATATAAAGAAAACAATGAGTACAAATCCATTGTATAGCAATATAAGAAATTATAACAGTACCAGTGCAATCTCCTAGCCGAATACTGTAAAAATATAACAGAGTACAATGAAATACATGCTTATTTCATGCAGACAATGTATCACAGGCAGTACTAGCTGTATGAACCTGCATACCTGTGATCAATCGAAGTGATGATATGTGATCAATAATGTCACAGGTTGAAAAGTAGAGATGAGCGATGTTCGACTCGAATAGTTCGCCAATCTCAAATTCGAGTCGATTTTGGCGCTATTCGAGTCATTCACCGAATTCGAACAATTTGGTTCCAATTCGGCAAATTTCGAACATGTTCGATTTTGGTTCGAAAATGCGACAGATGCGGTCAGAAAACCGCATCTGCCGCATTTTGAGCCAAAATAAACATTCCCTAGTCCGACTCTTAGGGACTGCATCTCCCAGACCGGAGTCAAGCCGCTAGCTGACTTTCCTAATATAGCACATACATCCCAAAGTTCTTGGTTTAAATATGCTAGATTGTGTAGTTATGTGAGATCTTTGACATTCTCATCCCTTATTAGACCCTTGACAGATTTTGAACAGTTATGCATCAAGCGGACATACATACCTCACTCTATTTCAGTGATCTATAATATCTTTCATACACATAGGAATACAGATACGAGGGAGAGACCTAGGTTTGTGGACAGATGGGAGGAGGACCTAAATAAAACTTTATCTGTCCTGGACTGGGGGAAAATCTATATTTCCACATATGGGGCATCCCTCTCCGCGCTATCTCAGGAGAGGAATTACAAGGTGATGGCGAGGTGGTATAGGTGCCCTGCTGACGTACACCGGGTGTTTCCGGACGCCTCGGACCGATGCTGGCGATGCCTGGAGGAAGTGGGCTCCTACACCCACGTGTGGTGGGGATGTCCACTGATATCCTCCTTTTGGAAAGATGTGAATGACCTTTATACACGAGTAACGGCTCTCAAGATATCTTTCACCATAGAAATGGCTCTGCTAAATCTCCACCCTATGTCATCCAAGGGCTTTAAGAGGGGGTTGTTACGGTTCTTCCTGACCGCAGCCAGGCGTCTTATACCCCGGTGGTGGAAGAAGACCAGACATCCCTCAAGATGGGAATTGGTTGCAGAACTCAATGAGGTGTGCAGGATGGAAGAATTGGCGTCTCACGCCTCGCGAGACCCCGGTTGCCTGGAAAGACACCGTGAATGATGGTCCTCTTGGTTAATATTTAGAGATTCTAAGGATCTTACATCCTGGGTTTCATTTATAGAATGAGACCACGAGTATTCAAAACAAGCAAGGTATCTGATCGAGCTAGGTTTTAAATCTGACCATGTATGACTGCGAGACACTCGGCAATACTACCCCTTTCCCACCCTTTACCCCTCTCTTGTTTAACCCCTTTTATGTCTTGTTAAATGTGGCTTATTTTGATTTCTAACACAGTAGTGCATTTAGAAGTTTTTCGGCAAACAGGCTGGTCAGCCATACAGATTGGGATGGTTGTTAAGATATAGAAATTGATTCTGACCACGGAAAGCATTGATGTTTTATAAAAGAAATCAAGAATATATTGTTATGTCAACAATAACTTTTTATAGAAGGTTTATATGTATGATGTTACATCTTGTTAAATACATGGTTATGTTGGTATTGACCTGTATATGCCATAAAAGAATAAAATTTGATTTGAGAAAATAAACATTCCCTAGAAGAAAGAAAGTGTTAAAAATAAAAAAATAATCAATGCTAACCTGTCCGCGGTCCACCGAAGCCTCCGGCAAGGTCCTGTGGCTTCTAGGACCTGTGGTGACGTCATGTTCTCGCGCGAACTCCGGTCACGTGACCGGAGTTCCCCCGAGAACGTGACGTCACCACAGATCCTGGAAGCACAGGACCTTGCCGGAAAGCTTAAAATAGATATTTTTATGTTTCGGACCCTTTCTTTAAGTAACTTTTACTTAAAGAAAGGGTCCGAATCATAAAAATATCTATTTTAAGCTTTCCGGCAAGGTCCTGTGCTTCCAGGACCTGTGGTGACGTCACGTTCTCGCGGGAACTCCGGTCACGTGACCGGAGTTCCCGCGAGAACATGACATCACCACAGGTCCTATTAGCAATAGGACCTTGCCGGAAAGCGTAAAATAGATATTTTTATGATTCGGACCCTTTCTTTTACTTAAAGAAAGGGTCCGAATCATAAAAATATCTATTTTAAGCTTTCCGGCAAGGTCCTGTGCTTCCAGGACCTGTGGTGACGTCACGTTCTCGCGGGAACTCCGGTCACGTGACCGGAGTTCCCGCGAGAACATGACATCACCACAGGTCCTATTAGCAATAGGACCTTGCCGGAAAGCGTAAAATAGATATTTTTATGATTCGGACCCTTTCTTTTACTTAAAGAAAGGGTCCGAATCATAAAAATATCTAGTTTACGCTTTCCGGCAAGGTCCTATTGCTTCCAGGACCTGTGGTGACGTCACGTTCTCGCGGGAACTCCGGTCACGTGACCGGAGTTCCCGCGAGAACGTGACGTCACCACAGGTCCTGGAAGCCACAGGACCTTGCAGGAAAGCTTAAAATAGATATTTTTATGTTTCGGACCCTTTCTTTAAGTAAAAGAAAGGGTCCGAATCATAAAAATATCTATTTTACGCTTTCCGGCAAGGTCTTGTGCTTCCAGGACCTGTGGTGACGTCACGTTCTCGCAGAACTCCGGTCATGTGACCGGAGTTCGCGTGAGAACATGACGTCACCACAGGTCCTAGAAGCCGCAGGACCTTGCCAGAGGCTTCGGTGGACCGCGGACAGGTGAGCATTGATTATTTTTTTATTTTTAACACTTTCTTTCACTTTTTTTCACTTCCACAATGTATGTACCGTATATATATTGTGGAAGTGAAAATGCCCCACAGGCCCGGTTTGTTCGTTTTCTGGGGTGTTCGACGGTGTTCATCGAGCATTCGACGAACATTCGTCGAACACCCCATCGATTTGACGAATCGAATCGAATTCGAACACCGGGGTGGTGGCTCATCTCTATTGAAAAGCAAAGAATACCATCCAGGAGAAATAGTTCATATATAATCCTGTATAGAAAATATATTGGTATAAACACCTGAGATGTATAGAAAAACAGACTGATGTAAGGAAAAACCGGACCCCAACATTGAAAATGATTATACCTGTGTCAATCAGATGCACTTGCCCACTGATCAGTTGTTTACATTATCCATTATATCAGCATTCAAGTGGGCAAGTGCATCTGATTGACACAGGTATAATCATTTTCAATTTTGGGGTCCGGTTTTTCCTTACATCAGTCTGTTTTTCCTTACATCAGTCTGTTTTTCTATATATCTTGGGTGTTTATATCATTATATTTTCTATACAGGATTGTATATGAACCATTCCTCCTGGATGGTATTCTTTGCTTAATAAAAATTAAAAGGATGGTTACTCTTTAATACAATTTATGCAATTTCTTATTGATGGGGCAGTAATTGACACAGAGATAAATAGTTATCATGCACAAACCAATAATTTTTGTAAGGCTGGAAACACACGGGCGAGTGCAAAAACTGTCCGAGAGTCGGACGAGTGTCATCTAACTTTTGGTTATTGTGGCATTCGTGTGTTGTCCCAGTGCAATCCGTTTTTTTACTCACTATTTACTGTATTAGCATTTACAGGAGAATTTTTTACAGTTGTTTAAGCTACAAAATGATAATGTATCAATTAAAAATTGCATCCGACTCAGATGGTCGGTGTGCGGTCCAAGTGTGGTACGTCTTTTTTGTTGGAACCATAGACTTGCATTGGCGAGTCTCATCCGACACTTGCATACAATTGCAGCATGTTGCGACTGACTCATCATCCATGAATTGGACAAGAAAAAAACGTCCGAGACTCGGAAATGTGTTCTCGTACATTGACTAACATTGGTCTGACTGCAATGCGATTTTTACTCGCACTGCAGTCATCCAAGTTTCACACCAGTGTGTCCAAGCCCTAAAGAAGACTTTACTCATTGCAAAGACTTATGGCCACTTTACACACACCAACTTATCTGTCCAACTTCTGACCAACTTACTGGTTGCAGTGAAATCATGGACACATTGTTCCATTTGTACACAGCCACAAAATAGAACAATGTGTCCATGATTTCACTGCAACCAGTAAGTTGTTCAGAAGTTGGACAAATAAGTTGGTGTGTGTAAAGTGGCCCTTAGGGCCGCTTTACACACACCAACTTCTGTGACCATCTTCTGAACAGATCTCTGGTTGCAATGAAATCATGGACACATTGTTCCATTTGTGCACAGCCACAAAATGTAACAATGTATCCATGATTTCACTGCAACCAGAGGTCTGTTCAGAAGTTGGTCTCAGAAGTTGGTGTGTGTAAAGCGGCCCTTAGCTCACTACTCTAATCATTTACCTAAGTAATCAGTATTCGGCAAAGTGGCTTACTGCCGCTTCCTTCGCATGCAGAACTCATGTTGTCAACCACTAAACTCCTATCAGATTTTACTAGATACTGAGTAGCCTGATATGAGAGGAATTTAATTTAAATATCATCTTTTGATATCAATGGATATCTTAATCTTATTTCTTGAAGAAGAGATAAATAATTCACCGAAATAAAAATATTGGGTGAGCAAACATTTTGGATCGTAATCTTAGTCAGTGTGTTAGTAGCATCTATATCCCATATCGCATTGATATGAATTACAATAAATGAAATGACAGCAATATGAAACATATGTTCAATAAATTTAATTAGCAAGCAGTGAAAGCTTGGAACAAGCATTGGGAACTGCGTGAGGCATTTGGACAGATTCCTGACTGCTTCTCTATTCATCAAAAATTTTGGAAATAATTACCTTCAGAAATCTTGTGCATTTTCCATTGGCAATCACCACAGAAAATTACGATATAATGAACCCTGTGCTACTCGTGTGGTTTTATCTGTCAATTAGAATAAGATTTTCACAATCTAAATTCTAAATGAAAGGGCTTATTTACCACAGATTCATTTGAAAAGGCCCCAGAAAAGGTCATTACTAGTTTTATTTCGAGTCCAAGATTTTCAGAAACATCTCAAGTATTTTTTATAACAATTTGGTTATTTGAAAGAAAGCAGACGCACTGTGAGTGTTTTTTTTATATCCAATTAAGTGAACAGACAAACTCCATAAAAATTAAGCAGTAAGCAATAGTAATGTGAAAAGAATATGTCACTCATTGCTGTCTGTAGTTCCCACTGTGTGCGAGGTACACCATGCTGTGCATAAATTCCTCAACTTGAGCAACAACAGAGCAATTTTCTAGTAAACTAGATCACTTATTTGTGATGTAGCTTAGATCCTTGAAGTGTAAAATAGAGACAGCTCACTGAGCAGTCCTTTAGGAATAGATAGAAATGGTTTTTAACTCAGGTAAATTATAAGGAAATGTTGGTTACGTATAGAAGTTCAGACTGGTTTTTAGAGCAACCATTGGTCATGCTTAAAGGAGCATGTCTATGGTTCAAAACTATGTTTGAGAAAAAGAAAATATCCAATATAAAAATAGACTTTTCCTTATATAGGAAAGATAAAATTTA
Organism: Allobates femoralis; assembly: GCA_033576535.1. Classification (NCBI taxonomy): domain Eukaryota; kingdom Metazoa; phylum Chordata; class Amphibia; order Anura; family Aromobatidae; genus Allobates; species Allobates femoralis. Next base: position 200,200,077 of record JARQOC010000002.1, read on the forward strand.
GAGTAAAGGAAGCTTAAAGCGTAAATCCAGTTTAAATTTTTATTTCATAGTAAGGTAGAGGAAGTGATTTTAATAAACTTACTAATATACTTCATTAGAAAATTCTGGTTGCAGAGGCGTGGCCTGCAGCCCCATGTAGACACGCTTTGCAGGAGCTCAGGTGCCCCAAGAAGATAAGCGACGGATTTAGTGTCCACCACGGACACTAAACCCAACAAAGCTCCAGGACCCTTAGAGAATCTCCTCAAGAACTCATGGGGTGACTTACAGCCATATACCCTGACTAACAGCACAACAAAGCAACAAACTGCCTCAACCCTGCACTCTGATAGCCCAGCGCCATCTTGGAATCGAGGGGAAAAGGAATAGAACGAGCCTCACTTCCAGGAGTCCACGGGAGAACGCTAAAAGACCGGGAGACACCCGAAAGAAGAATACAGCAGTGCGAGGACACGGGAGCTGAAATACAGACCCGGCGCAGACCGGGAACGACAGAAGCACACATACCTGTGCCCGCAGCGGTGAGAGGGAGGAGGACAGATCCCGGGAGAGCACCCGACGACGAGGAAGTCTCCAGTGAGTGAACCGCGCGCTCCCCGCATTAGCAGCGTACCCGGCGCCCCAGATAAACGGGCACTATATTAAGTGCGGCGCCCGGCGGAGGGATACGCACAAAGAAAGAAGGTCGCGCCAGAAAGCCACGCCCCTCGCTTTCGGTCTACACGCAGCTCACAATAAGCTCTCAGCTCACAAACACAGTGAGAGCAAAATTTAACTATTAGAGTGCAGGAAAGAGTTCTAAGTGCCCTACCAAGGGCACAGGGAAGCAAAACAATATATATAAACTAATAACCTAACCTACAGACTTAGTCCAGCTGAAGACCAAAGGATATAATTAAAACACACCAGTAATTGAATTACTAATCTAGGAGGAAGCTCCTAAAGAATTAACTAGCAAGTGGGACAACTGGTTCTCAGCACATCCCAGCATTGCAGAACTAGGACACAACACCAATTAAGAGACACTTCTGCTAAACATTAAACAAGTCGTTCCAAGATACTAATCTACTCCAACTAAGTGAGATTGGCTATAAGATCCTCTCTGACAGAAGGTCATGTCATCAAAACTTAGAGGAATCTCAAATCACAACTTGACTGAACTAAAAATGGACTCTAACACAAACACCAAGAGTAAAATTCAAACTCTTGTCTATAGCCCAAACAAAACTATAAAAAATAAAGACAAACCCACCAAGATGCAAAAAAACATGAAAAGGAGGAGTTCACCGAGGATTTAATGGTCTTCGAACCCACGGTCACCAGCTCAAAAAGGAAAGAAATTAGCTCACCTTCTCATAATAGAACCAAACAAAAAGAGACCGAAATGAGCCAATCACAAATAAGGAGCCCAGCCAGACAAAAAATAAAGGTCACTCAAGAAGATACAAGTCATGCACCCAATCCAGAAATCGGAAATCCTCCAGACAGAGACTTCTTCCTTCAACTTTTTACCTCTTTAAAAGAAGAAATTAAAGAACAGTTCTCAGAAGTCAAGACGTCCATTAATGCAATTAACTCCAGAATGGATATAAGCGAAAAAAAAGTGGAAGAACTTAAACAAGAAGTAAAAACCCAACATACAGAACTAACTAAAGCGAAAAATGAAATTAAAATTCTCACAGACAGAATAATTGACAGGGAAGACCGTGACCGCAGATCAAATTTGAAGATAAGAGGCATACCGGAATCGGTTAAACCTCACGATTTGATTTCCTACATCAAGTCCCTCATAAGAAAATTATGCCCTTCCTTACCAGAAATAGAAACCTCCATCGAAAGAGCTCACAGACTCCCCAAACCACAACGCCTATCAGACGAAATACCACGAGACGTTATAGTAAGATTTACCTTCTACCAGACCAAAGAAAAAATCAATAACTATTCTAGACAAAAGAACCAACTGCCATCTCCCTATGAGAACTTGAGAATTTTCTCGGACATCTCAAAGGACACCATGCAAAGAAGAAGATCTCTAAAACCCATCACAGAAATCCTACAGAAAAAACAGATCATGTATAGATGGGGAAGACCCTCCAATTCCATCATATTTGTGTACAAACAGAAAAATATCACAATCGAAGATATCGAAACAGGACTAAAGACATTAAAGAATCTACACATCAATGACTAACTACCCCTCAGCAAAGCGAGAGGTCTGAATACTAAAGCACCTAAGGCCCAAACACGAGCCCATTAAGGAAGTTTCACAACTGTTCACACTGAACACTTCCTTCTCAAAACTTATACTTAATTAGACTTAGACTTAATTTGTCTTCTTTCTCTTTCCCTCATCTTCTTTTCCTCTACTTACCTTCCCTCTCCATTCCAACTACAGTGTTTCACTCCGCAACAGAACAATAACCATTTGCAAGAATGACTATCAAGTTCATGACTGTAAACGCCAACGGATTAAACTCACCACAAAAACGTTTCCATTTATGGAAAGAATTAACTACGAACCATGTGGACGTAGCTGGCGTCCAGGAAACAAGATTTGCAGTAGAGAAACAACCAAAATTCAGCAACAAAAAATATCCACACATATTTCTCTCGTCAAACGTTAAGAAAAGAGCTGGAGTCGCAATCATCATTAATAACTCATTAAAATTCGAGGAAATCAACACTATCAAAGATAATGAAGGCAGATTTATAATAATTACTTGTAAACTAAATGATGTGATTTACACACTAGCAAACATCTATTTCCCCAACAAAGGCCAAACAACTTTTATAAAACGCTTCCTCAAAACAGTCCAGGAAAATCAGAAAGGCACACTACTAGTCTTTGGAGACTTTAACGCGATACCTAACCCTCTTCAAGACTCATCCAACAAATCCAGAAACACCAATACACAGATAGATGGTCTCATCAGAAACGAAGAACTTTTTGACGTGTTTAGATGTCTACATTTATCCTCAATAGAATTCACTCATTACTCAAATGTTCATAGATCATTCTCAAGAATTGACCTGGTTCTGACAAATATTCATTCACTTCATAAAATCAAATCAATTAACATCCTACAAAGAACGTGGTCAGACCACTCACCCATAACTTTCGAAACTTCTAATAACCCCCCCTTCAATAACAACTCACCATGGAGAGCAAATTCATACTTATTCTCACACCCCCAATATAAAAAAAAAATTCAAGAAGAACTGCAAAACTATTTCAAAATAAACGACACTAAAGATGTATCCATTGCAACTTTGTGGACAGCGCATAAAGCTGTAATAAGAGGAATTCTGATTCAACTTAACGCACAACATAAGAAGTCACTTCAAAGTCAAACAAAAAAGATCACCCAAGAAATCAAGCTACTAGAGGAGGATATCATCACAAGCCCTACTGACGCAAAACATCAAAACTTGCTGAAACTGAGAACTGAACTTAGATCATTATTAACACACGAATATGACAAAATTGTTAGAATTACCAAATCCAACTTTTATTCAAACATTAACAAACCAACCAAAACATTTGCAAACCTCATTAAAATTCACAGAACTAAAACTAATATACATCAAATTAAAAATAAACATGGCCAGATTGAAAAAAACCCACTAGAGATATCAAAAACTTTTGCAGAATTTTACCGGAACCTATACAACCTAAAAGATGACATTTCCGAATTAAAACCCTCACCATCAAATATTAAAAAATTTCTGGATGAGATTACTCTTCCATTACTTTCTGATGAAGAATTAACTATGCTTAATGAACATTATACTGAAAAAGAAATCTCACAAACTATAAATTCACTAAGCAAATGTAAATCACCGGGACCAGATGGGATACAAAACGAATATTATTTAAATAATGAAGCCATTCTCATACCCTACCTAACGAAATTAATAAATTCCCTAACTGATAAGGAACTTAAGCTACCCCAAGAAATGCTACAAGCCATAATCTCAGTCATTCCTAAAAACAAAGGAGACAAAGACCTAGTATCTAACTTCAGACCCATATCACTACTAAACACTGACTTAAAAATAATAACAAAAACCATTAACTCAAGAATTCAGCGAATATTACCAAATTTAATAATTAACGATCAAGTAGGTTTTACTCAAAACCGAAATTCAACAGATGCAACTAGGAGGATATTGAATCTAATCTCACACTCAGAAATCACGAACAACCAGTTGGTGTTGGTCTCTGTCGATGCCGAAAAGGCATTTGACAGAGTCCAATGGGACTACCTTTTTGAGGTTCTCCAAAAATTTGGATTTCAAGGAAAAATTTTAAACACTATTAAGACCCTTTATGTAAACCCATCTGCTAGAATCCTCACGAACAATCACCTCTCCGATCCAATCCCACTGTCAAATGGAACGAGACAAGGATGCCCTCTTTCCCCATCACTATTCAACTTATTTATCGAACCATTAGCACAGAAAATTAGGATGAGCCCAAACATAACTGGCATAAACATAAATCAAATCGATTATAAAATATGCTTATTCGCAGATGATATTATTTTGACCCTCACCAATCCAATTTCCTCCATTCCCAATCTTTTATCAACTATACAAGACTTTGCAAATATTTCTTGCTATAAAAGTAATATTGAAAAAACTCAGGTGTTAAATTTTAATCTAAATGAAATAACCACGAAAACTCTACAACAAAATACACCCTTTAACTGGAAAGCTGAAAACTTAAATTACTTAGGTATAACTATTACAAAATCAATTAATAACATCTACGAAACCAATCTTCAATCACTCTACAAGAAAGTACAGAATGACATCATCAACATATCCAAAACCGAACTCTCATGGATAGGGAAAATCGAAGCATATAAGCTATTCGTCCTTCCTAAAATACTCTACGTATTTAGATCAATCCCGCTACATCTTACGCAATCCTGGTGCAAAAAATTACAATCCCAGCTCTCTAAATTCATCTGGGGAGGGAAAAAACCAAGGGTCTCTCTAATTACAATACAAAAAAGCAGAAACAAGGGAGGTCTGGCAGTACCAAATATCTCAGCCTACTACAATTCCACAATGATTAAACTTAGCCAAAAATGGTGGGATAACTCTAACAAACCAAAGTGGGTAGATCTGGAAAAATCCAACCGAAAAACGGAAGATCTTAGGTGGTATCTCCTTGCATATCTCTGTGAAAAGAACAAAAAGCTACCGAAAGAACCTACACTCAAAGCAACAATTCGTGCATGGAGATCACTAGTTGCAGTTACATCAAAATCCCAACCAAAGATCCCTCCGAAATGGATTCCAATAGACGCCCTAACAGCTTTTACAACAAATCTCAAAACTCAAACTTGGTCGGACAAAGGGATAAAAACCTTGGCAGATATTATTGACAACGAAAATCAACCTCTACCTTTGTCACAACTTCAACTTAAATTCAAATTATCCAAGGAGGACCAACCAACCTGGAATAAACTAAAATTACTTCTTGGCAAAATCAACGACAAAATCTATCTACCACACATCGTGACACAACTATTCAGATTTGGACAAGCTAAAATATTTTGGACTTTAAGAAACATATATTCTGAGCTCAACCAAGACTCAAAAATAACAGAATTACCAACTATGGAAACCTGGACCAAAGAACTTCACACACCAATAAAACTGGAATCTTGGGAATCGACCTACAAAACCGTTCACAAAAGTATAACTAATGCATCTCTTATTGAAAATTTCTACAAAACAACCACAAGATGGTACTATACCCCAATTAGAATACACAAATTCGACGCCAAACAATCCCCCAAGTGTTGGAGGAACTGTGACAATTTAGGAACTTTAGAACATATGCTATGGAACTGCCCCTCACTTGAAGAATATTGGGGGAAAATTCAATTACTCATTAACGAAATTTCCGAAGAAGAAATTTATCTGACACCGGAATTAGCTCTACTATTGATTGACATAAACGAAGTCCCCATACAATCAAGAGCACTAGTAGTACACATGTTATTAACTGCCAAAACTCTAATAACACAAAAATGGAAGGAAACCACTCCCCCTACATTTAATTCTCTGATTAACACTATAGCGACACACAACGCCTACGAATGGACACATGCCACAAGAAACAATCTACAGAAGAGATATACAAAAAAATGGAAACAATGGAACAATATTTTTCCTATTAATAAAAACTATCTTGCAGTGGAACACGAACAGAACTAGCGCCTGAATTGGGAATTTATTTCCCCCCCCCCCTCCTATTACCCTTACTTCCCCCCCCTCCCCTTCTTTTTTTTTTTTATTTCTTCTTTTTCACTTTTTCATTGTTTTTGCTTATTAGAGCTAATTACTGTTAATTAATGTTTATCAACTTTGATATTGAAACATACAAAAATTCCATTGAAAATGTTAATGTTAATTTAATGTTAATTTGATGTTAATAACACTTAATCCAATAAAAATATTTGAACAAGAAAATTCTGGTTGCAAACCATTCACAAACATCGTACAAAAAATGTCCCAAACTGCACTGTGTGTGAAGCAGACACATGTTTATTATCACACAAATCCGTCTTCAGTGAATATGGGCGTGTAACAATGCTTGGCTCACATTACAGTAAAATAAACACATAAAAGGACATTAATTTAGAACATCAATAAAAAATGCTTCAAAAAGTCAAAGAAGCTTACCAAAAATCATCCATTGCACTTCAGCAGGACACAGTAGGCCCAATGGTAAAGGCAACCAACCATATTGGTAACGCCCATACTCTTAGATCAGGCGGGCTTGGCCAGCACTATATATATGCAACAAACCTGACAGACGCTCCCTCGTGACCACAATACATCCTGCATAAAGATAAAAAGTGCAAAAAACTGATGCATGATAATGTGTGGATATTTTTGACAGAATAAAGATCGTAACCCACGTCAAGGGTCCACACACTTACGAGTCCCTATTGCAGTTTGCATGACATAGTGTGGCCACTAGGGGGCGTCTGTCTGGTTTGTTGCATATATATATTACTGGGCAAGCCCACCTGATCTAAGAGTATGAGTGTAACTAATAGGCTGCAGACAGACACTTTGCAACATGCCTTCATGTGTGACTGATGCCTTGTGGTAACCTTATCAGAGTGCGTATAAAAATACCACCAATCGCATACCACAGGTTAAGTTTGATTGTAGTACCGGTATAAGGCACTTGGTTGCCTTTACCATTGCTTCTACTGTATCCTGTTGAAGTGCAATGGATATTGATTTTTGGTAAGCTTCTTTTGACTTTTTGAAGCTTTTTTCATTGATGTTCTAAGTTAATTTCCTTTATGTGTTTTTTTCTGAATATAGTTATAGGGACTCATAGGATTGTGGACCCTTACGAACTTACGTTATTCTGGCCAAAATATCCACTAATACCACACATTATCATGCATCAGATTTTTGCACTTTTTATCTGTATGCAGGACATAGTTTGGCCACTAGGAGGCGTCTGCCCAGTTTGTTGCATATATATAGTGCTAGGCAAGCCTGCCTGATCTAAGAGTATGGGCATGACCAATAGACTGCAGATAGACACTTTACAACATGCCTTGATGTGTGACTGATGCCCTGTGGTAACCTTATCAGATTGCATATAAAAGTACCACCAATCGCCTCCCGGAGGTTGAGGGTGATTGCAGTACCAGTATAATGCACTTGGTTGCCTTTACCATTGGGCCTACTGTGTCCTGCTGAAGGGCAATGGATATTGATTTTTGGTAAGCTTCTTTGACTTTTTGAAGCTTTTTTTGATTGATACCCACAGCACACTTGCTAAGCAAAGAAAGAGTTCAGGATCAGGTCAAACTGGTATGTTCCAGAAATATCTGTTACAATCTATCTTAACCCCTTGCCTGCTGGCTCCACATGACTCAGGATCACTCTTGTTCCTTTCCCTGCTATCACATCACATTACACTAATCCCTATGAGCTGCTGGCCACTCCCACAGAGCCATAAAATGCTGCTTTTAAAATAGGACAGAAAAATGGGAGAAAATGACTTATATGGCAGAAAAAAGCATTATTTTAGCTGCTATGTGACTGTCAGTATTCCAGGTTTTCCGGCTTGCCGTTTGACCATTTTGCCCTCAGTCAGCATGGAGATCATTGTTTTGTTTGCCCTTCTTCCTGTCTCGTTTACATAAAGACCTGGCTCAGGTAAGCATTCATTGCTTGAGTATACTGGTTCCTGGTTTGCTCCAGCTCAGCTGTTCTCCTTGATCCTCTCACTTCCCTGGAGCTCTGTGAGATCTCGGTTCACCTTACAGCTTCCTGCATCGTGCTTCTGGTGCCGCTGCTTCTACCTTCAGGTTCGGACGTTCAAGTTTGTAAGCAACTTCCCGGTTATTACCGTATGTACTGTGTGCTTTGTGGAACTTGTGTTTCATTACCTACTCGGAACTGTGTTTAAACTTGTTACCCGGTCATCCCGGTGTGGGGACCTTTTGCCACGGACTATATCTTCCGGTCGTTCCTGTACAAGGACTTGTGCTATGGACTACATGCATCCGGATTTACCTGCTTTGGACTATTGGTTTTTTGGACTGCTTCCATAAGGACTGTGCTCGACGATATATATATTGGGGTTGTGTTATGTTGTGTTCTTTTGCTGTGTACTAAGTTCACCTTGTTTGCTGTGTGTTTATAAATAATTTGCACCCAAGAACCCATCTCTGCTCTTCATTGCCCTTAAGCGATCAGACTCCTCAAAACCTATACAATAGTATTACAGTGACCCATCATCAACAAACAGGGCAGTAATGTTTTTTTTCTTTCCAATGAAATGACATTTAACTTTAATGGGGGAAATAAATGAAACTTTATACTCTAGGTTATTTTATATCTTCCAAACAAACAAACCCAAAGGAGTCAGGCCAAATCAATTGCAATTCATTATTTATTTTAAAAGAAACACCATGTAAAATTGACAATATATAGTGGTACACAGAAGGAGGACCGCATGACAAAGTTCAACCACAATAGTATTCAATCCTCAGGTATAACTTTATCCATCAAACAATAGTGCCCCAAAATGGGTGCACACTATACCTAATGAGGATGACACATTACATGCAAGCCAAGGGTCCCATTTACCTTCCTGTGACCGCCCCCTGACGCGTTTCGCACCAGCTTCTTCTGAGGAGGGTCAATAGTAAAATTGTTATTCACTGTTGTAGCTCCAGTGTACTTTTCTTTATTCTTCATCTGTTGTGGCTGATTTCCTCTGCTCCTTTATACTTTGAGTTACACTGTTTATGTTGGGGTACTACCTTGTCACTCCCAAAGGCCGTTTAGGCCCACTAAGGTAGTGGCCGCCAGAGTTTTCAGGGAGCTAATGACCATACCTCTGATACCCTACATGGCTCTAATATGATACCAGGGCTATACTGACTTACGTAGCTCTGCTACATTGCCTCACTCTGACATCAGCTGCATCTTGAGATGCCCAGCTCTGCTATAAGTTCCAGACACGTGTCATTACTTTGTCTTTATTTCCTCATCTACAGTGCTATGTTTAAGTTTCACCTTGGTTGCATAATTATGTTTGTTTTTACATTACATTTAGTATTTTATTTTGCTATTTTCAGGCATTTATAATGTGCATTGCATTATGTATTTCTAAATCGTGGGGATCTACTGCAATTTGCATTTTGCTAATTCTAAAAATTTTGACCAGATGCCTTAAGATTGCTATGCACATATACACTCACATATGGGTATAAGGGTAATGCAAAACCTAAAGCCACCCCCACACTCTAACTGGTTGCTGTACACACTAGAATGTCCCTAGCCACACAACTAGAAACCATCGTTCAGTCCTGGCTCCCTGAATTGGTCATCATACTGCATCTCATTCCTCCTAAGGGTGCAGTCAGACATAACGATCGCTCCAACGATCCCGACAGCGATTACGACCTGCCGGGATCGCTGGAGCATCGTTACCTGATCGCTGGGGAGCTGTCAAACAGGCAGATCTCCCCAGCGATCAGGCCAAGGGAGCCACCTCCCACATCGTTCCCTGCTTAGCGCTGCGGCAGCGCTAAGCAAGGAGAACGCAGGTAACTATGATAAACAGCGCGTATCCAGGCAGTGCGCGCTGCCTGGATACGCGCTGTTTATCATAGTTACCAGCGTTCTCCATGCTTACAGGCAGTGCTAAGCAGGGAGGACGCTGGTAACCATGGTAAATGCCGGGTATCTAGGCAGCGCGCGCTGCCTGGATACCCGGTGTTTACCATAGTAACCAGCCCTGTGAGGTCACAGATCGCTGGTTTCTCGCTGTCACACGCAGCGATGCGTGCTGACCAGGGGGAAACCAACGATCAAAAAATGACCCGCAGCACTTTGCAACGATCAGCGACCTCACAGCAGGGGCCTGATCGCTGCAAAGTGTCACACATAGCGACATCGCTGGGGAGATCGTTGTAACGTCACAGTTACAACGATCTCGCTAGCGAAATCGTTATGTGTGACTGGGGCTTAAGGATGCAGAGAGGAGGTCGCTACATTCAACTAACCAAGATAAGGAAAGAGTGCAGAGGTAGACAATAACCAAAGGTAAGCAAACATAAAGTACATGCACAAGTGGACAAAGGAGAAATAATAAATGCAAGCAAAGGAATCTTCTTGCCAATGTAATAGAAAACAAATGGAAAGTGAAAGAAATGCAAAGGAGCAAGCACAAAGTAACACTAATCTCTGCCAACAGTCAAAATCATTAGTGCTGGAATTCCATGGTAGAAATCGACACAGAAATATAGTCAGCAGAGAAGGCTAGTTAGGAGAGTTTAAATAAACATATCTGATATGTGAATGGACAGAGACAATAAGCAAGTGAGAACGCCTTATATCTGCAAATCAAAGGAAGAGAAACACAAAGATACAACATATATCAGCATTTGGACAGAGCCTAATCAGTAAGGCTAGGGTCACATTTGCGTTGTAACACTAGCCTGACGGAATCGTTAAAAAATTTGAAATTTTCCTCGCAGTGCAATACAGCCCATAGTAACCTGATGTGCACCTTAACAGCTGGCCACACACACAGCCCCAGGATGTGCATTTTACAACAGTGCACAGGAAACGCTTTCTGCAGCGTTTCCTATGCGCTCAGCTAAAGACCACATTCTGGGGCTTTGTGTGTGGCCGGCTGCTAAGGTACATATTGGGTTACTATGGGCTGTATTGCCTTGCAGTGCATAGCAATAAAGCTATGCGCTGCAGGGAAAATTTCTAAGTTTTAAGTGGATGCACTAGGCTGGAGTCCCAACGCAAGTGTGACCTGACCCTAGCTTAAGAAAGTAAAGTGATCACACAGCAAATGGACATTCGAAAAAGTCCCAAATCCAAGGCATCAATTCAAATAGTTCTCACACACAAAAAATATTAAGTCAAAGTATGCTCATCAAAATTATTTCATTTATTTGTAGACACAGAAAAAAAGGGATTCAGTGATGTATCAATATAAGCGTTTCGACTTGTATTAAGCCTTCTTCGGAATATCAACTGGTAAATAAAAGAAAATACAAAGTACAAAGATACAGCTTAACATAAAAGACTGGTCTACATATATTATAATACTATCTTCATGCAAAATAAACAAAAAAAACAGAGTGAAAACAGAAAACCATAAAGATATACAGAAAAAGTAGCTAAGCTGTAACTTTGTACTTTATATTTTATTTTATTTACTAGTTGATGTTCTGAAGAAGGCTTAATCAATGAAATAATTTTGATGACTATATTTGGACTTTAGTTTTTTCTGTGTGCAAGGACTATTCAAATTGATTTGGATTAATTTTTTCTATGCACCAGAAACCTGGTCCATTAGCCAGCTTACCTTAATGTTACCAAATCCAAGGGATGACACAGATCTGTTAAGGCACCGTCACACAGGGAGATATCGCCGGCGATGTTGCCGGGGATCGCGGGAGCGCGCATCCCTGACAACATCGCCGGTGAGATGTCAGACTGAGCAACTTACCGGCGATGTCGCCGGCTAGTTGCCGCGGCTATCACTCGCTGGGTTGCCCGGCAACCCAGTGAGCGATAACTCGCAATGTTGTAGATAGGCGGAATCGCCCGCAACATTGCAGATTGCCGCGTTACACAGGGCGATCAGAGAAAATTTTTTATTAGAAATAGAAAAAAAAAAGCCATTAGGGACTCCATCTTTAATTAAAAAAATCCTCTTGCGTCCGACGCAGTCCAAAACGCGATGTCCTCTCTGCTCATCCCTGTGCATAGATATAGATGTCTAAGCACAGGGAATGAGCAGACTGAGAACAATCTCAGCTCTGCTACATCAGGCAGCAGGCGGGCTCTAGGACCCTGGAGCTGTGGCAGCCAGCACACAGAGCAGACAGGACTCTTATCTGTGCGAGTTTCCCAGCGATTACTTGCAAAGTAAACGAGTCCAATGCAAATCAATGGCAAAACTAGGATTGCTTCAGGCTGAAGCTTCCGAGACACATCTGTGATTTGTAAATCGCACACTACTCGCTATTACTCGCTTCCCCATTCATTAACATTGGGCTCGCTAGACTCGCAACGAGTAGCGAGTCCCGGGCTCGGACTCGCTAGAGTCAAGCGATTCCGAGTAATTTAGGATTCGCCCATCACTACTGCTAACTTATCCAGCTCTGCTGTATTTCCACTCTACTGTGCTACCAATCTGACAGTTCTAAGGTGTCATTCAGTCCATACAGTCTCTCTGAATTCTATTGACTTTTCCTACTGCAACAATGTCATGTATTTCTGCTGTACTATAACTGTTCACCCAAAATTAGTACTTGAATTTTTTTGGTGAGGTTTTTTCTGAGCTCATTCATGTGACTGATCCAGCTGAATAATTTTTTGGTAATACGCCATGAAAGTGATATTTGTGCCACCTGATTGTGGCGGAGCATAAAATTGACTGGGGCAACTGCATGTGGTTTTAGGGCCCCCTGCCCACTGGGCTTATACAGGTCACTGACCCACCTAAATCCATCTTCCAGTAGTAGTCCTTGATGCTGATGAAACCTGAGTGCGGCAGATCATAACATTTATTTGAGCTTTTACATGAGGCTTGAGGGCACCCTGCCAAACAGTCCTACACCTGTCACTCATCCACCGGTTCCTGATCAATATTTAACCTTGAAATGTTAGACCAGCTTAAAAAACCTTTCTTACTAAGGCTTAAGTGCATATACTAGTCTTGTCTAATCTTACCATGTTTGATACCATCCACTCAATCGCTATATTTAAAACTGTATCTTCTCTCTGATACATTGAGCTGATAACAAACATTGATCATTATAATGCCTGCAACAACAATGAAATACAGCATTCAGAAGACTCGGAAGGTAATTTAATCATTAAAACAGTAAACCATATAGAGAAAAGTCAGGCACCACTGCAGATCACAAACTGTAGAAGTGCCAGACAGGCATGAAATGACCCATTGTCCTTCGTCCTCCATCACCCTCTCTGCTGTTTGTTAAAATGGCGCCAGAATAAAGATGACTGGTTGCATATTAACAGGTGAGTACCCTTTTTTTCTGATGAACTTCCATTTGATGATTAAAACCAAAATCAGCACAAGAATACATCACAAGAACCCCAATCAGTACATAAATAGAGCACCAGAACCACCATCAATGCATGAATACACAACTAGAACTACAAGTACATGAATACATCACCAGAACCATTATGATTACATAAATATATTACCAGAACCTATATAAGTATATGAATACTGCAAAAAGCAACAATGAGTGCTTTCAACACAGCACAAAGTTGATCTAATGTCAGGAATGGCAAACATAGTTAGAATTATCATCAAGCTAAAGGGGCTGTCACACGCGTCAATATCGCTGTCAATGTCGCTGCTGCACATGATGTTGCAGCGATATTGACGCGTGTGACATGGTGAATCAACCAGCGATATATCGCTGGTTGATGGTCGCCAAAATTTCGGACAGGTCCGTAAACCTGGCGAAGGTCGCCCAGTGGACACGCAGCATCGTTGCATGTGACAACGGGAGACGTGCAATCAGCCAGCTCCCAGCGCTTCTCAGCAAGCGCTGGGAGCTGGTATCCATGTAATTAAGCGGGTAACTAAGTGCTGAGTGGCGCTTAGTTACCCGCTGTTTACCATGGATACCAGCTCCCAGCGAGAACTCTGGTATCCATGTAAACAAGCGGATAACTAAGCGCTGCACAGCGCCTAGTTACCTGCTTGTTTACATGGATACGAGCGCGCTCGCTGGTACTGATCGCTGATGAGTCTGCCTGTGTGACATCTCACCAGCGATCAGCCATCAATGTCGCCAACGATCAGATCGCTGGTGACAATGACGTGTGTGACGGGGCCTTTACACTGCCATACCCTGATTGTGCTGAGATAACACATTGTGCCCCACCAAATCTAACTGATAGTGCTCCTAATGTTTTTGTTGGAGATAAGACATGTCCATGGTGGAGGATGAATAAGAGTTTTAAGAAAAGGTAAATATTTGCATAGTAAGGTGAAGAAGTAGGTAAAAGGAGTGGTAAGTAGTGATGGGTGAACCCGCCTATGTTCAGGTTCAGCAAACTAGCCTGGACTTATTTAAAGTACAAGTTCAAGGTGGAACATGTCTTAAACTTCACTCCTAATTCCAAACTCGATCTTTAGAGTTATGAGATGGGAGAGAGGAGCTGTAAAAGAAAGCGTGTAGTTATTAAGCAGCCGCTCATACTTACCGCATCACGCTGCTTCTCCTTTTGGAGCCGCTCATTCATTCCCTGAATATTTACTGCAGAGGGACCCAACAACCAATCACAGACTTTGTCACAATGAATGAGCATATGTGATAAGCTGTTGCAGTAATCTGGAGAATGCCAGTACATTCTAGATGCTAGAATGTATGGACTGGTTTCAGGTTGCTCCAGGCAGTCAATCAGAAAAGCTCTGTGACAGAGAGAGTCTGTGATTGACTGCTGGGTCCTCATGCATTAACTGACTTCATAGTACTGTAATAATAAATCAATAATTAAAAAAATTTGCATAGCCTTCCACCCCTGAACTCCAAATGTAACATGGACATCCCAGGGAAGTCTGTTTTCGGGATCTGTGCCTGAAACACGAAGTATTCTTTCTGGACCCCAAACTATTGGGATCGCCCATCTATTTTTCATCGCCCATTTATTTGTTCCATTCTAACAAAAAGGGATAATAATGTGTTGCTCCATTCCCCAAAAAAAGATAACAAATTTTTCTACTTCTCAAAAAAATTAATATTTTTTAATGATTATTTGTTAAAAGCTATGGCTCTTTCCATGTACACCACCTTTGTATTTAACAACGGCATGGCAAGCAACTGTCCGTAAATAGTAATAATTTTTGAATAGTTTTAAGCTTCAAAAAGCATGAAAAGTTTTTTCAATGCAGCATGTTAATAAGCATACTGGTAGTAACTGCTGCTTACTATTCCACTATTCATTAACCCATAGTCAAGGTCATTTTGATATTAATAAAGCTGCAGGGATGTTAAAAAGCTTTTTAAGTTTGTAAGTGGCGAAATAAAGCTGTAGAAAACCTCATACCATTACATACATCTTTTCAAGACAACTGGCAGCTTTGCAGTACTTGCCATTCCCAGTGAATCAATTAGTTGTGAATCATTTTTGTTTAATTACTGCCAAATTTAAATTTCTGAAGATAACTGTACTATAATGCAATAGTTTCTAAAGCTTCACTGTTAGTTTTTAGGTTAAATGAATTTCAACTTTTTATATTTGATTCCATTTGTTAACTACAATAGCAGTAATGATTGCCTTTGATTGACTGGTCCTTGTAATATCCCTTTATTATTACTTCTTTGGTCATTAAATGAACCAATCATATCTTCGCTGAAACACGCACCAATTCATCAAACATTAGCTCCATTCATCTGGCTCTCACCAGTCACTCTCCTAATCAATTCAGTCTCATTAGTTCCCATAGGAACAACCCAATTTAAAAGGCACACTTCTATAGAACTGTAGTGAGAGTCATGGACAAATAAAGGTTGCAAAGTGAAAAGAACAAAAAAATCATGTCAAGTGCCTACTAATATTTACTAACTGTCTTCGATTTCTATATATAAATAGGTTTTTTTGTAAACATTAATTACTTAGTACAGAACGTTCCAATGAAACCAAAAATGTGTCTGGCTGTGCAACCTTTACACATTTAGCACTCAACTCATAAAGTGAAAAGTTTTATGTTGGTTTTCACTCAATCTTTCATTTTTTTATGATTTGGGATGTTTCCATGGCCTTCTGCATGTAAAACATCCACATATTCATATTGCAGCTGACTAGTTCTCTGTAGAATTTTTTTTACGAAATGATTCCTGTAAAAGAGATTTCATTATATTTGACAGAGATAAATGTCAGTAATATACTTAACCCTGCCTATTACTATTGTACCTGATCTTCCCAGTGAAATACTGATAATATAACCTCTAAGGCTCCTTACAGATCAGTGTTTAGCTGATGTTTCCGGCAGATCCAGAAGATGGAGCCGCATCTGCCGGATAACTGACGATTTACGGCCCAAATTCGGCAAGCCCCATGCTTTGTCTATGGGGCTTGCGGTCAGGAGCTGCAAGATCCGGCACTTGTGGCAGTGAAAAAAACACTGCTAGCACCATCTGCCGGATCGGCCACAGACATCAGCAAAACACAGATGTGAAAGCAGCCTAATAATGCATTATCAATTTATTGAGCCTTGTTTGTGAACATTATTGAGCAGTTTAAAGGGAAACCTAACTTGTAACATCTTCAGGACTAGATGATTTTTTTCATGATTTTTTTATGATTTTAGATGGCTAGATTATTTGTTCATTTAATTTAATAACGCACGGTGCTTCTTCCTTTGGAGAATGATTTTTCATTTTTAAATAAAACTCTCAATTTTACTATTTTATTGACTGAAAAACAGTCAAAGTATTTAAATTGGGATGAAATTGAGAAAAAATGAAATTTTATTTTTGGGGGGTTTTGTTTTCATGGCATTCAACGTGAGATAGAAATGGCATGGTGCTGTAAGTTGTTAGACAGGGTAATCGTAAATTGGGGATTGACTTCGGATGTCCAGGCACGCAAGAAGTCATGGTCCCAGCTGAGTGTGTGGACATGTGTCATGTGGGCCTTGTTACCATTAGCTTGGGGTGACAGGACCAGATGAACATTCAGACAGACATGGAGATCACAAGCTCACTAGTTTACTTTAAACATTTACAGTTTACTTAGCAGTTATTCAGTAACAATGACACACATAAGATGGTTGACACAACTTCCTGAATGTTCTAACTTTACAGAGCATTATCAAATAAAGTTTCAACTTACACTGGGTTATTTCTGATCTTACTGGTCTGGGAAGTTACAACACAAAACAGCCTAGTTGAGCAGTCCAACTCTTAACAGTCAGTGTCCCTGTCTGCAGCTCCACATCTAATCTCCTTATAGAGGAGAGGGTACAGGGCTTCTGATCACTATGCCAGAGTGGAGCCTGATGCTCCCAGACGTTTCCTTCTCTATGTTTCTTTGTCTCATACTGAAGGAGGGTAGAATATATTGGAATTTGAGACTCCTCAGTGGTTGATAACTTTTAATGGCTAACTGAAAATATGGTAAACATAGCAAGCTTTCGGGACTCTATGACCCTTCGCCAGGCTGATAATGACACAAATTCTGAAGACACATACATATATATATATAAGCAGGGTTAAATGCTGTAATAAATACAACAGGTGATGTAAAGCAGAGTAAGGCTAGGGTCACACTTGCGTTTTTTACAAGCGTTTTTGGAGACCTGCGTTTTCAAAAACGCATGTAAAAAATGCACCCATAGGCCCCCATGTTAAAAAACGCATGCCCTAATAGCAAAAACGCATGTGTGACAGTACCATGCGTTTTTGGTGCATTTCCAAAAACGCATGCGTTTTTTTAACATGGGCTCCTATGGAAAAAGCATGCGTTTTTGAATGGCACTAAATGGTACTAATTGTACATGCGTTTTTGCATGTGTTTTCCATAGGGGCCCATGTTAAAAAACGCATGCGTTTTCTACAAAAACGCATGCGTTTTTCAAACCGCACCAAAAAATAGTGCATGCACTATTTTTTGGTGCAGATTTAAAAACGCAGCCAAAAACGCAGGGAGCCATCACACACCTTAAAAAACTCATGATTACATGAAAAAACGCATGTAAAAGCGCATGAGTTTTTTTCAATCACTAAAAAAACTCATGTCAAGTGTGACCCCAGCCTAAGGCTAGGAAGGGGGAGAGCTGAGTTTGGAGGTAAAGTCAAAATTCTAAGATAAGAGGAACAGATTGTATTATTGTCCTATCATTAGTGGCCTGTGGAGACCTGAAGATTCTTTAGTGAGTTGTGGAAAGCAATAAACGAAGCGAGAGAGTTCACATAAGAAGTGTCAAAAGTTAATTGTCCTCTAACTTGAGTCTGTTAAAGATGTGATATCCTCAAATGTCCTTTCATTTTATATAAAAATGCATGAATCTGTGATGTCCCCATTCATTTTATATAAAAATGCATAAATCCATGTGAGCATTTAATCCTGTATTGAATGTGTCAAAGGTCATTATCAATTTGTATTCCCAAATTCTTCTCTCTTTCTGAGATATGAAGTTGCTTTTTAAAATGAGCAGACTAATATAGGTTTCACTGTGGTCAGGGTTGGAAAAATGCTTTGCTACATGTAGATCCATACACTTTTCCTTTATTGTGTGGCAATGAGAATTCATTCTTGTTCTGAATTTTTGTCCGGTCTCCCCTTCGTACATGCCACTTGTTGGAGTTTTGGTACATATAATTAAATACACCACATTGCTTGTGGTGCAACAGAAATTACCTGGGATCTTGTAATCTTGATCTGTCCTGGGAATCTTTATTTTGTCCGTTATCATTATAAATGGACAGGTTTTGCACTTGTTCTGGTTGCAGGGAAAGGTTCCTGTAGCTGTTGGAGACGACAGGGCGTTACTGACAATGATGTTTTTTAGATTCGCAAGTTGTCTAAAACACAAGAGTGGGGGATCCAGAAATATTGATTTTAGTCAGGCATCTTTTTATAGGAGCGGATGTAGTTTCGGTGCAGCTCCTCTTAGCACCTCCAGACTTGGATTGTAGGTGACTACGAGAGGAACTCTGTTGTTTTTTTTCTCTAGTTTTGTAATGTAGGAGATGATGCCTTGACATTCTGGTGGCTCTTGTAATCTGGTTCATGATTGCTATTGGATGGTAGCCCTGGTTCAAAAAGGTCTTTCTGAGGTCCTCAAGATAATTGTCTCTATCTGTAGGGTTGGAACATATCCTATTATATTTGATGACAAAGAAGGTAATATTGTTGCGCCACTCTGTAATTGTCATCGGGAGCAGGTTATTGAATGGGAACCTCGCCTGTGCTTGTTGTGCTGTCTGCACAACAAGAGTTAGTGCATTGATGTTTATCTCCCTGTGTCCTCGGCTAATAAGCGGCTGTGGATGATGAAGATTTTGCTGCGTCCTTAATCCCAGCACCTCACATGTGAGTCGTCACGTGGTGGGTCCTTGGGCGTGTTCAGGACGTCATCCAAGGTCCTATTGCCCGGAGCTGCTCCATACCTCACTCCGCATAGCGGAGGAATGAATGTATTTCAAAAAGAGTAATAGGTATTTGTGTGAGCGCTGGGGAATCAACCGGCACCAAGGCTATTATGAATAGTTACCTCTCGGCTTTATTTGTACAATAAAAAGGCAGGGTCCTTTAGGCCACAACGCGTTTCTACGCTCTCCACGTGTCTTCTTCAAGTGGAATTCCACTTGAGGAAGACGCGTGGAGAGCGTAGAAACGCGTTGTGGTCTAAAGGACCCTGCCTTTTTATTGTACAAATAAAGCCGAGAGGTAACTATTCATAATAGCCTTGGTGCCGGTTGATTCCCCAGCGCTCACACAAATACCTATTACTCTTTTTGAAATACTATTATATTTGATGGCCTGGCTGTACACAATAGGAAGGAGGGTAAGACGTTTGCCAGTATTGTCAGAAATAGAGCCTTGTACTCTAAGTCATTATGTCGACTAGGAAAGGAAAGGTTCTCTCTGCTTATTGAACAATTTGTCCTGAACCATAAGCTCTTAGGCATTGGGCTATGTTGCTAAAATCATGTCCTTGTTTTGTTACTAGGTTGGTCACTAGATTAAGTGCGGTCATTAATTCTGTGTCTCAGTCAACACTTTAGAATCACGCTATCCCATATGGTCTGCTCTCTCCATGAGTTGCCAAAGGTCACCCACTTTATGTGGCCTTGATGACCTCAGAGCATAGACCGGCTGTAAATAAAATAAAGAAGACATGATCCCAGTTCAGGTGAAAAGCGAAAAATCTTCTTTAGTCTGTCATAAAAGCAACATTTTGTCCTATTACAGGTTTTTTTAAAGCAAACAAAATTGTGTTATATCGCTGGTTTAAATAGCACAGATCATTACAGGAGAACTAATTAAAAAAGTCTCCATCTTTAGATCAGTACCTTTACCTATAAAGTGAACATACCAACAATAGTTAAATAAGGAAATCCGCTGCACAATAAACAAGACAAATGTGAACTAGTTTCACCGAATTAAAGTTTCTAGAGTTATCCTAATTAATTTATCAGAAACTACAGGAAAAGCTCAATTTTGATACGTTTATTTTTGGTTAAAAGTGTCTCGTGTGGACTTGTGTCACAGTGTAAGTAATAAACAACAACAATAAAAAAAATCTCCTTCACACCCAAACAAACACCCAATATGTCCACTTTTTCAGGAGAAGGACAGTGGTCTCATAGATTTTGGTCTCGTATGTGATATGTCTAGACATGGTAACATAACCTTTGCTGGACCTATCTGGACAAGAAGTCTCCAGATCTAGCATCCAGTCGAGGGCTGTTCCATTCCTTTAGTCAGTTATTGGCATATGTGTTCATATCTGTTGGTCACTCAAATGAGCTCCCCTGGTGTACTAGGTTACCCTAATAGTAGGTATTTTCTAGTCCGTAGTAACACCCAGTCAGATAGTCATCATCTAATATCATCCATCCAAAATCCCCCTTAACAGTAGAAAAGATGAATCAATAATATATGACCATATGTATGGTCTCTTTGCATAATGCGTTTTGCCTTTCTCAGCATTCAAATGTTCATGAGTGGCTTTGCATCAGGATATAAGATATGTTAAGTACAACAAATAACGAACGGGTCCCTTAGTGTACTCAGGTCACCCGTATATTGTGTGATACGGTCCCAGGTAACTGTACTTGGTTCCAATGGAGTGGTGCAGTCTTAAGGCTGGACTGTTGGTCACAAATGTTTAGGAGGTTTTTTTTGTGTTGGTTTTTCATGTCTGTAGATGCTTTTTCAGCCTTACCATCGTATATCAGAGACACTAGACCTGTGGACAAGATTGGAGAATATTGTATTGGAGGAGGGGGTACACTTAGCCTCGATAGATATGGAAGCACTCTATAGTAGTCTCCCGCATAGGCATGGGCTGGAGGCAGTGAACCACTACCTGAACTTAAAGGGTACCCAGTTTACAGATCACAATAACTTCATCCTGACTTTTGTTGTAATTCATCCTAACTCACAATTACTTTTTCTTCGATGGAAAATTCTACTACCAGCTCAGAGGCATCGCCATGGGTACTTCCATCGTGCCTTCATGTGCCAACTTATTCCTGGGCTGATGGGAAGATACTATCATTTTTTGGGGTGACATTGACAAGACTTGGCAGTGCCCCAAGGTAATCTTCTGGGGCTCTACATAGAGAGCATCTTCATCCTATGGTCAGGATACCTTTAACAATTTTGTTAGAGAAGTGAACGAGAACGACATTGGCCTGAGGGACAGTACGTGCGAATTAAGAGGAATTGTTCAATTGCTAAGACTGCACCACTCCATTGGAACCAAGTGAAGTTACCTGGGACCGTAACTCACAATATATGGATGACCTGAGTACACTAAGGGACCCGTTCATCATTTGTGTACTCGACATATCTTATATCCTGATGCAAAGCCCCTCATAAGCCTTTGAATACTGAGAAAGGCGAAACACGTCTGGCAAAGAGACCATACTTGTGGTCATATAATGTTGATTCATCTTTTCTACTGTTAAAAGGGATTTTGGATGGATGATATTAGATGATGACTATCTGACTGAGTGTTACTACGGACTAGAAAAGACCTACTATTATGGCAACCTAGTACACCAGGGGAGTTCATTCGAGTGACCAACACATGTGAACACATAAACAAATAACTGACTAAAGGAATATAACATCCCTCGAATGGATGATAGATCTGGAGACCTCGTGTCCAGATAGGTTAAGCAAAAGTTATGTTACACGTCTAGACATATCACATACGAGACCAAAATCAATGAGACCACCATTCTTCTACTGAAACAGTGGACATATTGTGTGTTTGTTTGGGTGTGGGGGAGAGTTTTTTTTATTGTTGTTGTTTATCACTTACACTGTGATACAAGTCTGCACGGGACACTTTTAACCAAAGATAAATGTATCAAAATTGAATTTTTCCTGTAGTTTCTGACAAATGTCAACTAGCATACTGGCTAACAGATGAATGGCAAGGCAATGTTGAAAGCTAAGGCAGATGTGTATAAGGAAAAAGGACATGATAGAAACTGCTTCAGATTATAGAAAAATTGAGAAACTTAGCTAATGCACTGGCCAATGCATAAGAGCTCGATAACCGTGCCAAGGTGTTCTTATTTTATTGGGTCCTAACCTTGTGACTCTACTTGCGGTATACAACTGCATGTGTGGGTGGTTTTACGCCTCTGAGTGCAATTAAAACCTGCATGGATATATTTAGTTCACATTTGTCTTAGTGTTTAGTGTACAGCGTATTTCCTTATTTAATTATGTTTTTTTCAAGCTAGCACCTTCCCACACAGGTGTCGTCTGTCACCTGCTTAGATTGTGCTGACTTTGCTGGATGCTGCTGTGTGTGTTGTGTTTGCATTTCTTCAAGAGCTGCATAAGGTACGGATGTAAAGGTCTTGTGCTCAGCTGCTGGTTGAGGGGTTGATGTGAGGCTTGGGTGTGACTCACCTGGAATTCCCTTCCCCTGGCTTTAAATAGCTTTCTTCCTTCTCTGTCAGGTGCCGCTGGTAGAGTTGTTTACTCTTGGTCTTTGTGCTATGCATGTGCTTCGTTGCTGTGCTGAAGTCTTTGCTTTGGAAGTAGCTGTGATTCCAGATATGAGGGTGGAGGTAGGGGCCTCAGCCTAGTGCTAATCAGGAGCTCAGGAAATAGGGTGGAGACTTGGACCTTCTCACCATCAGAGGTTCCTCCGAGAGCAGAGCGAGCCAGGAAGCCCCAGAATAAGGGTCAGCTTAGCTCCCCCTTAATCCCCTCAACTCTCTAACCACTCAGTCACCTGGTTCCCTCACCTCCAAGCCTATATTGACCCTTTAATGAGCCTTATTATATAACCAAAGATATAAGCCAAATCATATCCTCAATTTGCAGTCACAGTTTTTCTTTTTTTTTTCACCTCAGAGATATGACCTACAAATCCACATCTCCCAACAATATGTCAGTCTACATCAACATCATCTGTGGTCATTCTTTACTTCAAAAAAGACAATACAGTAAAAAATTAAAAACACATACAATATAAACATTCACCAACAAACCATGAACTTCCTCACAAAAAAAATAACAAAAAAAAACCTCATTTTTTGACTATAGAACTTCCTATCATCATTGGACCATAAAACACAAAAACATTAAAAAGCAAATATTTCAACTATTTTTCTTAAAAGGACTACATTTTAACACTGTTCAAACTCATATAGGCCACGTCACACACACAGATAATTGTGCAGATATTGTTCACAGATCTCTGGTTGCAGTGAAATCATGGATACATTGCTCCAATTTGTGGTCATATACAAAATGAACAATGTATCCATGATTTCACTGCAACCAGAGATCTGAGAACAATATCTGCACAATTATCTGTGTGTGTGACGTGGCCCTAAATATAACCATTTGCATAAGCAATAAATCCAATATGGTTAGTAACTTCGTAACCCACGTAAAAGAGATTAGGAGCATCATTAACTATTTCCGTTTTTCTGGGATCCTACATCCTTTCGTTAAAAAATTCTTGATACTTCTTAATTCCCTCCAAAGTATCTAAGTTTTTCAAGACATCTCCTACAATCAAATTCACAGTATATCTATTACAGTTAGGGGCCAGAAATATTTGGACAGTGACACAATTTTCGCGAGTTGGGCTCTGCATGCCACCACATTGGATTTGAAATGAAACCTCTACAACAGAATTCAAGTGCAGATTGTAACGTTTAATTTGAAGGGTTGAACAAAAATATCTGATAGAAAATGTAGGATTTGTACACATTTCTTTACAAACACTCCACATTTTAGGAGGTCAAAAGTAATTGGACAAATAAACATAACCCAAACAAAATATTTTTATTTTCAATATTTTGTTGCGAATCCTTTGGAGGCAATCACTGCCTTAAGTCTGGAACCCATGGACATCACCAAACGCTGGGTTTCCTCCTTCTTAATGCTTTGTCAGGCCTTTACAGCCGCAGCCTTCAGGTCTTGCTTGTTTGTGGGTCTTTCCGTCTTAAGTCTGGATTTGAGCAAGTGAAATGCATGCTCAATTGGGTTAAGATCTGGTGATTGACTTGGCTATTGCAGAATGTTCCACTTTTTTGCACTCATGAACTCCTGGGTAGCTTTGGCTGTATGCTTGGGGTTATTGTCCATCTGTACTATGAAGCACCGTCCAATCAACTTTGCAGCATTTGGCTGAATCTGGGCTGAAAGTATATCCCGGTACACTTCAGAATTCATCCGGCTACTCTTGTCTTCTGTTATGTCATCATATAAACACAAGTGACCCAGTGCCATTGAAAGCCATGCATGCCCATGCCATCACGTTGCCTCCACCATGTTTTACAGAGGATGTGGTGTGCCTTGGATCATGTGCCGTTCCCTTTCTTGTCCAAACTTTTTTCTTCCCATCATTCTGGTACAGGTTGATCTTTGTCTCATCTGTCCATAGAATACTTTTCCAGAACTGAGCTGGCTTCTTGAGGTGTTTTTCAGCAAATTTAACTCTGGCCTGTCTATTTTTGGAATTGATGAATGGTTTGCATCTAGATGTGAACCCTTTGTATTTACTGTCATGGAGTCTTCTCTTTACTGTTGACTTAGAGACAGATACACCTACTTCACTGAGAGTGTTCTGGACTTCAGTCGATGTTGTGAACGGGTTCTTCTTCACCAAATAAAGTATGCGGCGATCATCCACCACTGTTGTCATCCGTGGACGCCCAGGCCTTTTAGAGTTCCCAAGCTCACCAGTCAATTCCTTTTTTCTCAGAATGTACCCAACTGTTGATTTTGCTACTCCAAGCATGTCTGCTATCTCTCTGATGGATTTTTTCTTTTTTTTCAGCCTCAGGATGTTCTGCTTCACCTCAATTGAGAGTTCCTTTGACCACATGTTGTCTGGTCACAGCAACAGCTTCCAAATGCAAAACCACACACCTGGAATCCACCCCTGACCTTTTAACTACTTCATTGATTACAGGTTAACGAGGGAGACGCCTTCAGAGTTAATTGCAGCCCTTAGAGTCCATTGTCCAATTACTTTTGGTCCCTTGAAAAAGAGGAGGCTATGCATTACAGAGCTATAATTCCTAAACCCTTTCTCCGATTTGGATATAGAAACTCTCATATTGCAGCTGGGAGTGTGCACTTTCAGCCCATATTATATATATAATTGTATTTCTGAACATGTTTTTGTAAACAGCTAAAATAAAAAAACTTGTGTCACTGTCCAAATATTTCTGGCCCTAACTGTATATAATTGCGAATGGGTTTTTTGCCCCCGGCGTGGTCATGTGGATACGAGCGAAGCATTGGCCGCGAAGCGGCCATTGCGAGTTGTGCGTGGTCATGCGGATACGCCCGAAGCATTGGCCGCGCAGCGGCCATTGCGAGCAGTTCTAAGGCGACTCGCTATGCCCGCGCAGTGGGCATGGCGATTCGACTTAGCAGCGCGAAGCATTGGCCGCGAAGCGGCCATTGCGAGTCAGAGACTCGCCCTTCTAGAATCCCGATGCATGTGCATCGGGCTCCCAGCTAGTTACTTCATAATCATCTTCATTTTCTTCTTTGTCTTATTCATCATCTCTATCTTGAGATACAACCACCTTTGTTTTACGATCAGAAACCATGGTCTCCAGAATTGCATCTTCTAAGATATGGGTCTCCAACCCCATCACAGTATCCAGTAGAATAAGTTCCTTCTCCTCCATCTTTTTAGCAACTGCAAATTCCTTTTCCATTTTTTTCCTCACATTCTGCCTTTTTCTTATCTTCAAATATTATTTTCTCCTTTTGCTCCATTTCTTTCCCATTATTCTCTTCAAAAACCTTCTTTTCACCTTCCAAATATCAAGAACCAAGCTTTCCACTTATTATTAGTCTTCGCAAAGGCAAAACGTCCCCTTTTTTTGTCCAAACAATAAATTTTCTTCTCTCATTCCATACTCCTATTTTATTAAAAAAAATCATCTGAAACTTTACAAGACAAACTTATTTTTCAACAAGTCCAACATTTCCTCTATTTCCATAAACGGATCATCCATATGTATAACTATACTCCTTGGTCTTCCTGCAAAGGATGCTTTCACTCCAACATTCCTCATATCATCCTCTTTCCATTCCTTAAAAAAGTCAAAACACTTTCCTCCAATCCTCAATGTTACATCAAAAATCTTTCGTACCTGATCTCCTGCATGCATAGAATGTCCTCTTTTTCAATCGAACCATGCTCCTCTAGTAGCTCCAAAATTCAACTTTCGTCCAGAAAAAATTCTCTGAATCCAACTTCACAAAAAAAGGCGGATTATTCTTCTTCCTATTGAAATCCATTTTCTTCTACATTTCCAGAGCTATGTGTGGTACACAAGAGGTGCCTGCCTCTCATTGCCCATGGAATAAAACCATCTCCTTAATAGCAGCAGGGGGAAGGGTGAGGCCACACTGATAGTTATGACAATACCCCCAGGCCAAGGAGACAAGTACTCTGGGCACCCCTCAGCCAAGAGAAAGGCAATACCACTAAGTGCTGCGCTTGATCTCAGCCAAATGGCCGAGAAACAGGGATACTTGCACCTCTTAAGTGCAAAGTGAGTGAGAGGCTAAGACTGGGCTATAAAGTTTTTCCTTATGGCGAGATGACCTGTCAGGTCTGGCAAGTCAGTATATAAGGAGACTTAAATGCTTTGTATGCTCCTCTGGGAAATTTAATATGCAAATTGCTATTTTAAAAAAGACTTGAGCTCAAAAGAATCATGCTTGTTTGTTCATTTTCTGAGATCTACAACTATTAGATTTGTCTATGTATAGAGTTGTGTGAATGCTTGTTTTCTGCCAAGCTGACTTTTTTATTGACATCATTTTGGGACACTTATGACATATTTAAAGGGTTGAGAATGCGCAAAATAGGGTCTTATCCTTTATAGACAGGTGTAATGTGGTAAAATTAGAATTGCTCACCTAGTGCGGTTGTGTAGCACACAACCAGCGTAATCGCTCAAAAAATGCAGCTGCTGCAGGGACTGTACTTCCATAGGATGCGGTGCACTTTAATCACAGGTTTTTCGGACGAAGTACCTTTATGTCCGCGCTGCTGCCAGGAAGATATAGACACACCAACGACACTGGACGTCTGGGTACCGGTGATATAGATTTATTTTCCGACGCGTTTCGGAGCCACGTACCGAGCTCCTTCCTCAGGGAACATCAAGATTACACTGAACAGATTCGTATTTATCAGAGAAAAGGCGCCAAAAAGATAATTACAATGACATCAGCATATAGTGAGGATCACAGATTGACGTCACATTGTTTATCAACAAAGTTACATAGTGAAAATAAATGCTATCAAAAATGTCAAGAAATAGCATGAGAAACTGAAGCTCTAATCATATAAAGGTTATATGGTTACTATATCAAACAGATAATCCAAAAATATATTAAGAATTCCAAAAAAACAGTTTTATATATAAAGTGTCATAGTGCTGAATAGAACTCATAAAATAAAGGTCATATAAAACCTAGTGTCATAGGTTTTATAAGTGCACTATCCATTGTGCTATCTGTTCTTTCGTGTTGTAAGAATAGTGATAATGTGGTTTATAAAATCTTGAAGATAGTGGTTTTACAAATCTATGCTCTGGGTATAATAGTGAAAAATTGTGGAAAGTCTATAAGTGTGATGAAAATTAAATATTTCATGATTAGATATTTTATAATTTTGTTACTATTAGTCATGTTCATTACTTAACTATAGTATTATTTTTATTTTTATTATGAAGGATTTGACAGATGGGATTCTCTATTAAAATGTCAGGAAGTTCCCGGGGAGCTGATGTGATCAGATCTACTATTCATCTATATCAAGCAACAAGAATATATGTTTATTTTGAAATATATATAGGTGTTCGAGTAAAAGCATAAAATATAGATATAATTTTATTCTGACAATTCATAAAAATAAAAATAATATGGTTTATTATAATAACAAGTTAATAAAAATGAATAAAAATGGGTATTGTGTTGTAAAAACGTCTTTTGCGACGATAACATTTTTTTTCATTTAATAAAAACTCTAAATATATTCATGACAAGACACTTTCTTAAACTAGTATACCGTATTTTTCGCTTTATAAGACGCACCTGATTATAAGACGCACCCACAATATTGGTTAAGGAAAAGAGAAAAAAAACTTTTTTAATGTTAAATGGAGTTCGTCTTATAATGCCAGTGTCCGTCTTACAGATCATATACAAGTTCCTCATCCTGGTACATGAAACACCCATACTGGTATATATGTCCTCCATGCTGGCACACTGCCTCCCATGCTGGTGCACTGTTCCCTCTGCTGGCACACTGCCTCTCAAGGCTGGCACATACTACTTCCCCCAGAGTGGCGCACTGCCTCCAATGGTGTTGCACTGTCCCCCCAGGCTGGCACACACTGTCCCCCCAGGCTGGCACACTGTCCCCCCAGGCTGGCACACACTGTCCCCCCAGGCTGGCACACACTGTCCCCTGGCTGGCACAATGTCCCCTGGCTGGCACACACTGTCCCCTGGCTGGCACACACTGTCCCCTGGCTGGCACACACTGTCCCCTGGCTGGCACAATGTCCCCTGGCTGGCACACACTGTCCCTTGGCTGGCACACACTGTCCCCTGGCTGGCACATACTATCCCCTGGCTGGCACACACTGTCCCCTGGCTGGCACACACTGTCCCCTGGCTGGCACATACTATCCCCTGGCTGGCACACACTGTCCCCTGGCTGGCACATACTATCCCCTGGCTGGCACATACTGTCCCCTGGCTGGCACAATGTCCCCTGGCTGGCACAATGTCCCCTGGCTGGCACACTGTCCCCTGGCTGGCGTAATGTCCCCTGGCTGGCACACTGTAGCCCCCTTTGTGCACATGATACTCACCTAGCTTCACCGCTGCCTCCTGACCGCGATATCCCCGCCATCTGTGCTCTGCCGGCATCCGGGTCCTGAGAGCGCCGCTCGGTGATGACGTCACTCGCAGCGACGCTCACAGCACCCGGATGCCGGCAGAGCACAGATGGCAGGGATATCGCGGTCAGGAGGCAGCGGTGAAGCTAGGTGAGTATCAATCCATGGTATAGTCAGTGATTTCCACGCAATGCAAGCGTGGAAATCACTGACTATACAGACAGGCTGCAGCTGCGGACCCGGCTCCTGTAATATGGGCTGCTCCCGCTGGTGATTGACAGCGGGATGCAGTGCATATTACAGGAGATAATGAGCGGCCCCACGTGACCAGAGCCCGCAGCTGCAGCCTGCTCCTGGCCCCTGACAGCCCCCGGACACCGCTCCTGAGCTGCCTTTCCCACCCCCCTAAGCACACTTTCGCTTTGTAAGACGCATCCCCCACTTTCCCCCAAAAGTTGGGGGACTAAAAGTGCGTCTTACAAAGCGAAAAATACGGTATTTTAATTTGAAGAGATTATAGAGATCTTTTTGTATTTTTAAAATCTCATGATGCACAATAGAATTAGAACCAGTTGCAGTTGGTTCAGTTCACCTAATACTCATAGTCCAGAATGGGGCGAATCCGTCCAGGCTAAACCAGAACTCAGATAGTTCAGGACATATTTGTATTGGGGAGATATTGCCAGTAAAAAGAACTCCAGTATATACTTGTATTTATGTTCTAATTCGGGGGAAGTAAGATCTTGTGCTGAAGAAGTAGGGAGAAGGGTGAGTAAAGTGTTAATAAAGTATTAGAATTAAGTCGTGTTCATTCTTAAAGCACTGTGCTTGTCATTTGTTGCAAAAATAAGCTCGGTGCGTGCCGCTAATTGATGGCAGCCGTCAGCACGTCCTGGCACTTTAGAATAGAAGCCCAGCGCGTGTCGGCGGTTAAGAGATAGGCTCCGGCGCATGCCTTCAATGAAATGTAACAGGCAGCACGCGTAAGCATGTGCCATCGATTAGAGACGGAGTTCAGCGCGTGCCTGTAGTTTAGAAATGAATTCCCATTTACATTGTTGAAAAAATGTTCATTTTTTTTCATTTGTTTTACTTTTCACTGTATTTACAGTTTCCTTAGAGGACTTGAATCTTCGATCCTCTGATTGTTTGGGCTATACAGGGCGGGCCAATTATATGGATGCACGTAAATAAAAATGGGAATGGTTGGTGATATCAACTTCCTGTGTGTGGAACATTAGTGTATGGGCGGCTAGAATGCATTGTTTTTAATCTATTTTAAATAAAGCTAAAACACAATTATGGACATGTGGCCCTGGAC
Organism: Allobates femoralis; assembly: GCA_033576535.1. Taxonomy (NCBI): domain Eukaryota; kingdom Metazoa; phylum Chordata; class Amphibia; order Anura; family Aromobatidae; genus Allobates; species Allobates femoralis. The sequence continues at coordinate 200,231,073 of JARQOC010000002.1, forward strand.
TATAATTTTTCATTCAGATTCCATGGTATAAGCCAGCGGCCATTTCACGAGCCTGGGAATCCGAGGGTAAAGTTGGTTGAAGTGAGCAGGCTTTCTTTTCCCCTTCCCTCCACATATGTGCGATACATATAAATGGCTCACCCTGTACATAGCAATGCATCAGCACTTCTAAATATTTTGACAATTACGGTCTCCCATGAATGGCAGCTTGTCATCTATGTGCTGCCTGTATACAGTCTGTTTTTTTTTTTTTTTTGCTAAGAAGCTAGTAAACTCATTTACAATTTCCCATCTTACAGAATTGTTGTGTATTTATAAAATTTGAATGTCATACAGATAATGAAAAATAAAAACATACAGAGTGGCACCCTTCTGTGTACCTGGTGGTCTACTGGGACTTTTTAGGGGAGGGGGGTTGTGAGATCACTCACTTTTTTGCAGTTATGCACCTCTGCACAACCACAGTGTGGGCCTCCAGAATTTACTCACACACTGCATGATCTTCAAGAGTTCAGGCTGGGCCAGTCAAGTGGGAGTGACATCACCACAGGTCCTTCACTCTCTATGCTACGGCGCTGTAAGCTGCAGCTCCTACCGCTCCCAGGGGGATAACAATGGTACAGAGGTAAGTATGCAGTTTTTTGGTATAGCGCATGAATCCAGCATCCAGGCACAGATTACCCTTTTGGTAATCCTTCTTTATTTAACATATGTAGCTCTCACCACATGTTTTGGTGGGACACTGCCTTCATCAGGTGAGCACCTGATGAAGGCGATGACCTGCTGAAATATAATGTGAGAGCCACATTTGTTAAATAAAGAAGCATTACCAAAAGGATTAACTGTGCCTGGATGTTGGATTCATGCACTATGCCAAAAAACTCCATGCTTACCTCTACAGGGTCATTCCATGTCAAGTGATCCAAAAATGAATATTTTTTTTCCCTGACGTCCTCAGATTTTTAAAAAAAATTTTCTATCTGAAGAACAACTTTATCTAATTACAAAAAAAAAGTTTTGAATTTTTTTCTTTATCTGTTAATTTTTTACAGATTTTTAAAGTTTTAAAAAAGTGCGAATTTTGGCCTGGTATGGCTTTACATTTTCTATCATATCTCGGGCTAGAAATAAGATAGAGAAACAAAATAAACACCAATCTACTCAGAACTGTCCAGGCTTTCATCAGATATGTCACAAGAGGATCTTTGTTAATATTTTACCCATGTGATCGCAAGCGCAAAACTTTAAAACGCATTTCCGAAAAATCGGCGCGCTTTAAATATTTCAAAAACTGCCCATGTGTCTGCTGTGCTCTTAGCCACATCTGTACCAAATTTCAAGTTGGGATCGCAATGGGATAATATTTTAACATATTTTACTAGTAAGAGCGTCAATGGGTCATTCCATATCAAGTGATCTAAATATGAATATTTTTTTTTACCTGACGTCTTTAGATTTTTTTTTTTTTTTCCTTTATGAAGTACTACTTTAGTTAATTACAAATTAAAAGTTTGGAATTTTTTTCTTCATCAGTTAATTTTTTACAGATTTTTAAAGTTTAAAAAAAGGGTGAATTTTGGCCTGGTACGACTTTAAATTTTTTTATCTCAGGCTAGAAATAAGATAATGAAGTGGGAGAGGCATCATTTTACTCAGAACGGTAACAGCTTTCATTTGAGATGTTACAAGACTATGTTTCTTTATATCAAATTCAAACTATTGACGGGCAATTGTGAAAAAATGACTGATTGTGTTCTTGGTGACTTTTGAATTGACACTATAATAGTTAAATATTTTGCACTTAGGTCCAATGAATGCGTCCATGGGGTCAAGCTGGGACAGAGTCATCACAAATTAGCCTTATTTGCAGATGACCTGCTACTTTACATCTCCCAGCCCCTGGTCTCCATCCCTTCGGTCTTAATGGAGTTTGAACGGTTCGGACAATTGAGCAACTTTAAAGTGAATTGCTCCAAAACCGAGGCACTCAATATTTCTTTGCCTGGAGAATTGGTTTCTCATCTATCTAAACAGTTCCCATTTAAATGGAAAGTAGAAGCCATTAAGTACTTGGGAGTCCTTATACCAAAAGATCTTAAACAAATATTCAATTTAAATTATCAACCCCTTTTGACTAACGCGGAATCGGCATTTACCTCCTATAGACAATTAAAGCTATCCTGGTTCGGGAGAATAAACGTAGTCAAGATGGATGTCTTGCCCCGACTCTTATATACTTTTCAGACAGTTCCTGTTCTATTGGATAGAGGTTTCCTCTCCAAAATGCAATCTATGATCCTTAGATTTGTCTGGGGGGGCAAGAGGTCCAGATTGCGAATGAATATCCTATCCTTGCCCGAGACCAGAGGAGGGGTTGGACTACCCAACATACGAGCGTACTTTGAGGCTTCCTCTCTTGTTAGAGCTCTAGATTGGCATTATCATGCGTCCTCCAAGAAATGGGTAGGGGTGGAGCAAGAGAGTTTGGGGATTCCGCTGAAACACCTGCTTTGGATTTCCCCTAAAGACTCCACAGACCTAGTACCTTTGACAGACATGACCAGAAACACCTTGAAGGTATGGCACCTAGTGACGAAAACCCTCCGCTTAAACGACAGACTTAGCCCTTTGACTCCCCTTTTTTCCAACCCATCTTTCCCACCCAGATTTGACAGGCAGAGATTTTTATGTTGGCGGATTGTGGATGACACCCGAGTAGGACAGACTCTGTCCAGTGGTGGTTTGCCCCCGATGGCAGAGCTACAACTCAAAGAACCTACGAGACCTCTTAAGTGATTCGAATTTCTCCAATACAGAGCATAATTATATTCAGCTGACCACTCTTGCAGGGTAAGATTGACGCCCAACGTATTGGAGAGGTTATTCCAACTGGAGGCTCCACCGAGGCGCAAAATATCATTTCTATACCAGGCCTTAGGGTCCATGAGAGAGCAGGGCACCCTTTACTTCCAATGTGCTTGGGAGACGGAATTGGGGTGTAGCATTTCAGAAGCTAATTGGCAGAAATGCTTTATATTTACTCACTCACTAGCTAGCGCTTGTTCTGCACAAGAAAGAAGCTATAAGCTGCTCACTAGATGGTACTTGTGCCCGACGACACTCCGGAACATGTTCCCTGGAACCCCTGATACCTGCTGGCGCTGTGGGGAAGAGAAGGGTACAATGATACACATTTGGTGGAGTTGTGGGGAAATCCGGCGGTTCTGGTCTGAGGTTTTCAATGCATACGCCCGGATAACAGGTAAAGAAGCCGAATGCTGCCCAGAATCGGCAATGTTATCCATTTTTCCAGGTCCTATTGGGCTACAGAAGAGGGATATTCTCCGCTTTTGCATCTCGGCTGCTCGTGCTGTGATCCCGAGGTTCTGGAAATCAAGCCGAGCTCCATCTCTACTTGATTGGTTCAAAGAATTGATGGACACATATCGAATGGAGGAGCTCGCAGCTGATGCGTCGGGATCTCGGAACAAATTCTTAGGGATTTGGGTTGAATGGATTCTTTTTCACGACTCTGCAGAATTTAGGAGTATCTTTTCCAGCACAGATAATATGGCTCGACCTCTGGCTGATGGGGAGCCAGTGGGATGAGTACCCTTTCTCCTTCCCATACCTCACCCGTCCCCCCCCCTCCTTTTTTTCTTTTTTTCTTACGTGGCTTTTCTTTCCCAGTATAACTTTTTCTAATGGTTTTTGTTTCTCTTCTCTCTCTCTCTTCTTTTCTATCTCTCTTTTCTTCCCATCTGATACATTCAGTCTAGGTATTTCCTTTCTACGCCTATACCTTCAGAATTCTAGTGAACATTAGACAGGTATCGAAAACTCTGAGCTGTGAGTAGATCATTAATATTTCGGCCTTCCTTTCCGGTACACCAGTCGATAGACTATTCCAACTAGGCCTCAACGGGTAATGACCCACTTACGTGGTCAACCTGTTAGAAGGGGCCAAGTAATAAAAATCATTCTGCTGGGGCTGCTTGTCCCCTTGACATCAGAACATCTCAAAACCCTGAGAAAGGTTGTATACTTGAGTGTTTGGAATTATATTTAGATTGTAGTATATATTGCACCAGAGATAAGCGCAAAAGTAAATTTGCAGCTTATCTTAAAGTTACTAATAACTTTGTGAATTCTCTTTTTGTATATTTTATATGTCTCAAGATTTTGTTAAAAGATTGAATGTATGTCTTTCATATGTTTTTTCAAAATTTAATAAAAATGAGATTAACCATAGTTAAATATTTTAAAATATGATCCCATCACGATCCCAACTTGAAATTTGGTACAGATGTGGCTAAGAGCATAAAAGACACATGGGCAGTTTTGGAAAATTTTTATTAAAATGTTTTTTTCGGAAATGCGTTTCAAAATGTTGCGTTTGCATTCGCATAGGTAAAAAATTAAAATTAACAAATATACTCTTGTGACATATCTGGTAAAAGCCTGGACAGTTCTGAGTAGAATGGTGTTTATTTTGTTTCTCTATCTTATTTCTAGCCCGAGATAAAAAAATTTAAAGTCGTACCAGGCCAAAATTCACCCTTTTTTTAAACTTTAAAAATCTGTAAAAAATTAACTGATGAAGAAAAAAATTCCAAACTTTTAATTTGTAATTAACTAAAGTAGTACTTCATAAAGGAAAAAAAAAAAAAAAATCTAAAGACGTCAGGTAAAAAAAAATATTCATATTTACATCACTTGATATGGAATGACCCATTGACGCTATTAATAGTAAAATATGTTAAAATATGATCCCATTGCGATCCCAACTTGAAATTTGGTACAGATGTGGCTAAGAGCAAAGCAGACACATGGGCAGTTTTTGAAATATTTAAAGCGCGCCGATTTTTCGGAAATACGTTTTAAAGTTTTGCGCTTGCGATCACATGGGTAAAATATTAACAAAGATCCTCTTGTGACATATCTGGTGAAAGCCTGTATAGTTCTGAGTAGAATGGTGTTTATTTTGTCTCTCTATCTTATTCCTAGCCTTAGTTATGAGGAGAAACGTAAAGGCAGGCAACAGCGAAATTCACACTTTTTCCGAACTTTGAAAATCATTTTAAAAAAAAATAAATTTTTTAAAAAATTTTTCTCTTCACATTTTGCATTGTCTGACATGCTGTTATCAAATAACAAAATCTCAAAAGAATTAAAAATATAGAGGTAATAATCATTGGTTCACTTGACATGGAATGACCCTACACAGATCGTTAATGGCGTCTGATTTTTTTCCTTGGACTTTACAGATTTTAGAGACAAATTGCAGCATTCTGCAATTTTGTTTCTCATGCTAAGTACAGATAAAAAACACAGATCTGCACTGTGTATTTGAATAACATTGGTCTGAGTGCAATCTCATTCTTTAATTGCATTGCGCTCGACTGGCTTATATTCTTATTGTGAGCAAGTCCATAGAGGTGGGTCGATGTGATTTCAATCACTTCTCAGTGCATAGTGAGATGTGGATGTAACCATGTTCCCTTCATTGGCTGACACACAGCTCAACATTGCATCAGTACAGATCTGGCTTTCAGTGTCAGGGACACGATTACAGCCGCCTCTAACTATGCACAGAGTAGTGACTGAAACCTAAGACTTAAAGGGATATTCCCATATCCTATCCCAATATATAATAGGTGTATTAATAATAATATTAGCAAATACCTCCAATTAGAAATGTAGTATAGTACTCCTGATATAGCCATGTCTCTTACCTCATATGCAGGGCATTGCAGCTTAGGTATCTATGGTTACGTCCAAGCATATAGAGATAGTTAGTTGATCATTGTTGTAACCATGGATTCCTAAGCTGAAATATGCTGCACATTGGATAAGAGGTATGGCTGTATCATGAGAACTATATTACATTTGCAATTGAAGCTATTTACTTCTTTTATTATTATGACACCTACTACATATTGGAAAAGGATCTTGGAGATGTGAATACCCCTTTAAGGCCTGATCATCTCCAACCTGCAGCGGGGCTCGGAGTAACAGCGGCTGCACTGGGTCAGGAAGCTATTTTCCTACAGAGTAACCCCACATCTGTTGGTTATTAACGTTGTTTTACATGAAAGGTTCCTTTTAATAATAAACAAATTACCGTATATACTCGAGTAGAAGCCAAGTTTTTCAGCACAATTCTTGTGCTGAAAAGTGCCCCCCTCGGCTTATACTCGAGTCAGTATACTGGCTGAGTGTAGGGGGGGTGGTGACCGGGGGCTGGAGAAGGCGGGGGGAGGCTGCAGTAGGAGTAGGCGGTCACATGGGCCCGCTCATTAGTGCAATGCAATATGCACTGCATCCCCCTGTCAATCAGCGGCAGGGGGAGCGGTGCATATTACATTGCACTACTCGCTTCCCCCCCATCGCTTCTATATGGGCCCCATGCTGGCGCTGACCATAAAATAACAAACTTCTTACTCACCTTCAGACGATTCTGGGCACTGTCTGCGGGCTCCATGCGTCCTCCTCCGGTGTGCCGACTTCTAATCATGTGACCAGCACTTCAGTGACGTCATTGCTGCTGCACCGCGGTCACATGATTACAAGTCGGCAGACCAGAGGGAGGACTCCTGGAGCCAGGTGAGTGAGAAGTTTGTTATTTTATGGACAGCGCCAACATGGCCCATCAGGGTGGGGCTCATATCAGGAATGGGGTTTGATCAGGGATGGTGGCTCTGTACTGTGGGCTCATATCAGTGGCTCTGCATCGGATGCAGTTGACTAGATGGACTCTATCAGAATGGGGGCTTATATAGGGATCTCTATCAGGGATGGGGGCTCTGCACATCAGGATGGGGGCTCATATCAGGATGGGGGCTCTACATCAGGGATGCGGGCTCTCATATCATAGAATGGGGCTCATATCAGGAATGGGGGCTCATATCAGGGATGGGTGGCTCATATCAGGGATGGGGGCCCTGCACATCAGGGATGGGGTTCAGGGATGGGCTCTGCAATCAGGAATGGGGGCTCATTGGGGCCTCAATCAGGGATGCAGGCTCATACATAGGAAAGGGGCTCATATCAGGAATGGGGGCTCATATCAGGGATGGTGGCTCATATCAGGATGGGGGCTTGCACATCAGGGATGGGGGCTCATCAGGGATGGGGGCTCTGCACATCAGGAATGGGGGCTCATATCAGGGATGGGGCTCTGCACATCAGGGATGCAGGCTCTGCACATAAGGAATGGGGACTCATATCAGGAATGGGGGCTTATATCAGGGATGGGGGCTCATATCAGGAATGGGGGCTTTGCACATCAGGGATGGGGGCTCAATCAGGATGGGGGCTTGCATATCAGGAATGGGGCTCATATCAGGGATAGGGGTCTCACATCAGGGAAAGGGGCGTCTCAATAAGGGATGGGGACTCATATCAGGATGGGGGCCTGCATATCAGGGATGGGGGCTCATATCAGGGATGGGGGCTCTGCACATCAGGGATGGGGGCTCATATCAGGGATGGGGCTCATATCAGGGATGCGGGCTCATATCAAGATGGGGACTCATATCAGGAATGGGGGCTCATATCAGGGATGGGGCTCATATCAGGGATGGGGGCCTGCACATCAGGGATGGGGGCTCATCAGGGATGGGGGCTCTGCACATCAGGAATGGGGGCTCATATCAGGGATGGGGCTCTGCACATCAGGGATGCAGGCTCTGCACATAAGGAATGGGGACTCATATCAGGAATGGGGGCTCATATCAGGGATGGGGGCTCATATCAGGGATGGGGGCTCTGCACATCAGGGATGGGGGCTCATATCAGGAATGGGGGCTCATATCAGGGATGCGGGCTCATATCATAGATAGGGGCTCATATCAGGAAAGGGGGCTCATATCAGGGATGGTGGCTCATATCAGGGATGGGGGCTCTGCACATCAGGGATGGGGGCTCATATCAGGGATGGGGGCCCTGCACATCAGGGATGGGGGCTCTGCACATAAGGGATGGCGGCTCTGCACATAAGGGATGGGGGCTCTGCACATCAGGAATGGGGGAGCCGCACATCAGGGATGGGGGCTCTGCACATAAGGGATGGGGGCTCTGCACATAAAGGATGGGGGCTCTGCACATCAGGAATGGGGGAGCCGCACATCAGGGATGGGGGAGCTGCACATCAGGGACGGGGGAGCCGCACCAGGGATGGGGGCCATGTACCAGCGATGGGGGCGCTATTTCCGTGATGGGGGGCTATATATAGTAATGAGGAGATATATACCAGTGATGGAGGCCATATACCAATTATGGAGGCTATATATTGTAACAGTGATGAGGGGCTATATACAAATGATGGGGGCTATGTACTGTAATGGGGGGCATATACTGTGATGGGGGACTATATACCAGTACTGGGGACATATACTGTGATGGGGGAGATATATGCCAGTGATGGGGGCACTATATACCAGTGATGGGGGCACTATATACCAGTGATGGGGACGCTATATACCAGTGATGGGGGTGCTATATACCAGTGATGGGGGCGCTATATACCAGTGATGCGGGCGCTATATACCAGTGATGGGGGCGCTATATACGAGTGATGGAGGCGCTATATACCAGTACTGGGGGCGCTATATACTAGTGATGGGGGCACTATATACTAGTGATGGAGGCATGATATTCTGAGAGGCTATATACAATGTATATACAGGGCTATCTGAGGAGCTATCTACAGAGATGAGGGGTTATATACCAGGATGGGGGGGTGCTGCGCTTCCCAACCTTATACTCGAGTCAACAGGTTTCCCCAGTTTTTGGAGGTAAAATTAGGGGCCTCGGCTTATACTCGGGTTGGCTTATACTCGAGTACATACAGTAGGAGCATCTCTTTTCTACCCTTGTCACGTTTGTTCCCTCAACATTGCAATCCACTGTATGATGGAGTTAATAATGCGTAATGTAAGATTTACAGTTTTCTGTTTTTTTTTCATTTGATAGTATTGGTATACTCATAAAAGAAAACCCTTGATGTTCTATGCACCAGTGGAGCGTGAAGGTTAAAATCTGGTTAATCTCAAAATTTCCCTCTCAAAGGAATCTTTAGGAATATCAGGTAACATGCAGGGAAAATGTCACAGTGGTCATCAGAAGTGGAAAAGTGGATATCGTAAAGGGAAAGGGCTCAATGACTGTAGTAATGCTTGAAAAAACAAAACACCACTATATGGTGTAGTGTGCACCAGATGCTACTTACATACTGCAATTATATAAACTTTGTAAAGTGTCTTATTAGTGCATAAGCAATTCCCTATGCCTTCACCTTCTTGCTATTTCCCATATGGGTTTTATAATTTCACTTTACTTCTTAGGGCGTTTTGTTAGTCAGGTGACTGGGGTTGCAATCACTTTTCTGTAATATCTATCACTCCTCCTGAACAGTACGTCATTATGGGGGCATCATTAGGAGGCAGCACTGTGTTCACTAATCATAATCCCTATCCACTGATGACATCCTAGTTTAGTAGATGTGATTGAGAAGTCACCATATCTTCATCGCCATCAACATTGCAAGTCCATGCTTCAGGTGGTGATAGCATCAGTGTGAGTGACACCAACATTGCTCCCTGACAATAATTAATTTAAGGATGGTGAGTTATAGAAGCTGCTTCTATAAGTGCTGCCTTATGGCGGTTAATTTCAAGGAAAAAGACTACCGTGTTAGAAGCAGTGACTGATAGAGGTTACTGAACATGTGGTCACTTCTTGATCACCTTTACTGAATCAGGATGTTCTTCAGGGGTAGTGGTGACAGTAGCTGTTTTAAGTAACTGCAACCCCACCCCATAATGACATCCTGTTCTAGGAACGAAGAGAGACTGCAGAGTGCAGTGCTGTTCCAGCCTCTTATGATGTCCCATTTGTGACTCCTCTGAAACAAAGAGTCAGGCAAAACAAATTAAAAACAAATATACTGGAAATAGCAGGACAGGAACAAGTGTAAGGAATTTAATGATAGAGCTACAGTTGTGGCCAAAAGTATTGACACCTCTGAAATTCTGTCAGATAATACTCAGTTTCTTCCTGACAATGATTGCAATCACAAATTCTTTGGTATTATTATCTTCATTTAATTTGTCGTCAATAAAAAACACAAAAGAGAATGAAGCAAAAAGCAAAACATTGAACATTTCACACAAAACTCCAAAAATGGGCCAGACAAAAGTATTGGCACCCTCAGCCTAATACTTAATTGCACAACCTTTAGCCAAAATAAGTGCGATTAACCGCTTCCAGTAACCATCAATGAGTTTCTTACAATGCTCTGCTGGAATTTTAGACCATTCTTCTTTTTGCAAACTGCTCCGGGTCCCTGATATTTGAAGGGTGCCTTCTCCAAACTGCCATTTTTAGATCTCTCCACAGGTGTTCTATGGGATTCAGGTCTGGACTCATTGCTGGCCACCTCAAAAGTCTCCAGTGCTTTCTCTCAAACCATTTTCTAGTGCTTTTTGAAGTGTGTTTTGGGCCATTGTCCTGCTGGAAGACCCATGACCTCTGAGGGAGACCCAGCTTTCTCACACTGGGCACTACATTATGCTGCAAAATTTGTTGGTAGTCTTCAGACTTCATAATGCCATACACACGGTCAAGAAGTCCAGTGCCAGAGGCAGCAAAGCAACCCCAAAACATCAGGGAACCTCCAACAAGTTTGACTGTAGGGACCGTGTTCTTTTCTTTAAATGCCTCTTTTTTTCTCCTGTAAACTCTATGTTGATGCCTTTGCCCAAAAAGCTCTACTTTTGTCTTATCTGACCAGAGTACATTCTTCCAAAACATTTTATGCTTTCTCAAGTTTTGGCAAACTCCAGCCTGGCTTTTTTATGTCTCAGGGTAAGAAGTGGGGTCTTCCTGGGTCTCCTACCATACAGTCCCTTTTCATTCAGACGTCGACGGATAGTACGGGTTGACACTGTTGTACCCTTGGACTGCAGGGCAGCTTGAACTTGTTTGGATGTTAGTCGAGGTTCTGAAGAAAGGTATCCCTAAGGGACAATATTTGAGGATTAAGAGAAACTGCTCCTCAGGACACTCATTCTATAACCAGGCCCAAGATCTAAAAAGAAGATTTGAAGACAGGGGCTATCCTGAACCAATTTTGAATGAAGCTTTTAAGAAGGCAGGTGCTACCCCAAGGGAGGACC